>JAJEJO010002595.1:537040-564463 GCA_020662805.1 Glaucomys volans
GGTTAGGGTTAGGGTTAGGGTTAGGGTTAGGGTTAGGGTTAGGGTTACATTAGGAAATGCTGTTGTAATAAGGCTGTCCTGTTGCAGTGTGTCCTGCAGGTGACATCTGTCTCTCCCTCCATCTCTCCCCATCCCTTCCCCTCCCTCTCTGTGTGTCTCTCTTTCTTCCTCTGTCTCTCCTCCCCCGCTGCCCCTTCCTCTCCCCCTCCTCTCCCTCTCTCTGTTTCCACCTTCTCCTCCTCCTCCTACCTCTCCCTCTCCCTCTCCCTCCCTCTCTTTCTCTCTGTTCCTCCTTCTCCCCCTTCCCCTTCCTCTCCCCCTCCCCTCCCTCTCTCCCTCTCCACCCTCCCCTCTCTTCCTACTTCTCCCTCGCCCTTTCTCTCCATCTCCCTCTTTCTCTTTCTCCCTTTCTTTCTCTCTCTCCCCTCTTAACACCTCACACTTTGCAGTGCTGAGCAGGTGGGTGGGTGGTCAGTGAGTCCTCCTGGACTCTGTCCTGGAGATGCCTTCTCTTGGGACTTGCTGCAGACAGACAAACAGCCCCAAAGTTGAGATGTGCTGGAAAAGCTGGGTTACGAGGACGAAGGTCATGCTGGTGCATGTGGGCCACGCGCCGACCCCCAGTGGCTGGCAAGGAAGTTTCATTTCTCACTTGAGCCTCATGGGCAGTGCGTGAGGTCCTGGCCCATTCAGGACCCTGCCCTCAGTGCCCATCCACATAGTGGAAGGCTGGAAGCCCCCTGCTGAAGCCCACCCCACTTTCTTGGGGCAGTGGCTAGGGAGGGCCTTCCTAGAAGGGGGCACATCTAGGCTGGAACCTCACCGTGGGGACCTGATGGGGAGACCCAGGGCCAGGGAGGAAGCGGGTGCTGTGGAGGGCAGCTCCGCAAGGGCCTCCTACGCCCGCTGGGCTCCTGGAGCAGGGTTTGGTCTCCCCGCAGAGATGCCTGGTCCAGGTGGCCTTCCGGCCTGTGCTGTCCCATGAACTGATCCACGAGGAAGCTGTCCAGATCCTGAACAGAGAAATCCAGGACAAGCTGGTGCGTGGAGCATCCCGGGTGGCTGAGCCACACGGCGGGAGGCAGACGCCTGGCTGTCGGGAGGGTTCTTGCAAGGCTCCTCCCTCCCGAGGGCAGCACAGGGGGCGGACTGGATAAGACCACCGAGCAAGGTGCAGAAGCTGCCTCAGGGGGGCAGCCCCACCAGGGCCTCGTCCCAGGAGCAGACGTCCCCACGTCGCACGTACCTGTAGAGCTGTGCAGTCATGGGTGTCCCCGTGGTTCCAGGAGCCAGGCTCTCAGTGGCTGCAGGGCAGGGAGGCTCGGAGAGGCTCTAGGGTCAGAGCCCTGTGGGCTCGCTCTCCCCATCACGGAGCAGCAGTCGGTGGGCAGCCCAGGTGTCTGGCCTGGGCCTCACACCCACACACGCACCTGACCCCAGCCCCACCTTGTTCTTGGGTCCTGTTGGCTCCAAAGCCGAGCTGGTGGAGCCCGCCACTCAGCAGTCAGCTGGGCCTGCGAGGCTGGGCCCGAGAGGAACCTCGGGCAGTGTGGGGTCTGTGGACGGAGGGCAGAGCGCCTGGGCAACCCAGCTGCTCCCCCTCACAGTTCCGAAAGGACACGCTCAGCCAAAGGAAGGAGCTATGGAGACAGTCCCTCTCTGTGGTCCGCCCGCGGACCCGGGATCGCCTGCTGCAGGCCGTCACCTCCCACACCCAGCAGCAGAAGCAGGAGCTCAGGGTCAGGTGGGCAGGGAGGGGGTTGCCCTGGGCCCCAGCGCCTCCCACAGGCCTCCTGGAGCACCGCTGCCTGAGGCGTGGCTGGAGGTCCAGGCCTGCTGGCCTCCAACACCAGGTCCAGGGCGCCCTCCTGGGCATCGGCCGCCCTCTGAGCAGATCCCCTTCATGGCTGACCCCAGGGCTGGAGCAGGAGGAGCTCCCAAGGGGCCTGAGGAGGGTGGGAAGGCCGGCTCATGAGGAACTGGGCAGCCACCAGCCGGGACCCAGAGTGGCCCCAGTCGGCTGCCCCTTCCTTACCCACTTTGAGCCCAGGGTCCCAGGAGCAGGCGTGACCTTGGGATCCTCCATGCAGCCTGGAAGGGGGCTGCAGAGGGGTCCGCAGTGTGCGGGGGCCTCAGCACAGGGACCTTCCTCTCCTTCCAGTTCCCACGAGTACCAGGTTGCTCAGGCTGCCCTGGCCAGAAATTTCCAGGGGAAGTTTGAAAAGTTTGTGGTCCCGTGTGTCATGGCCAGTGGTGATGTCAAAGACGGGAAGGGATCAGAGCCCCTGAGCTTCAGGTATGGGATACTCGAACAGTTGGCTGCAAAATGGCTGCCCCCCCCAACTACAGACCAGATCTGGGGCCCAGGTGGGCACGAGCTGCCCTGCTGTGCCCTCAGTGTGACCCTGCCCACCCAGCCCCCACAACACCCTATACCTGGAGCTGTGGTGTCCGGCGGTGGCTCCGCCTATCGTGGTGACATCTAACGAAGGCAAGACCAGCTTTAACTTTGGCGACATTGCTGTAGGTGAGTCCTGACTGACCTGGACATCAGCATCCCTCAGGCCCCTCCACCCAGGGACCCAGGCCCTCCCAGCCCCCAGCCATGCTCCACCTGAGGGTGACACTCCTTGGGCCCAGGACTGACAGGACTTCCTGCGGTTTCAGGACACCGAGGTATAAAGAAGATCTCCCTCCAGAACGTCTCGCCTGAGGACCTGGCTGTATCCTCGTCCACGCCTGGCTCGGGTCGCACTGGGGGCAGGAGCAGGGCTGTGTGGGGCTGGGCAGGGCCAGGAGCAGCCAGGGCCGCTCTCCTTGACGTGGGCCTCAGGTGGAGTTCTCGGTGCTGAACCCCAACGGCCCCTTCTCCCTGCTGACCCCCTTCAGCAGGCTGTGTGCGGGCGAGGCCCAGGTGTTGATGCTGTCCTTCTCTCCCCGAGAGAGCATCCTGGTGAGCGCCAGCCCCCAGGCCCTTGGAGCCCAGGGTCCTGGGAAGCAGGTGTGGTCTTGGGAGTCCACGCTGCAGCCCTGGGTGTCCCGCACTGCGGACACCACTGCACGCTCAGGTCTGGACTGCTGGAGCCACAGCCCGTGAGCAGGAGGCCCTCCTGGTGCCCCGTCTGGCACTCGGTGGTGAGGGCTCCGAGCTGCTTCGCAGGGGCATGCCAGGAGGCCGCCGTTCACAGCAGAGCAGAGGTCTGCTCCTTGCTAAGGGACGTGGTCTCCCTAGGCTCAAGAAACACTGGACATCACCAGCAAGAGAGGCACCCTCACCCTCACCCTCGCGGGCACGGGTGTAGCGTCCATGGTCACCTGCTCCATCGAAGGCAAGGTGCTGAGCATGGGCTACGTGCTTGCCAGGGAGTCCGTCTCCTCAAGTTTCAAGGTGAAGGTCCTACCAGGGGTCAGCCCAGCTGGTTGGGGAGCCAGTAGAGGCACAGGCTGTCCCCAGCAGTGTCCTCTCCGCTGCCCTCTCTAGCAGGGGACTTCGGGCCCTGGCCTCTGTGAAGGCTGAAGTTGTCCTTTCCCCCACTCTCTGCCCCAGGGCCTTTGCTCACAGCCCCTTCCACCACTCTCCTGCTTTGCTACCGAACACAAGGTCCTTTTGAGCTCAATTCTAGAACCCGTGTGGGGCAGGAAGTGTTGTGGGACCTTTGAGAAGAGGCCACACTGTCCTGTGGGCTCCCTGGGCATGAGGGAGGTCCTGACTCCTGCTGCCCCTCTGGACCTCTGCTTCCCACCCTGCTCAGGTGGGACCCTGAAAGCAGAGCCAGAGGTAGAAATCCAGTTCAGAGGGGCTGGGCTGGGGCAGTGGCGGAGCGCTTGCCTGGCATGTGAGGCCCTGGGCTCGATTCTCAGCACCGCATATAAATAAATGAATAAAATAAAGGTCTATCAACATCTGAAAACAAAAAAGGAAATCCTGTTCAGAGGGGGTGGTCTCAGGAGGGCTGTGCAGGCGGAAGCGGCTGGGTGAGGATGTGGGCTCAGTTAGAGCTCTGCAGGACAGAGGGCAGCACGGGCCCCTGGCTGCAAGGGAAGCAGGCCACCCACGTGGGAAGGAGCTGAAGTGGGACGGGGCAGGGGGCGGGGTGTCAGGAGCCCAAACACCACCTGGAGCATTGTCACAGTTGGGGACACAGTCAGATGGAACTCGGAGGTGCCGCCACCTGGTCCCCAGTGGGGCGCAGGGACCAGATTACAGGTACTGACCCCAGGAGGACAGCCCAGCGTGGGCCAGTGACGCTGGGCCCTCCGCAGCTGCAGAACGACTCCTCGCTCCCCATTAAGTTCTCCATGCGGCTGCAGAGCCTGTCCAACACCAGGGCCCTGACCCGGCAGCAGCTGCCTCAGTTCCTGGCCGCACCCGCCCAGAGGACAGACCTGGTTGGTGAGCTGGCAGGGCTGAGGGACAGGCCTGGGTGTGCTGGACCTGAAGAGGAGGAGGCAGGCAGCGGGAGCAGGAATGCAGGAGTGGCCGGGCTGGGGGCTCAGCGCGTGGGGAGGGGCAGGTAGCAGAGGGGCCAGGGCCAGTCAGGTCGGGGACAGGTGGGAGAGGTGCTGAGGCTACAGGCGAAGCTCAGGCCGGTCCAGGGGGCTGGGGCACAGGGGTGACGGCCACACCTGCCGCCCTTCTGGCAGGCACACAGAACCACAATGGCCAGAGCGTATTCAGTGTGGTCCCGGTGGAGGGTGTCATGGAGCCCGGGAAGAGCCAGGACTTCACAGTGACCTTCAGCCCAGACCATGAGAGCCTCTACTTCTCTGACCGGCTCCAAGTGGTGCTCTTCGAAAAGGTGCTGCTCTGCCACCCAGGGCCGCTCCCCTCTCCCAGGCACCTGCCCCCCACCCCTGCACGGCCCCACTTCCAGGCCAAGGGCACCACATCAGGGGTCATCGGGTAGAGAGCCCAGCACTACTGGCCCTGTGGGTCCCCACCTGAGCCAGCCTCAGTCCCCTGCCTTGGAACTGAAGAGACAGGCAACTCTGCTTCTGGTCCCCAGAAAATCTCCCACCAGATCCTCCTGCAGGGTGCTGCCCGGGAGCACATGATGTTTGTGGAGGGCGGAGACCCGCTGGATGTCCCTGTGGAGTCTCTCACTGTGATGTCCGCCCTCGACCCTGAGCACAGAGAGGGTGAGCACCCCTCCACAGGAACACTGCATGGGGAAGGGCAGGGCCACCTCAGGGAGGAGCAGGCGAGCGGGCGCACCCAGGCCCGGCAGAGGATGGCAAGGATTCCCAGCCCATCGCCTGCAGGCCGAGGCAGGACTGGCACTGTGAACCAGTGCTAGAGGGGATTCCAGCCCACCCTCCACCCTCTGCCCCACCCTGGGCAGCTGCCCTCACTCCCTTGGAACACACCTGAGTGGTCCCAGCCAGGCCCTCTCTCTCCAGAAGCTGAGGAGCCAAAGCCCATCCTGGTGACCCTGGACTATGTCCAGTTTGATACAGACACACCAGCCCCACCCGCCACCCGAGAGCTGCAGGTGGGCTGCATCAGGACCACCCAGCTGTCTCCGAAGAAGGTGACAGCATCCCCACTCCTGCTCACACCCTGGCCTTCCCTGCCCTGGACAGCCTCGGCCTCTCCTTGCCTTGACCCTCACTGGGCCTGCCTAGGATTCCCTGCAGTTGTGGGGTAGGCAGGCCTGGACACCCGGGCCCCATCCGGATGCTGCCTCCTGGGGTGCCTGGTGCCATGCCATGCCAACCCTGCAGATGGCAGAGTTCAGCATGGACAGCGTCACGTGGCTGCAGCACAAGGGCTTCTCCATAGAGCCCTCCAGGGGCTTTGTAGAGCGCGGCCAGACCAAGACCATCAGCATCTCCTGGGTGCCACCTGTGGACTTCGACGTAGGTGCTGGGAGCTCCAGGCTGGGAGGGTGATGGCCCTGCCCCACCAGTGACGCGTGGCTGTTGGGGGCCCGTGGGGGCAAGACAGGCAGAACAGCAGGGAAGAGGGGTATCTGCCCTGGTGCCCACTGGCTGTGGGCCCCTCTCCCCCACGCCTTCTTGTTCCAGCCGGACCACCCCCTCATGGTGTCAGCCCTGCTGCAGCTCAAAGGGGATGTGAAGGAAACCTACAAGGTCGTCTTTGTAGCCAATGTGGTGACTGGCCCCTGAGACCGGAGGAGCAGCGCCACGGCCCCTTCCACTCTCCTATCCACCCCTGAGGCCCTCCCAAGGCTGTCAGCTTGGCCAAACACGCCAGGGGCTAGGACCGGCATCCCCCGCTGGGCAGGTTCAAATGGTCAGCCTCCTGAATGACTCTGGACCAGGGTTCCCCAGTCCATGGCCACTTCTGCTATGCTGGCTCCACAAGCCTACTGTGAAGAGCATCCCTCGCCCTGACACAACACTCAGAACCAGGGATGAGTCCGGTTCAGGTCACAGACTGCTCCTCGCCAGAGACCCACACCCACCAGGACCTGCCCAGCCTTCAGAGGTCCCTAGGAAACCACCCCTTCAGGCCTGTTAATAAAGTCCTTGAGCTAGCCATGCCACTGCAGTATGGGTGGCAAGCACGAAGCACGAGAGAGATGGGACAGAGCTCTGGGGAGTGGCTCTACACACACACACACACACACACACACACACACACACACCTGTGAAACAGCCATCTGTGCTGGGCAGGGGCCGCCGGGATGGTGGGAATCTCGCCAGACACCTGTGGGAAGACCACCTGGCCCAACACTGGAGATCCCCAAACGTAGAGCACTGGGACAAGAGCAGGCAGCACAGGTGCTGGGGTGCAGGACTGGAGTTGGGACTGACCCAGACTCAGAGATGCAGGAAGGAGGGAGAGGGGAGCAGGGGAGAAGGGGCTCCAACTGTAGGGCAGTCCCCTTAGTCCTCCTGGAACCTCCCCAGTTCTAGGATCCTGGTCCCAAACAAGGGGTGAGCAAAAGTCAAGGGCCCAGCTCAGCCACATTCCACCCTCAGGGCCCACCCAGGGGCCAGAGTAAGGCCCAGTTTGTAAGTTTGGGTTCCACTTGTCTGAGAACCCTGGGTTCTGCTCTCTGGATTCTGATCCTCCCTTCAAGGGAGAAATCCACTCCTAGCCCTGAAATGCTCCTGCACCCCAATCCACCACCTGGTAGCTCCTTCCCTCAAGAGTGTGACCTGCTGGGCACAAAGCCAGCCTGTCCTCCTGTCTCTGCATCACAGCCCATCCCAACCCAGGGCCACCAACAGGAGCAAGTGGAGGGTGGGGTGTCTGGGTGCTCACTCAGCACCTTTGCCTAAGTGGAGGGGCGCGTCTGGGGGCTCGATCAGTGCCCTTGCCCCTGAGTGACATGGACTCTGCAGCATGTTGCAGGGTTTCTGTCCAGAAGACTTCGGAGTGACAGACCCAGGCCCTTTGCTGCCCCCACTGGGGCTGAGCAGCATTGGCCCCCCAGACCTTAGATGTGCTTCCTGGCCAGATGGGAGGAGGAGGCAGGGTCCACCAGGCCGTGTCAGGCCTCAGAAGGATGTGCTCACAGGAGACTCTCGCTCCTGGGAGAGGGCACAGCATCCCCCGTCCAGGACTCCAGGCTCTGGCCCAGACTTAGGCTGTGCTTGGGTGGTCCATTCCTCCTTCCACTCAGGTGCTGGCCCCGCAAGATCAAGCACTGTCAAGGCAGGAAGAAGGAGGGTCAGCAACCAAGCTCAGCCAGCTGCAGTCAGGCTGGAGCAGCGCCAAGGAGACCCGCTGGCACCGAGCCTAGGCGGCCCAACCCAGGCCCTAGTGACCCTGAGCCAGGGAGACAGTAGAGGCTGCACTGCACGGCGGGCGGGGTGAAAGGAGGGGAGCGTTCCAACGGCGGGGTCAGGGAGTGGGCGGGGCGTCAGGGGCAGGGCTCTCACGGGGCGGAGCAATCCTCGGGAGTGGGCGGGGCATGGTGGGCGGGGCCTCGTAAAGCCTTGAGCCAGCGGTCCTCGACTCCGACCGGCGTCCGCGCAGAGCATGACCCTGGGGCCACCTGCTGCTGCTGGGATTCTGCTGCTGCTGCTGCCGCTCCTGCCGCTGCCGCAGGTGGGTTGGGCCGTGCGTGAGGTTCGGGCATTTGGGGCGGGTCTGCGCTCGGCCCCGCCCCGCCTGGGCTCACCCCTGTCCCCGCAGATGGCGCTGGGCTCCGCGGATCGCAGCTGCGACCCCTCGGACCAGTAAGTCGGGTGGGGACGAGTGAGGCGGGGCCTAGCCCGGGCCGCGGGGAGGTTTGGGTGGTGAGGTCGTCGGGGACGGTGCCCACCCGCTCCAGGTGCTGCTGTCCCTGCAGGTGCCCTTCCCAGGCCCGCTGGAGCAGCCTGTGGCACGTGGGGTAAGTGAGGCGGCGGCTGGAGCCGCCGGTCTGTCGGTTCACCTTGGGAGGAGACCCTGTTAAACTCACCAGATCCCTCCCGGCACCTGGTCGCTTCAGCTGGTGCTGGTGGCAAGGCTCTGGGGCCCTGGGCAGCCTCAGAGCAAAGCCTGGTCACAGTCGCCAGAAGGCACAAGGCTTGTGCAGTCGACTGGGGACAGTGTGTCCTGGGAGTGAGCCCAAGGCCACCCTCGGCCAGCCCTGGAGAGACAGCCAGGGCAGGCCCAGCAGCTGGCGGCCAGGGCGGGCATGTTTCCTCCGTCAAGCCCCAGCCAGGGAGGTCTCTGGCACAGAATGGCATCCTCTGGTTTTCTCTCCCCTGTCAGTTGTCCCGTCTTGGGGGTTGGGCCGCTGGCCCCAGGGTGCCCCTGCCTGGTGGTGAGGTCAGTCTGGTGGTGGGCCCTGCTGCTCTTGCCAGGCTCATCCTCCTGGCTGTCCTGCTGCTGCTGCTGTGTGGAGTCACCGCCAGCTGTGTCCGCTTCTGCTGCCTCCGGAAGCAGGTGCACACGCAGACACACCTGCCCCCAGTATGGCAACCCTGTGACCTCACGGTCATCCCTGTGGACAGCGACAGCCCTGTGCATAGCACGGTGACCTGTGAGTGCCCAGTGGCCCACTAACCAGCAGGGATGGGGACTTTGGGTGGTGAATGCCAATCCCACCTCCATAAACCCATTCTGGTTCCCTGCAGCCTACAGCTCCGTGCAGTACCCACTGAGCATGCAGCTGCCCCTGCCCTTTGGGGACCTGGACCCTGACTCCATGGTCCCTCCTGCCTACAGCCTGTATGCACCTGAGCTGCCACCCTCCTATGACGAGGCCACCAAGATGGCAAAGCCGAGAGCAGAGGAGCCGGCCCCGTCTCAGAAACCCAGTCCTCTTCCTGGGACCTCGGGCCTCGAGACCGCCCCAGGGCCCTGGGAGCCACGCCCCAGTGTGCAGCAGCCCCGGCAGTAGCCCTGGCGCCCCTTGAAGCAGGCGGAAGGGCTCTCCCAGAGCCAAAGCACTTGGAGTCCTGACTCCAGGAGCCAAGGTCCCCCAGCCTGCCCATCATCCTTCCCCTGGGAAGGTCAGCCATCCAGCACACTGCTGCAGACCTGGCCTCGTTGCTATGTAACGCCGACCAGCCAGCCAACCCTGTGTCAGCCGCCCCCGAAGGCAGGCTGATACTCTCAGTCCCAGCCCCTGGCCAGGCCCCATCAGGTCCTCAGCCGGGAGGAGGCCCTGGAGGCCTGAGACTTGGGAACTCAGGGCCATCTGTGGTGTCTGTGGCTTTTTGGAGAAAGAATAAAATTTATGTCTGAATGGTCTCTACCTATATGGGAAGGGTTCTAGGACCCCAGGGCTCTGGGGGGCCACCAAGGCAGCTACCCCAGCGTGGCAGGCAGGACATGCATGTAGCCCACCAGACCTTTAGGCTGCTGTTCAGAGACCAGGTCAAATGTCTCAGCAGAAGTGCCCGGGGCCATGTGCCTGTGGCTGCCCCTTCACCACCCCTTCCCTCCAGGCTGGGGACAGTGAAGCACACAGGAGTCAGACTCGAGCATTGATTTGACACAGTCAGGGGCAGGGCAGGCAATGGCAGGCTCTGGCCTCCTGGGCAGGCCTCCCATAGCCACAGCAGCTGCTCTTACTGAACCAGCTTGAAGGACTCTCCGGTCATCATGGCCACGAACTCTGGGGGCAGAGGGACAGGTCAGCAGCCTGCGTGGCCTGGTTCTCAGCTCCCATGCCCACGCCCATTCACCCTCGTAGTCGATGGTCCCGTCCCCATCCTTGTCCGCCTTCATCATCTGCTCAGCCTCCACCTCGTTGAGGGGCTCCCCTGCGTTCATGAGCACGTGTACCTGCCAGGTCCTCACACTGAGCCACCCCGTCGGCCTGGCCTGTCCCACCCCACCGCCCAGCCCCCTGCCCTACTTGAGTGTGTTCCAGTCGATGTAGCCCTTGCTCTCCTTGTCGAAGACCCTGAAGGTCGCCCACAGCTCCCCCTCCTGGTCTCCCCCTCCTGGTTCTGGGCCTTCTCTGGGCCTTCAGCGCCAAGAAGCCGTCACAGTTGAAGAAGCCTTTGTCTGCAGGGAGTCCGTCCCTGACCCCTCAGGCAAGGCCTGGGCTGGGCCCCACTCGGCCCCTCTGGTGGCTCTGTCTCCTCCCCACTCTCACGTATGTGCCCCACCCAGGTCTGCACCCCCCCACACGCCGCCAGCCGCAGCTCACTGTCTCTGTCCACGTCCTTGGCCATGAAGGCCAGCTCGCTCGTGGTGGGGTTGATGCCCAGCAGGCTCATGAGCCAGTCCAGCTCACCAGTCTTCACCTCCCTGTTGCCCTCCTCGTCAAACATCTCGAAGACCCCCTTGTATTCCTTGATCTGCTCAGCTGACAGGCGCTCTGTCTGCAGGGGACACGCACGCCAGGCCTCACCAGGGGCTCCCTCGCCCACTGTCCAGTGTCTATCCACCTGGCCACCCTTCAGGGCACGCAGGTGCTTAACTCGCCCCAGGGCAGAGCAGGCCTCGGATGTGCAGGGCCTTCAGGGTGAGCAGGCTCTGAAGGGACAGGAACAATTGAGGCAGGGGTCCCAGTGCGGGACCAGGTGGGTGTGCAGGAGCCGGGGCAGAGGTCAGCCATGAGAGGGACAGCAGGGCTGCAGGAGCAGTGGGCCAGGCCCTAGGGCCAAGGCCATGGACAGCAGGAGTGACCAGGTAAGGGCACTGGGGACCAGCGTGGGAGGAGCCCACAGGACCAGGTGGAGGCCTCCGAGGAGAGGTGTGCAGCGAGCTCACAGCCAGGACCCAAGGTGGAGCCTGAGGAGGCGTCCTGGGGAAAGCCCGGCAGCCAGCCTCCCCCCGGCCCCGCAGGAAAGGGTTCGCGGGCGCGGAGACAGAGGGCAGTGTGGTGGCAGCTGCTCTCAAGCTCCAGAGCGGCCTCCTTGGTCCAGGCAGCTCTAGCCATGCTCTGCCCAGAGGCCCTGCCCCAGTTCTGGCTCTGCCCACCCAGCCAGCCCCCCAGCAGCTCTGCCCGGGCTGGAGCAGCCTTACCATGTCCGTGGCCGGTCAGGAGGGCAATGCGACACACCAGCACAGGGACCGCTGTGGGCAGAGCATGCGGCCTGTGGTGGCAGCCCGGTTTTAGCTGGGCCCAGCTGCCTGGGGTCCCTGGGGTCCAGGTTCCAGAAGCCTTTTATGGGTGGGAAATCCTACCGGCCCTATTTTGGGATGGTCAGCCCTTCCCTGCAGGCCCCTTCCTGATCCTTCTTGGCCTGGGCATCCCCTTACCCTAAGATGCATGCCAAGAGACGAGCAGAGGACAGCAGAGGGACTGGGCAGTGACAGGACCCTGACACTGTTTCCTCTTCATGGTGCAACCTCCTGGGCTGCCTCCCGAGGTGCTGGCTGCCCTGCTGTTTGGGGGCACCCTCTTCCTAGGCTGCTGTCGCTTGTTAGTGAGACTTCTTGTCAAAGGCCCACCCGATGGGCCTGGCCTGGCTGCCCTTCTGTCCCCACAGGCCCAGCGCTGACACTTGCCAACTCTCTCTAAAGACAGCCTGGTTGGGTAAGTGCATCGGGACCCCCAGCTACCAGCACAAGTGGGGCTGAGTTCAGGGAGGAGACTGTGGAAGGAGCCTGGGCCCCCCCAGGCAAGCGACCCTGGGACCAGCCTATTGCTGGGAGGCAGGGCCAGACTCCCTGGCAGCCAGGGGCTGTTCTGGGGTTTCTTTGGGAAACCTGACTCCCTTCCACTAAGAACAGCAAAGCTGGCTCTCTTGGGAGCCATGTGCCCAGGCGCCAGAGTGGCGCACAGACCCTCTGTGCCCGCCCGCAACCTCCCCGAATGTGCGCCTGCTCCTCCTGCCCAGGTCTAATGATCCACCAGGCAGCAGTGCTGTCCCCAAAGCCCAGCCCAGGTCCTCCTGGCCATAGCCCTCCAGGTTTTCAGGTGCGGATCTCAGCACTAGCGGGCTACAGTGCCCCTCCCATCCCTCTTTGGCTTGCTGTCAGGGATAGTCACTGACAGGCTCCCACCAAGTTCCCCTCACGCCTGTGGGTGGCCTGGGGAGTCACACATGCATGCCTCCACCCACGGCCACCTAACAGGTCTGAGCAGGTGTGGCCCCGGGTGTCCCCCAGCAGCCTGCCAGAGTATCCAAGGCTGCAGGAGGCTCCCTGTTCAGGCCCAGACCAGCTGTTGAGGCTGAAAGATTCCTGCTGACGGCAGGGCATCTGGCTGAGCTCAGGGCAGCACTGGAGGAGAAACTGGCTGTGGGTTTGGTGGGTGGAGAGTGATCCTGTTCCTTCCTTGTGGCTGCGGTCTGGCCCTGGTGTCCCCTGTAGGGTGCGAGCTGTGTGCGTTGAACACCTCCCCCGATGATACAGGATGCAGTGAGCCACAGCACCCAGATCCAAGCCCAGGGTTCACGGTCCAGATCTAAGCCAGCAAGTTGGAGACCACGTCCTTGTGGCCACAGAACTCACACCCAGCAACTCGCTCCTGCCTGCGGCTCACAGCCATGGACCACAGGCTCAGCCTCCTGTTCCCGGAGACCCTAACTCTAACACTCCTGGGCTGCAGCATAGAAGGTTCCAGACATCTTGGTGGCCTCCCTGGAGCCAAGTGGGACCTGAGGCAGCACCCCAACTCTCCCCCGGCTGCCGTGTCAGGGCAAGGAGGGGCAGCACACGTTCACACCTCTCCCGTCCGCTCTCCTACCTACACCCAGGGCCCCAGAAAGGGCAGAAGCCACAGGTCTTCACCCTGCCTCCCTCTCCCACCTCTCCCACATCCACCTGTGTGACCTCCGGGCAGGCCATAGAGCCCCTGCAAGCAATCAAATATTTTCCATCTTGTGTCTCTTCTGATCACTGAAGGAAGAAAAGAAAAATCCTAGAACAATTAGGGCACCATTTAACTTCTTTTTTTTTTTTTTTTCCAGTACTGGGGATTGAACCCTGGGGCACTTTCCCCTGAGCTACATCCCCAGCCCTTTTTGTTTTTTGAGATAGAATCTCGCTAAGTTGCCCAGGCTGGCCTTAAACTTGTGATCCTCCTGCTGCAGCCTCCCAAGTAGCCAGGAATCCACCATTTAACCATTTTTAGTGCCCGGTACAGTGGTATCAATGTACATACCCTGTTGTGCTGGAGGTCTCTAGAACTCTCCTCTTGCAAAACGGAACCTCTATTCCCCTTGAACAGCTCCCCTCTCCTCCCTCCCGGAGGACTCTCCCCCAGGCCTGGCAACCAACTTTCTATTCTGAGTCTGACTACTTGAAATAGCTCATGTAAGTGGACTCAGGCTGCATTTCTCATTTTGTTTCTGGCTTATTTCACTTAAGAGTTATGTCCTCAAGTTTCGTCCCAGTGGGGCATGGTGGCACACACCTGTAATCCCAGTGACTTGGGAGTCTGAGGCAGGAGGCTTGAAAGTTCAAGGCCAGCCTCAGGAACTTAGTGAGGCCCTGTCCTAAAATTACATTAAGAGACTGGGAGTGGGGCTCAGTAGCAGAGTACTTGCCAAACATGCATGAAGACCTGGTTCCATCCCCAGAATCACCAGAAAGAGAGAGAGAGAGGAGTGTGTTCATATGCAGACACATCCTCCTGTCTCTCTGGAGAATTTCATGTGGAAGGTCCCAAGGGGTGGAAGTGGCTCCCCAACAGGAGTCCGGGCAGCTCAGGAACAGTGTGCTCCGGGCACCTGGGTAGTGCTTCCCGCCACAGGGCACACAGTGTGTTCTCCGGACAGATCTGCAGAGTCTCGGGTACCTGTACCCAAGGGAGCAGCTGAACCTGCAGACAGGCCAGAGTAGGTGGCTCGTGGATGCAGCAAGAAGAACCTGACCTTCCCCAGCCCTGGTGCTTCCCAGGACAGGAGCCTGCGACCCCTTCCAGAAGGAAGGCACACAGAGATCACCTCAGCCTCCGGGGTCTCCAGTGAGGAAACACCGAGCCCTCCAGAGCAGCTGCAGCTGCACACCCACCTCACCACTGTCCAAGCTAGGAGGGGACACTGAAGTCCCTTGGGGCTGGAGAGAGGCTCCCCCTGTCCAGTCCTGCTTCCTTTAGTGGTCCATCCCTAACACACAGCTCCCGTCCCAAATTCCATCTTGGATTGGCTTCAGGGAGTCGGAGCTGTGACAAGACTGGGCACGGGGATCATCCCGGATGCCCACCTGCAGCAGGGGCCCCGGGCTCACCGAGACAGTCTGGTGGTGAGCTGGGACGTGGGGGGTGGTCAGGTGGCTGCTGCCAAGCAGGGCTACAAATGGCAAGGGGAGGGAGAGTCCTGGACACGGGAGGCCACGTGCATCAGGGGCCTCCCTGGTCACAGTTCTCGGCCCTCCACTCCCTGCAGGAGGGTAGAGCAGCAGAGCCCTGCCCATGGCTTCAGCTGTAGTGGGACCCAAGGTCAAGGTCAGGCCCTGGTGGAGCATCCAGGTGGCTGTCCCCCACAGACTGATCCCCAGGCTCCTTTGATTGCTTGCTTCTCCCTGGAAGAGCTGATACTCGGCCTCCCGAAGCTGCAACAACATCAGTGCCCCCAAGCCCACCCTGCTAGCTGTAGACTGAAAAAGAGGGTCAAGCTGCTGTACCACCTGGCTGTGGACGAGCTGGGCCTGACACAGTCCACGCAGGTGGACTGCACAAGGGAGTGGGTTTCCGCATGCACACCAGCAAGCAGCAGCTTTATTTTTTTAAATTCATTTCTTCTTAGTCATACATGACAGTAGAATGTATTTTATACATTATACATATGTGAAGTATGACTTCTCATTCTCCTGGTTGTACATGATGTGGAATTACATTGGTCATGTGATTATATATGCAATAGGATGGTAATGCTTGATTCATCCTACTATCTTTCCTATTCCCATCCTCCCCTCCCTTCCCTTCCCTCCCCTTTGTCTCATCCAAAGTAGTTTTTTCTTCCCTACCTCTGCCCCATTATGAGTCAGCATCCACATATCAGAGAGAACATTCGGCCTTTGGTTTTTGGGACTGGCTTATTTCACTTAGCATGATATTCTCCAACTTCACCCATTTGCCAGCAAATGCCATAATTTCATTCTTTATAGCTAAGTAATATTCCACTGTATATATGTCCCACATTTTCTTTATCCATTCATCTGTTGGAGGGCACCTAGGTGGGTTTCATAGTTTGGCTGTTGCGAATTGAGCTGGGGGAGCACCTTCTGTTACCACCCACTGAGGGTTCCTTGGTGGTCACAGGCCAGGCAGCTGTGCTGAGAGACCTGCCCACCTCCTCATCTCATGGGCTCAGTCCTGGACTCTCCTTCCCTTCCACCTCCAGCTCCCCATATGGCTTCCTGGAATTCCCCAGGAAAATTGAGTCCTTACCCCAGGATCTCCTTGTGGGGAGGCCAGCCTGGACAAGGGGTGTACAGACAAAGGGGAATCCAAACTCCAAACCCCAAATCCACATAAAATAGGAGAGGATGTGAGTTAAAGTGCTGTTCAAGAGACAGCCATGATCTCAATTCAGGAAAAAGAAAATGTAATAAATCTAATAGAATCAGGAAGGGAGAAGGAAGCAGAAAAGCTGCCTAAGAGGGAGGGGGACAGGGCAAAGGGAAGCACTGGGAAGGAGATTCTCCAAGTACGTGCTGTGCCCGTGCGCGGGTGGCACAACGAATCCCACTATTACATACAATTATAATGCACATAAATATAATAAATTATATTTATTTTCCAATGAAAATAAATAAAAAAGAAAAATGGTATAAATAGAAAACATAAGTAATATAACAGAAGTTTATCCAGACCAGCACAGTGTTCCACACCCGTAATCCTATTTACTCAGGAGGTTGAAGCAGAAAGACCTCAAGTTCAAGGCCAGCCTGAGCAGCACAGCTAGACTGTCTCAAATTAAATTTTTTAAAAAGGGGTGGAGGGCTGGGCATATAGCTCAGTTGGTAGAGCCTTGCCTAGCATGCACAAGGCCCTGGGTTCAATCCCCAGAACCAGAAAAAGAAAATGGAAAAAAAAAAAAGTAAAATCTACCGGCCTGAAAGAGCTTCTAATGGCCAAAGCTGGAAACATTTGAGCAACAATATGAAAATATGAGTAGCTTTGGATCATAACCCAAGAATAAAATAAATATCCATTTTGTATCAAAGGACACCATAAATAGACTGAAAAGGCCATCTACAGAAGTGGAAGAATACACTAGAAAATCATTTATCTGATAAAAGACTACTATCCAGAATATATAAAGAGCTTCTACAACTTAACAACAACTCTTAAAACAGGCAAAGGATTTGGCCAAGGAGAGAACACCTGTCATCCCAGCTATGAGGAAGGGTGAAGCAGGAAGATGGCAAGGTCAAGGCCAGCCTGGGCAAGTTAACAAGACCCTGTCTCAAAATAAAATAAAAAGGGTGGTAGGGCGCCCCTGGGTTCAATCCCCAGTACCACAAAAAAAATTAATTAAAATAATAAACGTAAAAATAAAGCAACCCTAGGTTGCTTTAACCCAAAGGTTTCTCGCTTTGCAACATGTAGTTGGGCAGAGCAGGACTCGCAGCTTGCAAGCCCGCGCCTCCAGGCGCACGTGTACCCGGGTGGTCTGGAAGGCCCCGCCCCGCCCCCCCCCCCCCCGCCCCCCCCCCCCCCGGCATTTGGGCCCGCCCCGCCCCGCCCCGCCCCGCCCTGGCATTTGGCCCCGCCCTGCCGCTCCGACCCGGCCCCGCCTGTACACTCGGCTCAGACCCCGCCCTGTTACGTCACTCGGCTCAGGCCCGCCCCTTCGCCCGGCCCGGAAGCGCCGCCGCCCGGCGGTTGCTCGGCTGGAGCCCACCAGGAGGCGCCCGAGCGCCGCGCGGAACCGACCCGGGCAGACCCGGCCTTTGAGGCCGCCAGCCTGGAGCTGAGCTCAGACGGGTTGGGGCGTAGAGCCCGCGACAGTGCGAGCTCTCCCATCTTCGGGCGCCAATCTCCGTTCCCGGTTTCAAACCGCTACTTTTTAAGCCTCACTTTGGGGTTCCTACAATTGCAGGAACAAGACCCACCTGGAAGGACGAGCCCAGCCCCAAGGCCTGGACGCCCGCTCCACAATGCCACCCAACTGAACTTCCAGGCCCCAGAGGCTGCGCAGAAGCCAGGCTCCCCAGAAGCCAGGCTCCCCCAGAAGCGTCCCCATCCCCAAGCAACCTTCCTTGCCTGGTGGGCCCGCATGCCCACCAGGGGACCAGCCAGGTCCTGCACCCGGCAGTGTGAGCCTGCAGCGGGCCAGCCTGCCACCTGTGCTCCTTGGGGCCTGCAGGGGTATTTGTGGGCTGGGGGTTCATCCTGTTCCTTTCGGTCTTGTTTGACAGTGACAGTAGTGGCGTCATTTCGTCCAAATGCATCAAACTGCAGATACTCTGCAGCCCTGGGTGAGCAGGGACCTGGTCCCACCAGGGCTGCCCTGTCGGCCCTCATGCTGCAGCAGAGGAACAAACTGGAGGAGGCAGGCCCCTGGCCAATGACGAATGGCTTCTTTGCCCAGCCCTGGCCTGAGGTGACCCCCACAAGCTGTGGTGGGCAGTGGGGAGCAGCAGGGACTGGCAGGCAGGACCTGGCCTTGGCAGTGCCCCAGGAGCTCCTGGTCAGGGTTGACTTGCAGCCCCCCACTCCCGCCACCCTCTGCAGTGGGGCGGCTTCCTTTCCATGGTGTCTCAGAGTTCAAGGGCACTGACCCTCATGACCCCAGGAGCTGCTGGAAGGGCAAAGAGTTAGGATAGAAGACCCTTAGAAGTCTGATCAGCAGGCTGGTCCCACCCTCAGGGGGCCCTAAGGGGCAGGCCTGGGCAGGAGGAGCCCCAGGGGGCAGGCAGCAAGTTCCATCCTGTCTCAGAGAGACGTCACAGTAAAAGGCTCCAGGGACCCTGGGTTCAGGCAGCCTTGCTGCATGCCTGGTGGCACCTGCCCGTTTCCAAAACGCCCAGCAGCTGCCTGCCAACCTGCCCAGGAGAAGCACCCTGAGCCAGTGAGCTGCACTGTTCAGCCCTGCTGCCTGGGGCCCCATCCCTCTGGCTCCTCTTCCATCTCAAGCCCCATGCCCCTGGGCCTCCCAGACTGCCATCTGGGTCTGCGCCCTGCTTCTAGCCCCCTCGACCCGCCCACCCCTCATTGCACCTTTTTGGAACACCTTGCATCATCTCTCCAGTGGCTGGTGCCTGAGCCTCGGGGACAGGATCTTAGACAAACAGCCCTCAGGCCCCAGAGGCACTCCCAGGAGAAAGCTGCCTCTTTAGGATCCAAGTCCCCCAAGGACCTGTGGGGTTGGGGCCCTGGGGTGCTCCTCATGGGTACGGGGCTGTGGGCCCGCATGGCCCTCCCACTCCCAGCCCAGGGCCTGGATGTGATGTGCCCGCGGCATGACGGCACAGTGGCTGGATCTGCAGGGTGGGAGAGGCAGGGACTGCGGCCCCTCACTCCCGTCCCTGCTGCTGCAGCCCTCAGCTCCCTGAGTGCCCAACTCCATTGCAGACGGTGCTGGGGCTGCACTCGGGCCCAGTCAGGGATGACTGGCGGGCCTGATGGGCTGAGCTCCCAGGGGGGCCAGGACGGCGGGCACAGGGGGAAGGCAGCTGCCTCGGCCCCACTCCCAAGGCTGGGAGGGGACAGGGAAGGTGAGCCAAGGTGAAGGAGCCCTTCTTACTCCATGTCTGAAGACTGACCTGACCCCTAGCACGGGGCACTGGATGGGAGTAAGGGCCAGCAGGACTGGGGGGAGCCCTCCAGCGAGCAGCCCACCCCATCACCCCTCTTCCCAGCAATGGCTCACGGGGGCCAGTCTTGAGTGGGTGAGGAAGGGGTCCCTGTTCTGTGGACAGATGTAACCAGGACCCAGGAAAGGAGCAGGGGAGGGCAGGGACGTGCAGTGGAGACGGCTTAGGGCAGGCCCGGGCAGAGGCCACTGCCTTCCTCTGAGGCGCCCTCTGCCCAGCACTCTCCGCCTGCATGAGGCCAGCTCACCCTCGGCGCCAGCCCTTCCTGCTTCCCGGCCGAGTGCACACGTGTCCCACTCCACCCCTTCCCGGCCAGCTCTGGACCTGGACGCTCCCTCCGTCCCTGCCGGGGAACAACCCTATGTCGGGTTCCCTGGTACCCTCGCCACATTGACCCACAAGGATGGCAAGTCCCTGCCTCTCTCCCAGGGGTCATCCTGACTGTGTCAGGCCCAGGCCCTGGCCAGTCTCCCAGCCCACGCGTTCAGCCTGGGAACCCTGACCTTGCACAGCATGGACTCCCAAAACCAAGGCAGAGCACCCCAGGACCCCAAGAGGGCTTCCTCCCTTCTCTATTCCCTTTGCTGCATCCCCTCCCAGTGGCCAGACAAGTTGGCCAGGTGTAGCCTGCACACCTTCCCTATGCCTGGGTCAGCACTCCACCCATCTACATGCTCTTGCCCACCCACCTTTGGAGCCCCTCCCCCAACCCCTCTTTTTTTTCTCTTCCTTTTTTTTTTTTTTTTTTTTGGGGGGGGGAACCAGGGATTGAACTCAGGGACACTTGGCCACTGAGCCACATCCCCAGCCCTATTTTGTATTTTATTTAGAGACAGGGTCTCACTGAGTTGCTTAGAGCCTCGCTAAGTTGCTGAGGCTGGCTTTGAACTCGCAATCCTCCTGACTCAGCCTCCCAAGTCGCTTGGATTACAGGAGTGCGCCACCATGCCCGGCTCTCTTCCTTTTTGGTACTGGGGATTGAACCCAGGGGCACTTAACCACTGAGCCACATCCCCAGCCCTTTTTATTTTATTTATTTTTTATTTCAAGACAGGATCTCACTAAATTTCTTAGGGTCTTACTAAGTTTCTGAGGCTGGCTTTGAACTTGCGATCCCCGGGCTCCCCTCAGTGGCAGAGCCCTACCTAGCAAGTGCAGGGTCCTGGGTTCCATCCGTAGGACCACAAATAATATATGATAAACGATTGTGCATCAAAGGACAGTACTGGGAGAGTGACCCTGGTCCCACAAACAAAGCACCTGAGACAAGGTGGTCCCACGATGGGAGGGATTCTTGCAGTCCTATAACCAGTAAGAGTTTGGCTCCCCGAATATACAAAGAGCTCTTACAACCCAACAACAAGAATGGGCAAAGGCCTTTGTCATGGTGTGACTCTGGAATGTCCCCAGAGGCTCCTGTGGGACAATGCAGCAGTGTCCAGAGGTGGGACTTTGGAAGTGATGAGATCATGAGGACTCTGGCCTCGTCAGTGGATGATCCCCTGACAGGTTCACAGCTGGATGGACTCCTGGGAGGCAGGGCCTAGCTGGAGGAAGAAGGGCACTGCAGGTGTGCTCTGGAGGAGCACATCTTGTCCCCAGCCCCTTCCCCTCTCCTCTCTCTGCTTCCTGACTACCTTGAGGCGAGCACTCTGATTGTTAAGATCTCCTGCCTCACCACAGGCTCACAGCGATGGAGCCAAGAAACCGTGGACTGAAACCTCTGACATTGTGAGCCAAAATAAATCTTTACTCCTCTAAGTTGATTTTCTCAGGTGTTTTGTCATAGTGACACATAGACTTGAATAGACATTACCGCAACTGCAGGTCACTAATGGTCAGGAAAATACGACTAAAACCAGCACCAGATACTACTTCACACGCACTAGGAACGCTGTTATCCTTTTTAAAAGGAAGGGAGTTTTTGGTCCTATGTGTAGACACTGGTGTCCCCACGCACTACTGGTGGGAAGGAAAGTGCCCCACCTGCTGTGGGACAGTCTGACGCTGAGTCCCCAGTGAGTTCAATGTGGAGCCGCCATATGGCGGACAATTCACCTCCTAAGTACACACTCAGAGGACCGTGAGCAGGTGTTCAAACAGAAACTCGCTGCAGTGGCGCTGTTCACAGCGGAAGGTGGGAACAGTGCGATATCCGCGCCTGGCGAGTGGACCCAGCTCCGGGGTGTGCACAGGGCCCCGAAGTGGGGGCGCAGCTCAGCCTGGACACAGCTTGAGAGGAGGTCCCTAGAGGTGAGGACCATGGCCAGGATGGAGGCCAGAGGAAAGGCGGTGCCTGCTTGGTGCCCAGGGGCCCAGTGGCATCAGCACACCCCGGAGCACCCGGCTATGGAGCCTTGACCAGGCCCTGTTGCAGGGAAGGCTGCCCGGTGGACCTGCGCACCGGAAGTGGTTCCGCTGGACATCTCCCTCCCACGTGACCATGGTGGCTTTCTGGGGTGGAGGGGCAGTTCCAGAGCACGCAGGCTGGGGCACCCTCCGGGCTGCCCGTTACCCCGCAGGGCCCGATGGAGCCATGGACGGGGCTTGGGAAGGTTGTGTTCTCAGCGGCCCCTGCAGCCCCTTAGCCAGGCACCTGGTGGCCCGGACCTCATGGAAGCTCTGGGGGCTAGACTGCCTGCTCCCGGCAGTGCCACAAGTGCGAGCTGTGAACCTGGCAGGTGTGAAGGAGCCAAGTCCCGGGGCACGGTCCCCAGAGACAGAGGCCAGAACAGGTGGTGCTCCCTTCTGAGGAAGGGCACTGGTAGGGGAGGCAGAGAGCTGGAGGCTGGAGCTGGTCCAGCAGCCCTGAGGGTAGGCCCTGTCGGCTCCTGGGCAGCTACTTCTGAAATTGGTGACCGTGACTGCCTTTTCCTCTGCTCTTGGGGTCAGTGTGTGACTGCCCCAGGTTCAGGGATCTGGGGCGCAGTGGGAACCTTGGTCACCCTGCACTGGTCCACCCAGGGTATGTATGTCCCCACTCATGGCCCCAGGGGCTCCTCCCGAAGCACACCAGGCAGGGGAGGAGAGGTGAAGGGCCCAGAAAGGGTCCCAAGGGCTCAGAGCCCAAGGTCTGGGTGGGTGCTGCCTCTGGGCCTCCCTTTCACACACCCTGAGGCCCACACATTAGGCTTCCTCTTGAGAGCACTGAGGTCCTGTCCCTGCACCCCTGTCCACTATGTCCCCAGGGCCTGCTGCAGCCCCCTGCCCTCTTCTCTGTGTGTAGGGTCAGGGTCTGGGCCCACAGTACCCCATCCCAGAATATGCCCCCCAGGGTGCCTAGGGGGGGAGACCCGGGCCTGCTGCACCCAAGGCCCTGCCCCGGCCTCCTCTCAGGCCGAGCTTCCTGGCCTCAGTGAGGAGGAGCAGCCCTGAGCTGCGTTCTCCCGGCCATCCCTTGTCTCTGCAGCTACGTGGACACTTTGAGAAGCCTCAGAGCTGCCTTGCCGACCTTGCCAAGGCCATGCGTCACCTGCTGTCAGGCCCAGGGCTCCAACAGAGGGCTGTCACAGAACTAGGTTCCAGTCAAACAACCTTAGCCATAAACCCAACAACCAATGAAGTCCTGGTTTGTACCTAGCTCAGCTGTGGCCCCAACCCAGGTTTCAGCCAGGAGGCCAGAGGGCCCACCTGCCTGTTTCTCCCACTGCCCAGCAGCCCGCACCTCCTGCCTTTGTGCTGGGTGTCCATGTTGACCAAGGGGACCGTTATTTACAGCCTCTCCCTTCCCTGCCACCAGGGCCACCTGAAACCTGGGGGCCTTTTGGAGTCCTCATGGGTCAGCACACAGACCTCTGAGTCTCCTGTGGTGCTGATCCAGGGGGAATGCACACAGGGCTGGCAGCAGCCATTCCCTCACCATGCAGAGCAGGTGGGCAACAGGACCCACCGCCTCACCGCGGATCCAGCTGTGCTTGACACCCAGATGTCTGCCCATGAACTCTGTTCACTGAGCCAGCCAATTTCCCATTTCCTTTTATTTTTATTTTTTTGGAACTGGGGATTGAACCCAGGGACACTCCACCACTGAGCCACATCCCCAGCCCTATTTTGTATTTTATTTAGAGCAGGGTCTCACTGAGTTGCTTAGGGCCTCGCTAAGTTGCTGAGGCTGGCTCTAAACTTGCGATCCTCCTGCCTCAGCCTCCCAAGTGCTGGGATTACAGGCGTGCGCCATCGCACCCAGCCCAATTTCCCATTACTGTAGAAGCTGGTTTAAGCTTCTACTACTTGCTACCTGACTCCTGACTGACTCAATGTGTGTGTGTGTGTGTGGGGGGCTATTCATGCAGGGATTCTGCTTTTCCTGCTCATGGGTACCTGCTTCTCCATTAGAAAGTTTATGCTTTAAACCATGAATGAGAGTGACACTGGAGAGCCTGAGGCCACTGGATGGAGCCAGGACTTCTGTATGTCCCCACCTGCAGTTCCAGGGTGGTGTACCCACTACAAGGAGCCCACAGAGGAAGGCGGATCCTCCCACTTATTCCTAGAAGGCAGCCACCTCAGGCCACACAGGGTATTTACTGGAGCTGATGGTCTGAGTTACACACTTTACCCCCTGGACTCTGCCCACTTGGGGCAGTACCAAGAGTCACAAGGAGCTGCCTGAGCTTTCCCTAGGCTTCTGGTCCAACTCTGGGGTAGGGAGAAACATGCCCCTGCCCCCTGCCCCACCTGGCACTGCTGATTCCCTGCTGCCCTCCAAGTTTTGGTGTCCTGCACAAGGGATGTCTGGTTTATGGCTCAAGTGGGTGACCAGGAGGGCCAGGGGTCAGAGGGATGGGAGGCTGGGGCAGAGGCTGCACCAGTGGAAAGGACTCCAGGGGTCCTTCGAGGCCTGCGGGGGGCAGCAGGCAACACTGCCTTCCTCCCTGAGGCTGAAGGGGTCCAATGTGGCCTCACCTCTGCTCTGCTGCACAGCACCCTCTAGACCCCATACCCGTGACCTTCCCAGACACTCCCATCTCAGGCCGCCATCCTCCCCTGGTCTGCAGGCCACGTACTCACCAGGACTCTCCAGTCTCCGCCCTCCCCATCTCACTGACCAGTCCATACAGAGCTGCCCACCCAGCTCTCCCCATGTTCCTCCTCATCCCATCCCCCCAGCTAACAGCTGTGGGATGGACAGGACTCTCCAGGTCAGGGTATGGGCCTGCCCAGCTCCCAGTGCACTTGCAGAGAGTGCCAAGGAGCGGGGAGGAGCTCAGGCTCCTCAGCAACGTGGCCCTATTCCTTCACCAAACCCTGTCTTCAGTTGCCTGCAGGAACTAATTAGAGCTTTCCCCTGATCACCTACATTCTGCGTCCCCTGGGTATCACGTGTCCCTCCCTGTCCTCTGCAGTGTGGAGGCAGGGCCAGGCTGCATCTCACCTCCTGGAGGCAACCTCCATGTCTGTGCGGTGAGCAGGCCAGTGTTCAGCAGGACAGGGACAGATGCCCAGCAGGACAGGGACAGATGCCCAGCAGGACAAAGGCACAGGGGCCTCTCCACCCTGCTCTGCCCTCTCCCTGGCTCCAGGATGGAGAGGAACGCTGCAGCTGTGAGAGCCCTCAAAGCCTGGCTGGAAGGAGGCGCCCGGCTGGCCAGGCCTTGCTTTGGGTCCCCGTCACATGCACAGATTGTTTGAATAATTCAGATTTAAAAAAGACCTACTTTCCCGTTAGACCATTTCCTGCTGAAGAGCAGGGGGGGAGGGGCATCCGAATTATACATCCGAGTGCCCTGGGTCTGGAGAGAAGACCAGGCACCAAGCCAGATCCTGGGTAGTGCCTCCACCCTGGGGCCCTGTTCGGCTCTGCAGCTGACCACTGGCCTGGCTCTTGGCAGGCTGATCTCTAAGATCCTTGCTGAAAAGGGAATGTCGCTGGAAGATCAGGAGAAACCTTGGGCTCCTGGCTGAAGGTACCAGCTCCCCCTCATTTTTGCCCCCCTGTGGAGGGGGCTGAGTGGCAGATGGGAACCAAAAAATACAAAGACCTGGGCTGAAAGAGGTGGAGCCTGGGTCAGGGAGGACAGGGGCTGGGCCCTTCCAACCTTCTGAGGTACAAAGGGGAAGGCTGGCTCCTTATTATCTGCAGGGAGGGCCCTGGCTGAGTCTGGATCCTGAGGGTTCCTGGTGGGTTTGACCAAGGTCCAAGGCACCTGTCCCCTGGTCAGAGACCTGACTGTGCGTATCAGAGGGCAAGGAAGCCAGGTGGCAGCCCAGAGCCATCTGCGATCAGAAAATCAGAGTCCAGGGCCCCTCCTCCTTCCCGGGCTTAACTTTGCCCCTCACACCCCATCCATAAACACATAAACGAGGATTTCTATCAGGGCTGTAGGGCAAGTTTCAGGGAAGGCCCCATGTCACCCTGAACAGATTACACGGAGGTCCTGAGGCTGCACCCGCAAGGTGGAAGACTGGGGCGGGCACTGAACGAGTGACTTCATGTGTGGCTTCTCCACATGTTCTGGGCCTCGCTGTACTGATGGCCTTGGGGCCCAGCCTTAGCAGTGCCTGGGATGCCCAGTCTGCCCCCACCCCACTGTCTCCATCATGACCCTGGACCTGAAGTGCAGAGACCTGGGAGAACCGGGTGGGGCCTCAAGGCCCCACAGTGGCAGAGGTCTCTGTAGAAATGACTGGCCCCTTGCTCACCTTGCTCTGCCTCTATCGTCCCTCTAACCCACTCCCTCTTCTCATTTCTGGATCTGAGGACAGTCCCTGACCCTCAGAGCCTGGGACCCACCTGTCCATGCCCCAAATCCCTGCTCCTCTATTGTCCCCTGGCACTGAATGTGCCCCATGCTCCATTGCTCTTATGAAGACAGCTGAGGAGCCTGTGCCTGATATCCACGCACAGGCGTATGCATGTGGATACATATGTTCCCACCAGCTGACTACCGACAGGCGCCAGAAGCAATGATATCCAGAGAGCCATGAGCACTCAGCACCTGGATCCTGGCTTCTCCTGACTACTGTCCACTAGCCCAACCAAGGCCGTAGGGGGAACTGACCTAGTTCAGGGTTGGGCAGGGAAAGTACAAAAGGAACCTGAGGAGTCTTGTGTCAAATGCAAGGAAGGACTCTGGGGTGTCTGTGTATTGACAGGGAGCACCCAGAGGAGAGGGGAAGGGAAGGCCTTCTCTGGAGGGGGAGCAGCGAGTAGGATGGAGAGGAGGTTGTGGACGCTCTGGAAGCTGCACTTAGTTCTCCCAGTTACACAAAACAAGAAGGGAAGCCCAGTTGCGGGGAGGCAAGGAATGGACTAAGGGTGCAGTGAGGAAGGGGGAAACACTCTGCTGGGTGATGGGGCCACCTGGGGGCTATGGCGCTGGTTTTAGGGAGGCCAGGGGATGGGACTGGGTGCAGGCCTAGAGGAAAAAGGGCACTGGGGTTTGTTTGGAAAGGACAGCACTCCGACTGGCGGGAGCCGGTAAAATGGGAGTGAGGAATTCAGGAAGATGGACGGGGGAGCTGTTGGCATGGGGGCCGGAGGCAGTCGCTCCCGTCCTGGAGGTTCCTGGGACACCAGCCCCCTGACCGCCTTCCTGCACCCCTGCGTTTCGCGTTCCCAGGTCCTCCGCGCACCCTGCCCAGCCCTCCTTTGGCCTGGGCTCCAGGCGCCTTCCGCCCCTCCTGGCCGCGTCCCCGCGCCCAGCCTCCGGGTGGGACCTGGCGCCCCTCCGCCGGCCTCCCCACAGGATCACTGTCCACCGGCCCAGGCGGCTCCTCACAAGAACCGAGCCCACCTCCCAGGGTCCAGCAGGCCTGGGGCCCCCGGCCGCCAGCCACGCTGGAGGGTCTCTTGCGGCTGGTCCCCGCGCCGGGCCTGCGGCCGTCGCGGGAGGGACGCTGCCCCTTTAAGCCGCTCGTGCACGTGCGGCCCGGAGGAAGCGCGGGCGTGCGCGCGCCCGCCGTGCGCGGTGACGCGGCGTGGGGTTTCCCAAGGCTGCGGGCAGGGGCCGCCGCGCCCATCCCGATGGCTGGAGGCGTCTGAGGGGCGGACGGCGGCGGCGGCGGGCGCGGGCGGCGAGGGCAGCGGGCCGGGACGGGAGCACCGCGGCGGACCCGACCAGCCTCGCCGGCTCTGCCCGCGGGCCGCGAGCGCGACGACCAGGCGGCGGCGTGGGCGCGCCAGGCCGGGCGAGGGCGAGACAAATTTACATGTGTTGGAGACCAGACCAGGAGCACTTCTGAATTAAGATTGCAGATTCTTTGAGGTGGCATTGGAGCACTAAGACCTGAAGATGAGTGAACTTGACCAGTTGCGGCAGGAGGCGGAACAACTTAAAAACCAAATTAGAGATGCTCGAAAAGCATGTGCAGATGCAACTCTTTCCCAGATCACAAACAACATCGAC
>JAJEJO010002596.1:0-12920 GCA_020662805.1 Glaucomys volans
AAAATATCAAAATACAAGAGGTATTTAGAACCCCAGATAGTCGAGGCAAAAAAGATCTTTTCCAAGACACACATTATAATGAAAATGCCTAATACACAGAATAAGAATATAATTTAAAAAACACAAGGGAAAAATGGGAAGTCATATTTACTGGTAAACCAATTAGAATTCAACTAATTTCTTAGCCCAGACCCTAAAGCAAGGAGGAATAATGCATTCCAAGCCCTGGAAGAAGAGAGGTACCAACCAAGATTGCTATATTCAGAAAAAACTATCTTTTAGAATTGAAGATGAAATCATAGCATTCCATGATAAGCAGAAAGTAAAAGAATTCATAACCACTAAGGCTGTACTACAAAACATATTCAATGAAATATTTCATACAAAAAAATAAATTTAGAACCAGTGTCGGGATGAATCTCACTAGAAGAATAGTCAATTAAAGAAAAATGAAGTCTGAATTAAGCATTAAAAATAAATCAAAATGGCAGGAAATAAAATCATCTCTCTAAAGAAATACTGATTATACATGGTCACAACTCTATAATCAAAAGACATACATAGGCAGAATTAATTAAAAAATAAGACTCAACCATGTTGTTTACAAGAAATTCACAGGTAAAAACATTCTCAAAGCTGAAGGTAAATGAATGGAAAAAGACATATCATGCAAATGAAGAACAAAAGAGAGCAGGGTAGTTACTTTTATTATTAGATAAGTACACTTCAAGCCAAGCAAAATTAATCAAAAAAGTAAGAGAAGGCCACTTCATGCTGGCTAAGGGAATCATCCAACAACAACATATAATGATCCTTTGAGTCAGCTTTGTCACCATGACTGACAGACCTGATGAGAACAATGTAGCAGAAGAAATTTATTTTTGCCTCATGATTTCAGATATTCAGTCCAAGGTCATCTGACTCCATATCTCTGAGCCTGAAGTGAGGGAGGAAGGGTGTGGCAGAGGAAAACAGCTCATAACATGGCAAGCCGAAAGCAAAGAGAGCTATGCTTACGAAGGACAAAACATAAATCCCAAAGGCACATGCCCAGTGACATAGTTCTTTGAATTGCATCCTATTTTCCTTCAGTAATGACACAGTTAATCTGTATCCATGGATAAATTCAGTGATTAGGTTACACTTATTATGATCTAATGGTTTTGCCTCTAAACATTCTCGCAATGTCTCATACATGAGTTTTGGGAGACACCTTATACCGAAATCATAATATTCTGATCCTGGTCCTCCCAAATTCAAATCATCTCACCCTTCAAGAGTCCTCATAATATTAATAGTTCCAAAGTTTCCCAAAAGTCCAAATTTAAAATATCATCTGAGACTCAAGGCAGAGTCATGAATGTTCTTTCCTGTAACTATCAAAAGCAAGTCACACATATACAAAATACAATGACACAGAGTAAACACTTACATTCTACAAGGAAGATATAGGAAGAGAGAAAGAAGGGAATGAACCAAAGGAAGACTGAAATCCAGCTGGGTAAACAAGTTCTGCAGCTCCACGTTCAGTATCTGGGACACATGATATCATAATATTCTCTCCAAGGGGCTTGTGTAGTTCAGCACTTCAAGACCTTGATGATTGTGACCCACCTGCTCCTTTCTTGTTTCTGCTTAATTCTTACAGCTTTGCTCAGCAGACTTTCTTCATTACTGGCGCCTCTTAATCTCAAGAGTCTTCACTGCAACTTTGGTTTTCTTCTCAGAGCTTCATGCATTGCCTTTTCATCTTCCAATCCTGTTACATTTTTTCCCCCCCAGCCTCTCTGGCCTTCCTCTGAAACTTCGGTGAAAGCATCCATGACCATCAAATTCCAACATCCAGCATTCCTGCCCAACCAACACCACATGATTGATGCCAAAGTCCACCACCATCTTGAGCACTAATCAAACCTCCTGGAATTGTAGCTTCAGCTGTCTCTCAGTGCCTGGGTTGCTGAGCATGGAACAAAAACTTTCCAAGGCCCACTGTTTATGTAATAAGTTGCCTCTATGGACTCTTTTCAAAGAATTTTTTCATTTGCACCCTTGAGTCTGAAGTTGGTGTGTTTTTGCCTGAGATGCCTTAAGCAATATTTATTATTGTCTCCATGCCAAGTATTTATCATTTCTTTAGGGGTTATAATGTCTTTAACAGCCACAACTCCCTCAGCCACAGTTTTACTTGCACTTTTCTCAACAAACTCCAAAATGTTTAGATATTTCTGCTTTGATTTCTCTTCCTTATTATCTCAGTGAACTTATTTAAAAGCCACTAGCAATATCCATGCTATCTTGAAATATGCCTTACTATCTTGAAAATTTTTCCACATTTCTTTGCTACCTTGCTACATTGAAATGTTTTCCACAAAATTATTTAGGCCATTACCTTTAAATTGAAACTTACAGAAACATCTCAGGGCATGAGCAAAATGTAGGCAACTTCTTTGCCAGAACCTAACATGAATAGCCTCTTGTCCAATTTTCAACAGAGTTCTACTCCTTTGAAACCTACAAGCCCAGTATTTACTGTCTGAAGTCCTATTAGACTTCTGGTCTTCATCTAGAGCATTCTAAAGCTCTGTCAGCTTTCATCTCTAAACTTTTCAATATTTCTCCCACAAATTCCAAAATGCTCTGAATCTTCTGAATCACTTTTATGTTAGCCATAGGAACAACTTCACTTCTCAGAAAAAATTTCTGGCTTAGCCAGCTTTATGTCCCTATGACAAAAAGACCAGAAAAGAGCAACTTTGCAGAGAAAAACCTTATTTTGACTCACAGTCTCAGGGGATCAGTTGCAGGTCGGCTGACTCCATAGTTCTTGGTCCAAAGTGAGTCAGAATATCATGACAGAAAGGTGTGGCAGAGGAAAGTAGCTCAGGACATGACAACTAGGTATAGAGAGCTCTGTTCATCAAAGACAAAATATAAACTCCAAAGGCATGCTCTCAGTGAGCTATTCTTTCAAGTCCCACTATACCATCCTACAGATACTGTCCAATTAATCCATATCAGTCATTTAATCCACTGATAAAATTATACCTCTCAGTGTAATGATTTAGCCTCTGAACCCTCTTGCAGTGTCTCACACATGAGCTTTGAGAGGATGCTCTATAAGAAACCATAAAAATGATTATAAATAGTTTTGCCCAAAATGTCACTATGTGTACATACATAAAATAAATACTTCTTAATATAAAGAAACAAATAGACCTCAACACAAAATATTGGATAATTTCAACAAACCTCTCTCAGCATCAGATGGATCATCCAGACAAAAACTAATAAAAGACTATTCTGAACAACAGCAAAAAAAGAAGACATCTCTAGAATATTTAATTTGTTGACAGTTGCATTCTTTTTCTTCTCAGTGGCACATGGAAATTTCTCTAAACCACATCATATTTAGGGCACAAAACGAGTCTGAGGAAATAAAAAAAAAGATCATCTTATCAAATCATAGAGGAATAAAATTAGAAATAAAGAACAAGATAAAAAAACAAATCATTTAACACCTAGAGATTAAATAATATACTTTTGAATGAGGAACGGATCATAGAAGAAATTAAAGGAGATATAAAAATTCTTAGAAACAAATGAGAATACAAAGAGCATATCAAAATCTCTGGGACAGTATGAAGGTAGTTGCCAGAGGAAAGTTTATAGCACTGAGTTCCAACATTAGAAAAATAGATACCAAATAAATAAGTTATACTTCAAGGTTCTAGAAAAAGAAGAAACAACTAATTCCAAATTAGTAAAAGACAGGAAATAATTTAGATCAGAACTGAATTAGTTAGATTGAGAATAAAAAATTACAAAGGATCAAAACATTTCTCTGAAAAGGTAAACAAGATGAATAAACCCTCGGTTACACTAAACAAAAGAGAGAAAACCCAAATTAAAAAAAAAAAAAGAAAGAAATGAAAAAGGAGATATCACTACAGACAATTCTAAAATTAAGATGATCATTAGAAACTACTTTAAAAACTTATTCTCCAATAAAACAAAATATTTAGAAAATATTGTTAAATTTATACATAGATCCATCCAAATTGAACCATGAGGACATTGAAAACTTAAACAGACCAATATCACGCAATGAAATTCAAGTACCTATGAAAAGACTTCTAACAAAAAAAATTTCAGGATTAGATGGACTCTTTCAAGGACTACCAGAATTTTAAAGAAGAAATAATGGCAATCCTCCTCACATTATTTCATATATCGAAGGGGAGAGAACAAAGCCAAATTCATTCTATGAAATCAATATTGCACTCGTAACAAAATCAAACAAAGATATATCAATGAAAGAAAACTTCAGACCAATATCCCTAATGAACATAGATGCAAAAATCCTTAATAAAATGTTGGCAAACTGCATTCAGAATCACATTAAGAAGATACTACACCATGATCAAGTTGGTTTCATTGCTGAGATGCAAGATTGGTTCAACATACACAAATTAATAAATATAATTCACCACATAGAGTGAAGGACAAGAAGCACATAATTATTTCAGTAGATGCAGAAAAAGCATCTGACATAATTCAGTACCCATTAATGTTAAAAATACTAAAGAAACTACCAGTGGGGTATGACACACTGTAATCCCAGTGGCTTGGGAGACCAAGGCAGGAATACCACAAGTTCAAAGCCAGTCACAGCAATTCAGTGAGGCCCTGAGTAACTTAGCAAGACTCTGCCTCAAAATAAAAAATAAAAAGGGCAGTCATTTGACTCAGTAGCTAAGAGCCTCTGGGTTTGAACCCTGATACCAAACAAAACAAAAACAACAAACAAACAAAGTAGAAATACAAGGAACTTACCTGAACATTGTAAAAGCTATATATAACAAACCCAAGACCAAGATCATACTGAGTGGAGAAAAATTGAAAGCATTTTCTCTAAAATCAGAAATAAGACAAAATTGTCACTTTGACCTTTTTTATTCAACATTGTTCTTGATATTCTAACCAGAGCAATCAGGCAAGAGAAGGAAATTAAAGTTAAACAAATAGGAAAAAAAGAAGTCAAGGTATCTCTATTTGCTGATGACATAATCCATAAGAATCTCTAAGAACCTAAATATCATACCAGGAGTTCTCTGGTATAATATTTAGGTTCACCAAAGTAGCAGGATACAAGATCAACATGCATATATCAATTGAGTCCCCAAACACCAATGATGAATATTATGAGAAAGGAGGAAAACTATCCCACAAAGACATAAAAAGTGAGCAAATAAATATCAAAACAAAAAAAAATTTGGAATAAATCTAACAGAGGGGGTGAAGGACCTCTATCTTGAATACTGCAAAACACTGAAAAAAGAAACTGAAGACCTTAAAAGATGAAAAGATGGCTCGTGTTCTTGAATAGGCAGAATTGATATTGCCAAAATGGTCATATTACCAAAATAATTAGTAGATTGAATGCAATAGCCATCAAAATATCAAAAAATCAAAAACATTCCTCACTGAAATAGGAAAAACACACACACACACAAACACACACACACCCCTAAAATTCATTTGGAAGAATAAAGGAACCAGAATGGCCAAAGTAAGAATGAGCAAGAAGAGTGATGCTAGATACATTACAATACCTGATCTCAAAGGATAATACAGAGCTATAGTAACAAAAATAGCATGGTTTTGGAACTAAAACAGATATGAAACCCAATGGACTAGAATATAAGACAGAGAAATCCAACAGATACGGTCATTAGATACTTGATAAAGGTGCCAATTATGTACATTTGAGTAAAGACGACATTTTTAAAAAATGATATTGGGAAAACTGAATACCTATTTGCAGAATAAAACTAGATTCCTATCTTTCATGCTGCACAAAAATCAACTCAGAGTAGACTGAAGACCTAGGAATTGGACCAGAAACTTTGCAATTACTAGAAGAAAACAAAGGCTCAAAACTCCAACAAATTGTTACAGGCACTAGTTTCCTTAATAAGACCCCTAAAACTTAAGAAATAAAACCAAGAATCAGTAAGTGGAATGCCATTAAATTAAGAAGCTTCTGCATAGAAAAGCAAATGAGAGCATGGAGAGAGAGCCTATGGAGTGGGAAGAAATCTTTGCCACTTGCTTCTCTGACAGGGTATTAATATCCAGAATATATAAAGAACTAAAGAAAACACACACACACACACACACACACACACAAATAACAAAAAACTTAGTGCCAAGAAAAGAAAATCAACAAATTGGATAAAGAACTAAATAGACACTTCTCAAGAAAAGAAATACAAATGTCCAACAAATATGTGGAAATATTTTCACATCCCTAGAAATCAGAAATGAAAATCAAAATTACATAGAGACTTCATGTCACTCCAGTTGGAATGGCAATCATCAAAAATGCAAGTAATGCTGGGCATGGTGGTGCACACCTGTAATCCTAGCGGCTCTGGAGGCTGAGTCAAGAGGATGGTGAATTCAAAGCCAGCCTCAGCAAGGGCAAGGTGCTAAGCAACTCAGTGAGACCCTGTCTCTAAATAAAATATAAAATAGGGCTGGGGATGTGGCTCAGTGGCCAAGTTCCCCTGAGTTCAATCCTCAGTTCAAAAAAAGTAATAATAATACTAAATGCTTATGAGAATTTGAGAGAAAAAGGTCCACTCATACATTGTTGGTGGGAACAGAAATTAATATTACCACTTGGAAAGCAGTATTGTGATTCCCCAAAAGATAGGAATTCAACCACCCTCTGACCCAGCTATCTCACTACTTAATATTTGTCCTAAAGAATTAAAATGAGCATACTATACTGATAAGGTGCACTGATATTTATACTAGCCTAATGCACAATAGCCAAGTTATGGAACCAAACCAGTTGCCAGAAATTGGATGAATGGATAAAGAAAGCATGGTACATAAACACAATGGAGTTTTGCTCAACCATAAAGAAGAATGAAATTACGGCATTTGCCAGTAAATGAATGAAACTGGAGAACATTATTTCTCAGTGAAGTATCCCAGACTTAGAAAGTCAAGTGTTAAATGTTTTCTCTGATTTGTGGAAGTCAGAAATGTGAGAACTAGACCCAATAAGCAGCGGGAAGTGTGTGTGTGGGGATGGGCAGGGAGGTCAATTAAATAGAGAAGGGGAAGGAGGGATGGATGGTAAAAGGGAGGAATTTTTGGAATAAAATTGACCAAATTATGCTATGTGCATATATGAATATGCCATGGTGAATTTCACCTTTATGTATATTAGTAAAGCATTAATTAATAAAACTGTAAATAAATAGAAGTAAGATCAGGAGTGTAGAGGAAGGAGTACATGAATGAGTGATTATGTGAAAATGAATTCTAATATTATTCATAACTAGAATGCACTAATAAAAACATAAAAATATGGTCTAAGAAAGTAACTAGATTTCTATTAAATAAGTTAGGTCAGGGGCTGGGGATATAGCTCAGTTGGCAGAGTGCTTGCCTGTCAAGCACACCCTGGGTTCAAATCCCCAGCACCACACACACACACACAAAAGTCAGGTGAACTTATATAATATCTTGTGAATTATAAACAAAAAAAGGTAATTGAAATTATATGCATATTCTTCTTCATACAGTCCTACCATTGTATATATATTTATATATTTAATTATCCTCTGATTTTAGTGTCCATAACACATATGCCAAATGTGTTAGTAAAAACACATTTTACAGAACATCTCATATAATCTCAAGGTTTGAGGTGTGTATTCAGGTCATATCTTTGGCCTTGAAGATATGATATTCAACTACTACATGAATATACCAGATGATAAATTCAATTTAACCTATCACAGTTGTTCTGAAATATCTTTTATTTTTTAAATTGTATTACTTATTTGTAGACTTTTGTTACATTTCTATAATTTCAATTAATGGAATATTTTTTTCCTTTAATGAATGTCATAATAATATTTGTAAATGTACCTCTTCAGTTATTTTTTCCAACATAACTGCAGATATGACAAGAAAATGCACCCTATCTCCATGGTTCACTATAGTATTTGCCCATGTAATAATTAATTTTATGTGTTAACTTGGGATCATGGGGAGACCAGATTAAAGACTGTTCTTCGTTGTGTCTGTGAGGTTGTTTCTAGATGAGAGTAGTATTTGAATCAGTGTACTCAGGAATGTGAATTACTCTCCCCAGTGTGTTTGGGAATCATCTAATCCTTTATGGATTTAAATAAAACACTATTTGAGATGAGCCATTTTATCTCATTCCCTAACCTCAAACTGGGATTTAAATCATAGGCTGCTGTGATTCTCAGCCTCTGGACATAGATTGAGTTACACCGCTGGCTTTCCTGGTGGTATGAATCCATAGAGATTGTGTGGCTCCTTAGACTCCATTACAATGTGAGTTTCTCTGGAGAACCTTATCAAACACAGATTGAAATGTTATTGATGGAATGTTTGTATCATCCCCAAATGCATATGTTGAGATTCTAATCAGTAATGGGATGTTTTAGGAGAGGAAGCATTTTAGGTCATGAGAATAGAGAACTCAAGGAATAGGATTAGTGCCCTTAGACTTCAGAGTGATACCCTGTCTTCTTTCTACCATATAAAGAGGCACCAAGAAGATAATGGTCTATCATGGGAAATATAGTCCAATTTCATGAGTCTTTGGCTAAATTGTAGTTTCAACACCACAATGACTAACAATCCTTATTAACAGGAAATGAAGAGTAACTGCATATAGATGGTATAGTGTGCCTTTCATGGGAGGCTTCATTTACCTGGCAGAAGGCCTGTTTCTTTTGCTGCCTGACCTGTGATTACAGGGTTCTTCATATGGGTTACCTATTTATTCTGAAAGATGTCTTTGTGGTTTTTGTCTAACCTGTGTCCAGTTTATGTCCACGTGACCACCACACGCAGCACTGGGAGCATGACCATGCATTCTCCCTGGAATCCAGAGGGAACTCAGTCTTGGGTATCCTGAGTTTTTCAGATGGAAGGTGCATTCAATACACCATCACAATAGGAAACAAGTTCAAAGAATTTTACTTACAGATCCTAGGTAAGGAGGACATGATTCAGGAGCAGGGCAGTCCTCCATGCCTGGGTCATGTGAGACAGAAATAGAAATGAAAAAGGGGGTGGGGGGAGAGAGTGAGAGAGTGAGCAGTATATATAAGGGAACAGGATGTAAGACTCTTAAGTTTGTGGACAAATGCCTGAATGATTTTTAAAGAAAATGGCTTAAAAGAAATAGAGGGAATGTGAAGAGCCCATTCTCCTAGACAGGAGAAATGCTTTATCATTCACCACCAGCCTCAGCCATTTTGCATGTAATGTAGAACTAGAAACTTTCAAGGGTGACTGGCATCCTGATCTCAGACTTCTGCTCTGTAGAACTGTGAAAAATAGATTTCTGTTTTTTATAAGCCACCCCATTCTATGGTATATGCCTAAACTCAATCAGATACCAAATAACCAGCATAGTGACTAACAAAATATTCCATAAATATCTATTACAGTGAGATATCTTTGAGTCATATAGAAAAAATCTTGACCTTCTGAATTATGATTCCCTTCAATTACCACTTACGTAGTGAGTGTAGGCTCAGAGTTTATGAACACTGTTTTCATCATGGTCACCACTCTCTGAATGGCTAAATTAAAAAAAATTTAAATTTGTTCTAATTAATTATATATAATGGTAGAATGCATTTTTGCACCTTGATATATCATACATAAATGGGGTAAAATTTCTCATTTTTCCAATTGTTCATATTGTAGGATCATATCAGTCGTGCGGTCATATATGAATATAAGGTAATAATGTCTGTTTCTTTCCACTATCCTTCCTATCTCATATCCCCTCCCTTCACTCCCCTCTACCTAATCTAAAGTAATTCTATTCTTCCCTAATGCTCTGTACCTTATTGTGAATTAGCATCAACATATTAGAGAAAACATTTGGCCTTTGGATTTTTGGAATCGGCTTTTTTCACTTAGCATGATTTTCTCCAACTCCATCCATTTACTGACAAATGCCATAATTTCATTTTCTTTAAAGCTGAGTAACATTCCATCGAATATATATTTTCTTTATCTGAATGGCTAATTTTAAAAGATTATTTATTTTGAAATGGAGTGTCACCAAGTTGCTCAGTCTGTCCTCATACAATAGCCCTGCCTCATCTTCCCAAGTCCCTGGGATTACAGGCATGCTCCAGTGTACCTAAATAAATTGCTAGAATTTTAAAGACTAATCAAAAAGATGTACATAATTACGTAGCCTATGTAATCTGACTAGTCAGGTTAAATTCCTCACTCTTCAATGTATGAATCTATAAAATGAAGAAAAAAAATTTTTATTGAAAAACATCAGCACTTATTGTAATACTGATCACATAGAAACTGCAGAAAATTGGTAACCATCTGTTATTATTAAGCATATAATTTTTATAAAATGTCTTTATAATATAGTGCCTCAGGAAATTATCAACTGATTTCCTGGCAAGAACTATTATGTAGTAGCTAAATCATGTTTAAATTATTTAAACATAAAAAAATGAATTACTTAAAGAGTCTTTATGAGTAAATACTATGTATGGGAAAAATTATGTGCTAGAAAAATTTGCCAGAGCTTTTTTGGCAATGCATCCACACCTAGAAATTACTTAATTCTGTTGATGCTTGTAGAACCAAGGTAAGAATTTCTCCTATAAATTATTGTATATTTCTTTAAATACCATACTATGAAACAAATTAGGAACTGTGCTATATTTGAACATGTGCTTCTGAAAGTTATTTTACTCAAAATTTTTTCTAGAAAATAAAATATAATAACTAAAAAAGACCTTGAAAAATAGCCTGGAAGTGTTTCCTTAATGGAGACAAAAGAAAAATATTTCTTGTTTGTCCTGATTTAGACTCTAATATCATAAGAGCCATGCTTACCTATGTCTGGAACATAATGTCTAAGAACTCAACAACTATGAAAAATGTGAGCAAACTGCATATCATGCTGCTTATCTACTTTCTGTTTGTATTCAGGAAAGTTGCATGTTATATCTAATTATTTCGAGGCACCAAACTTATTTGAGAAACAGTGGGAAACTGAATTATAACATTGTTAACATAACACAGAGCAGAGCTACTGTAACATAAAGTTCAACTGAGATTTTTTGTGTCAAATCTGGAGATATTTTCAACTTATTTCTTATTCTTTCAGATAAAATGATAAACATTTTTCTCTTCAAAAGTAATTATAGGATTGCACTCATTGCTAATTTTCTATTCAAGAAACCATGAAGAACCTTCAGTGTCATACTGTGTCAGTTCACATTGGCATGTCTTCATAAATATAATTAGAAAATAGAAAAGGAGTACTAGGAACTCATTTCTGTAAGGAATTTTTAAAAAGTGATAAAAAAGGAAAAACAAGGGAACATTTAAAACTATTTTATTAAACTATTTTGTCAACAAGTCTGTTGACAAAATATGCTCAGCAATGATTCTACTAGGACACAAAATATCAGAACACATGTGCATTCATAAATTTGTGGAATAAATTGCCAATGCCAATTAAAGGATCCTTTTCACAACCAACACTGCAAATTAAAGGTCGGGTTTTGTACCAAAAAAAATTCTGAAATTTTAGAACACATTATTATCAATCACAGATTTACACTTGTCAAGTGCAATGTAGCATATAGACTCACGTTAGGGACCTACTTCTTAAAAAACTAAGACTAGAATATTTTAGGTGAGAATATCAAAAAAAGCAAAGACCAAAATGCCAGAAACTGAGAGCTAGAAAGCTGAATTTTATTAACTTCTCTATAAAGTAAAACATTTCTTCTTTATGTAGATTGATTTCTAACTTAAATTTCCAATAAATATTATTTGAAGGTGTTTTATAGCTATCCTAAAAAGTATTTGGAGATGCCCTTCATTTACAAGTATCACTTTTGCTCCTGTTTTTTAAGTCATTACTATGTTGATTTTCTTGACTTCTAGAACTGAAATTCTATTAAGCACACAGAAATTTTAATAGCAGCAAAAGTACATAGATAGGAAGATTAAATTCTTGATAATTACCAACTACTCTGGTAATTGGACCAGAGTTCCATAGTCCATTGCATTTGCTTTGGTATTTACATCAGTTACTTATGTAAATCTCATACAATTTATTTATCAGACCAAACAGTTCTTTAAGGTATCACGTACTACAACTTCAAAGTGGATATGCATTGCTGTGAAATAGATCATAGATTTTGGATATATTTTAAAGGTTGTCACATGAATATAGGCTGAAGAAGTTCACAACACACTGGCTATAAATGAAAATGTATGTGGGGAAGAATATGATTAGAGATTACTCGGGTTTTTTTTTTTTTTTTTATTATGGTGTTGGGGACCAAACCTAGAAATTTGCACATACTGGCAAGTGTTCTATCTGAGCTCCATCCCCAGTACTTCATTTAAAAAAATGTATGTATGTATGTATGTATGTATGTATTTATTATCTACTTTTTAATTGGTTATTTTTAGTTATACATAACATTAAGATTCATTTTGACATAATTATAAAAGTGTGAAATATAATTTTCCTTAATTCAGTCCCCAGTACTCTCCTCCTCCTTTCCCCTGTTCCCTTCCCTCTACTTTACCGATCTTTCTGCTATTTACTCAGTATTTTTTTTTTTAAGCAATGTCTTATGGATATACATGATGGTGAGATTCACTGTGATGGTGAAATTACTTAGGAAAATTAAGTTAGATTTATTCTAATGTTCCTTCCTTATCCTATCCTTCTTCCCTCCTGCTCAATCCCTTTTGTCTACTCCATAGATCTTTGTTCTATATTGATGAAATCCACACCGCCCCCCAACCCCCATTTTTCTTTCTCATTCTCTCTCTCTCTCTCTCTTCCC
>JAJEJO010002596.1:13020-49077 GCA_020662805.1 Glaucomys volans
CTCTCTCTCTCTCTCTCTCTCTCTCTCTCTCTCCCCTCTTATTTTGGACTAGATTCTTCATCTCGGATAAAACATTCAACTTTGGCCTTTGGGATCTGGCTTATTTCATTTAGCATGATAGTCTCCATTTCCATACTTACCAGTAAATACATACTTTCACTATTCTAATGGCGGAACTGATTTGCAGTCCCACCAGCAAGGTATGAGTGTACATTTTTCTCCACATCCTCACCAATGTTTATTATCATTTGTATTCTTGATAAATGCTATTCTGATGGGAGTACCTTGAAATCTCAATGTAGATTTAATTTGCATTTCCCTAATTGCTAGAGATGTCAAACATTTTTTGATATATTTGTTGGCCAATTGTATTTCTTCTTTTGAGAAGTGTCTGGTTCTTTTGCCCATTTATTAATTGGGTTATTTGTTTTTTGGTGTTAATTTTTTTGGTTCTTTATATATTCTGGATATTAATGTCCTAAGGAACAAGTGGTAAATATATTCTCCCATTCTGTAGCATCTCTATTCATATTCTTGTTTTCTTTCCTTTCATGAAGCTTTTAAATTTGATCCCATCCAACTTACTGATTTTTGGTTTTCTTTCTTTCACTTTAGGAGTCTTGTTAAGGAAGTGGGTTCCTATGCCTACACATTGGAGTGTTGGGCCTACTTTTTTCTAGCAGTTGCAGATTTTCTAGTCTAATTCCTAGGTCTTTGATCCACTTTGAGGTGACTTTATGTAAGGTGAGAGATAGGGGTTAAGTTTCAGTCTTTTACATATGAATTTCCAGTTTTCTCAGCACCATTTTTAAAAAAAGACTATCTTTTTTCCAATGGCTGGTTTTGGCATCTTTGTCTAGTATCAGATAACTGTCTTTATGTGGTTTGCCTCTGTATCTTCTGTTCTATGTCAGTGGTCTTCATGCCTGTTTTGGTGCCAGTACCATGCTGTTTTTGTCACTATAGCTCTATAGTATAATTTCAGTCTGGTATTGTGATGCCTTCAGCATCCCTCTTTTTGTTGAGAATTGCTTTGGCTATTCTCGGTCACATATGTTTCCAAATGAATTTTAGTACTGTTTGTTCTAGTTCTGCAAAGAATTTGTCATTGGCATTTTGATGGGGTCTGAATTGAGTCTGTATAATGCTTTTGATAGCATGCCATTTTGTCAATATTAATTCTGCCTGTCCAAAAACATGGGATCTCTCCATATCTAAGGTCTTCAATTTCTTTCTTCAGCATTCTATATAGTTTTCATTGTAGAGGTCCTTCACCTCCTTTGTTAGATTAATTACAATGATTTTTTTGAAAATATTGTGAATGGGATAGTTTTCCCAATCTAATCTTTACAGATTTGTTATTCACGTAGAGGAAAGAAATTGATTTATGTCTATCAATTTTGCATTAGACCTTACTAAATTTCTTCATCGACTCTATAAGAAATGTGGAGTTACTTTGAGTCTTCTAAATATAGAATCATGTCATCAGAAAAGAGATAATTTGAGGTCTTCTTTTCCTGTTTATATTCTTTTATTCTTTTTTTTTTCTCTTGCCTGATCATTCTTGCTGGAGTTTCAAGGACTGTGTTGAATAAGGGTGGTGAAAGTGACATCCTTGTGTTCCTGTTTTTAGAGGAAATGCTTTGCATTTTTCTCCATTCAGTATGATGTTGTCTTGGGTTTGTCATATATAGCCCTTACAATGTTGAGGTAAGTTACTTTATTTTTTTTTGCCATCTTTCTTTTAAAAATTTATTTGTCCTTTGTAGATATACATGACAGAGGTAAGTTACTTTTATCCCTAGTTCCTCTAGGTTTTCTCTTTTCTTTTCTTTTCTTTTTTTAACCATTAACAGGCCCTGGACTTTGTAAAATGTTTTCTCTGCATTTGTTGATGTAATTTGTCCCTCACAGTGTTTAAGTGGTGAATAACATTTATTGATTTCCATGTTGAACTAACCTTGCATCCCTGGAATGAAACTCACTTGATCATGGTACACAATCTTTTAAATGTGTTTTTGTGTGCAGTTTGCCAATATTTTGTTAAGAATCTTTGCATCTATATTCATCAAGGATATTGGTCTAAAGTTTTCTTTCCTTGACATGTCTTTGTCTGGTTTTAGTGTTAGGATGATACTGGATGCATAGTATGAATTTGGGAAAGTTTTCTTTTTTTTCTATTTTATGAAATATTTTGAGGAGGATTAGTATTAGTTCTTCTTCAAAGATCTGATAGAACTCAGCTGCCAATTCATCTAGTCCTGGGATTTTCATTGTTGGAAAGCTTTAGTTATCTGCTTCAACTTCATTACTTACTATTGATCCTTTTAAGTTTACTGTATCTTCATGGTTCAGTTTGGATAGGTACCTATGTCAATAGGAATTTGTCAATATCTACAAGATTTTCTAGCTATTGAAGCATAAAATTTTAAAATAGTTTCTGATGATTTTCTGGATACTTTTAGTGTCTCTGATGATATTTTCCATTTCATTTATAATTTTGTTAATTTGAGTTTTCTCTTTATTTTGCTTAGTTGAGCTAAGAATTTATAAATCTTATTTATCCTTTCAAAAATATCAATTCTTGATAATAGCCATTCTAATTGGAGTAAGATGAAATCTTAGAGTTGTTTTAATTTGCATTTCTCTAATTACTAGAGATGTTGAACATTTTTTCATATATTTATTAATCACCTATACATCTTCTTCTGTAAAGTGTCTGTCCAGTTCCTTGGCCCATTTATCAGTTGGGTTTTTGTATTTTTGGTGTAAAGTTTTGTAAGTTCTTTACAAATTTTGGAGATTAGTGCTCTATCTGAAGTGCATATGAAAAAGATTTTCTCTCACTCTATAGGTTCTCTTTTCACATTATTGATTGTATCCTTTGCTGAAAAAAGTTTTTTAGTTTGAGTCCATCCCTTTTATTGATTCTTGATGCTGGCATGGCTGTGGGGGAAAAGGCACACTTTTTTACATTGCTGGTGGAGTTGCAAATTGGTATAGCCACTCTGGAAAGCAGTGTGGCGATTCCTCAGAAAACTTAGAATGGACTCACTTTTTGACCCAGTTATCCCACTCCTCCATTTATACCCAAAGGACTTAAAATTATCAGCCTCATTTACACTAACACAGCCACATCAATGTTTGTAGCAGTTCAATTTACAATAGCTAGACTGTGGAATCAACCTAGATGCCCTTCAACAGATGAACGGATAAAGAAACTGTGATATGTATACATATATATATATACATATATATATATACTATGATATATATATATAAACTGTGATATATATATACACAAATATATATATGTGTAGGGACACAACTTAAGATGGCGACCGCAACAACAACACCACCCTCGGGGCATAAGCCCCCCTCACCAGTGGTACCACCAAGGTGGTGGCCTAGGATTGGCCCATTTGACCTCTGTGAATGTGAGCAGCTCTGGCCACCATCAAATCTTAGGAGACCTTTGCCCTGCAGGCTTTGATGTATGCTGCATGGGCTGTTTACCTTTAAGGTGATTGGCCCTGCAGGTATCTCCTCTCCTTTCTTTGTTTCTTTCCCGCTCACTCACCCCCTTATATATCTGTTCTCCTCCTCCATTAAACTGAGATACTTCTGGACAGACTCCCGGCTGGTGTGCTTTTTTCAGCCGTCGACACTCACCATCCTGTTTGACCCCAGTGCCCCCCCGGCTGGTCCATGGGTGGGCACCCAACCTTTGTTGTTCGGTGCGGAAGGAACAACATATATGTATATATATATACATATATATATACACACACACACACACAAACACAAACACACAATGGAATATTATTCAGCCATAAAGAAGAATAATATTATGTCATCTGTAGATAAAGGGATGGAATTGGAGAATATCATGTTAAGTGAAATAAGACAATTCCAAAAAACCAAATATCCAATGTTTTCCCTGATCAGTGGATGATGATATATAACTGGTTTGAGGGAGTGGGGATGAGAGAAGAATGGAGGAACTTTAGATTACGAAGAGGGAAATGAGAGGGGAGGGGGCAGGGATATTGAGAAATGGTGGAATGCGACAGACATCCTTACCCTATGTACATGTATGATTACATGAATGGTATGGATGAACATCATGAACAACCATAGAAATGAAAAATTGGACACCATTTGCGTACACTGAATCAAAATGAAGTCTGTAAAAATTTAAAAAATAAATGAATTAATTAAAGAAAAAGAAATATGAAATAAAAAAATACCAACTCTTTGTTTCAATGATCCTGTGTATTGTTTTCTTTTATTTTCAATTTCATTAATTTTGATTCTCATTTTAATTTTTTTCTCTTTTCTGCTGATTTGGGTGTTGGTATTTTTCTTGTTTTCCTAAGACCTTGAGGTGAAATGTTAGATTGTTAGTTTGGTGTCTTTCTTGTTTTTAATGTGTAAACTCAATACATTCACTTCCTCTTATGATCTGATGGGATACAAGGCTTCATCTCTATTTTTTTGTTCAGATTTGCCCTGTGACCTAAAATATTTTAGACCATGTTCCATTTGCTGCTGGGTAGAAGGTGAGTTTAGTCATTAATGGATGAAATAGTCTATATATGTCTGTTAGGTCCATTTGATTAACAGTATTTTTGGTTCTGATGAATCTCTACTTTGTTTATATCTGGATGATCTATCTAGCAATGAGAGAGGTGTATTGAAGTTGTGCTGTATTTGATTCTTAAAACTGAGAAAAGTGTTTTTTTTATGTGCATAGATGCATTGTCCTTTGGGATATAAATATTTATTATCATTATATCTTACTGTTGGATAATTCCATTAACCAGTATGAAGTGACCTTCCTTGTGTCCTCTGTTTAATTTTGGCTTGAAGTCCATTTTGTCTGATATGAAAATAGCTACTCCTGTTGTTTACAGGTACAATTTTCATGGTATATCTTTTCACATTTTTAAAGTTTATTCTGTGGTTGTCTTTGTAAGACAAATTTCTTGCAAACAGCATATTTTTAGGTCTTTTTTTTTCATCCCATCTGCCAACCTGTATCTTTTAATTGAAGAGTTTGTACCATTTACATTCAATGCTATTATAGGAAAATGACTTTTATTTCTGCCATTTTGATATTCTAAGGTTTAATTCAAACTTTATTCTCCATCAATTGACTATTCTTCTAGTATAAATTATCTCTCTGCTGGTTTTTATTTTTATTTTTTATTTCTTCTTCATGAAATATTTTGTTATATTTTAAAGTGAATGCTCTGTGGTTATAAATTCTTTCAGTTTTTGTTCATTTTGGAAGCTTTTATTTTATTTTCAATTTGGAAGGATAATTTTCATGGGTATAGTAACTTGTTTGGTACCCATTTTCTTTCACAACTTGGTACATATTATTCTAAGCTTTCCTGATTTTTGGGGTCTGGTTTGAGAAATCTCAATTGGTTTACTTCTAAATGTGACGTGCTGTTTTTGTCTTGCAGCTTTTAAAACTTTTTCCTTATTCTGTATATTTGGCATTTTCATTCCAATGTGTCTTGGAGTAGACATAGTGTGATTTTGTCTTTCTGGAGTTTAAATGCCTCTTGTATTTGCATTTCCATCTCATTCCAAACATTTGGAAATTTTCTAATATTATTTCATTGAAAATATTGTACATTCCTTTAGTTTCTATGTGGAGTCTGTTTCTATACCAAAGATTCTTAAACTTTGTCTCTATTCTATCCCAGATTTCTTGAATATTCTGTCCATGGTCTCTTAACATCTTTTCTTTTCATTTATTTTCAAGATTATATATTTTGTATTCAAGGCCTGAAAATCTATCTTCAAAGTAGTTTAAACTATTGGTGATTCTTTCCATTGAACTTTTAATTAGGTTTGTTAAGTCTTTCATTTCCAGGATTTCCATTTTGTTCTTGTGGTTTTTGTTTTTCAAAATCTCTCTTTATTGAAGTGATCTTTCAAGTTCTGTATTTTCTCCCTAATTTCACTTCTTGTCTTCTTTTAGTTCGTTGAACAGTGTAGCAATGAACTTTCTAACCTCTTTCTCTGACATTTCCTCCATGATCATGTTGATGGAGTCAATTGTTGCCCTGTTACAGGCTGTTTGGGGTTGTTTGTTACCTTACTTTTTCATTTCATTTGTCCACTCATCTGTTGTAATGGTTATTGCTTCTTCTTTTAAGCGAGGGACTACATCATGAGCTTCTATCTCTTAAAAGCCCTGGGTTGGGCAAATATTCAGTTACTGATACTTTATCTGAATGTGTGGCCACTGTCAATCCCAGTGAGAACACACTTTGAAAGAAGTCATATTTACAATTACTTTGGAGCCAGTCCATATACTATTCAATCTTATGAAAAATGAAAGACTTGTTGATTTTATTCTCTACAACTTCCATAATCCACGTATAAACTTGTAGTAAAGTTCTGGAACAGGTAAAACAATTAGTTTCTAAATACACAAAATGGTTATAACATATGAAGTCTGAAAGGGGAAAGAAGAATGATTGGATATGAAAGAGAGAGAGAGAGAGAGAGAGAGAGAGAGAGAGAGAGAGAGAGAAGAAAGAATAGAAAAATAATATACAACAATGTAAAAAGAAGAACAAGATGTGTGGGGATTTGAGGTAGTAAGAGATAATCTAAAATGGGGATTAGGGGGTAAAAGGAGCCAGTATAAACTGGGGCTAAGAAAATAAGATCAAATGATGTCAATTAATGTTTTAAATTATTAGAAGTAATATATTCAAATGGATTGAAGGTACAATGTTGGCTGTTAAAGGTAACAACTATCAATCAAGATAAAAAGTGATATATATGGTGAAAATTGATGATAGAGTTATTTATAGTAAACCATTCCAAGGTGACAAACTTCTTGTTGAATCTTGGCTTGGATTTCATTAGGATTTGGGACATTTAGAAGTTGTCCATCATTTATTGGCTTTGACTTCCTCCAGAGGTGCTGGGACGTGGGAGTCACTCTCCTAGCTGTATGGACCTCTCACCAGTCGGTTCTGGTTTGTCAGCTCAGGGGCCTGTGGTTGGCTTCTCATGCGTGCATTGTTGTTCCTGTTGGTTGTTTCTGTTGTGTTTAGGAGTTTAGGATGCAGGACTCTGGGCTCTCATTGTGATTGCTGTGGGTCACTGTGTACCCACTCCCCTGTGTAGGATCATCTTCATGGTGGTGTAGAGCCTGATGGCTGCCTAAAATCATAGGTCCTATGATTGTGGATTCTCTGTGGGTGATCTGTGTCACAAAAATGTTACCTTGGCTGATGCAGCTCACTGAGGTATTGTCCTCAATACTGAGTAAAAAGACCCAGCTGGTTCATCTGGGTTCTAGTTTCCACCGCTTCATGTTGTGAATGGTGAGTGCCACTTTCCTCTTCTGACTGTAATTAAGGCAGAGTCCAGTCAGTATCTAAACAGTGCCCTAACTCTCAGCACTTATGGCCAAGTGTCAGGTTGGGAGCTGAGGCAGGCTAGGAGCTGTCGCTCTCTGCTGCCTTGAACCCAGGCAATTTTCTACCTTGACTGACCTCCTTCTGGCTATGGTAAAGATCTGGGCATGTTCCCTTTAAGCTACCTAGGGACTCAGACAATTTCTCATCATGGCCTTCTACCAGCTGCTGCCACCATCTGGGAACTGTTCTATGCACTGGATATCCAGAGAGCATACCTCTGGGATGGGCTCCAGGGATCCCCCATTGACTAAAGCCATAATTAGGGTGATAGTTCCTCTAGGTTTCTTAAGACTCAGGTAACTTCCCGCCTTGCTGTGGCAGCAGCAGTCTGAACAGCTCCCCTTTCCCCTTTCCTCTGTCTGGGGCCCAAACTTCATTGCCCCTTGGATCTGAGCTCTTACTTCCAATGCTCATAATTGCGGTGTCTGCTCTGTCTCTTTGCAGCTGAGTTGGGTGACCATTTCCCATTGTGGGTTTGCTCCACCCTGCTCCCCTTGTTTGTGATGAGGGAAGAAGGTTTTGGTGACTTTTGGCTAGCAGGGATCCCCCTACAAGTTCTTTTCAGATAGATTCTTAGGAGAGCTCACTGCAAGGGTGCTCCCTCTTGTTTAATTTGCTGCTGGAGGTGGGGAGAAGTCTGTATTGATTTAAGAAGGTCAACTGTGGGTTCCACAAAATGTCTGCAGAGCCTGGTGTGACTTTCTATTCTCCATTTGGTTTTAAACATGCTTGATCTGCTTCAAGGGCACCACAACTACTTTCATGCTTTAATTTTTTCTGCCTTTCTTTCCAGTAGTTGTTAAGGGCATGAGCTTATGTGATTTTTCACTTTTTCTCTCTCTCTGTTGCCCCTGGCCCCCTCCCTCACCCTCTTTTGTGTTGGGGTCAGAAAACTATGCTTATTTTCTACTCCAGTAACCACTTATTTTCTACTCTAGTAAGCAATCTTCAAGATTCTCCATGTCTCAGACTTCATAATACTGGGCTTTAGAACATTTATTTTGTCACCCACCTCTCAGATCAGTTGTTTTTTCACTGCTTTTTTTCTGTGTCGGGTGAGATCAGAAATTATCACCTAGCTGCCATTTGCCATCTTCAGGAACCTCCTCAAACAATCCAGTAGTATAGTCCATATTTAATATGTCTGAAAAAAATTAAAATACAAAAATTACCAAGTTCTATAGAGAAATAGTATATGCCCAAATTACTTTGAAGGAGTAAAACAGGTATCCTTATGGTGTTTCCATTTCTGTAGCCTCCAGTATGTTAAGTGTGTATAATTCATGGCACTTACATTAGAAGTTTTAAGGAAAGTAGAATTTTTAATAAGAATGAGGACATAAGATCAATTTGGGAAATCAGTATAGTGCATGGATTGGAAGCACAGATTTGGAGTCATAAAATTCTCAGTTTATTCTGAACTCAGCTACCTAACAAATTGTGAGACAATGGCAGGATATTTTTCTCATTGACATCTGTGGTAAACAGAATAATGGCCTCTTGAAGATGTTTACTTTCTTAACTTCAGAATTTTTTACTAAGTTACTTTCATGGCAAAAGGGACACGGATTATGTGATTATGTTAGTGATATTGAATGGGACAATTATTTTGAATTATCTGAGAGGGCTCAATGTCATCACCAGATTCTCATAGGAAGAAATTAAGAAGGTTAAAGGCAGAAGAAGGAGGTGGGATAAAGGAGGCAGAATTTGGAAGAATGGGCTTTGAAAATAAAGAGAAGGCAGTGAACCAAAGACTGTGAGTGATGTCTAGAGGCTGGAAAAAATAATGTAACAGATTGTCTTGTAAAGCCCAGAAGAGGAAGGCAGTCTTGTTTTTACACCTAATTTTTTTTAAATTTACTTTTTGTTTTCAGTCTTTTGAGGGGTGCTGTGTATGGAACCTTGGATCTCATGTATGCCAAGCAAGCACTTCACCACCAAACTGCAGTCTCAGCCCAGCAACTTGTTTTTAGATTTCTGGTTTCCAAAACTGTAAATGTACAAATTTGCAATGTCCCAAGGCCCTAATTTTGTGGTGATTTGTTGCAGAAGCAAAGGAAACTAATATACCATACTTCATCTCTTAAATGACTGCCTACTTTATGTAATATTGAATGCTTTGCAAAGGGCTCAATAAATACTGTCTGTGATAATGAGGGCTATTTTTCAAAAGGAGGCCACACAGATATAGGATCCAGAGAAGTACAGTTCATTGGCTTTAGGTAGTGTAAGTGGAGATGATGTAGAAAAGAAGGAAAATTTTTAACTGGAAGCACTTTAAAGAGTTGTACATCTTGACAATGTGAAAAAGATGATAAAATGCTGTAGAATACTTAATGTGTGAGTTATCAACATCAGTTTTGCAGAACCCATTAACATAAGTAGTTATGTATTGCATATTTGAAGAATGGAATGAATGATTTTTTCTTATAAGTACCCAGAGGAATTACTGATGATTATTTGAATGTGACTTTATGATTTGGAAGTTAATTTTCACACAAGTTCTAAAATTGCAATGATGTCTCCACTAAAATAGATCTGTTACATTACCTTAAAATAACAGTATCTGATAAAATTAGAGAAAGATTACACATACAAAATCCATTTTATCTTGAAAGGAAATGGAAATTGGAAAGTCACACAGTTTACTTCTGTGTAACTATGGAAATAGATTAAGTTAAAATAGATTTCTCTACTTACCATATTAGATTTTTCCATGTTTCCATAACATAACTCTGGACTCAGTGATAATGTGGGGTATCAGGATTAGTAGGCATCTTCTGATAACTGGGTTTCATAGCTCAACTTTTTTATGTGTGACTACTGAGATCTAGTCCTAAACCTACAATCATTATTGTTGATGTTACTATTAAGTCAGATTTATTACACCAAATATAGTCTTCACATCTTCACATGTCAATTTCCCTGTCATAGTTTTCGTTATATACTGAGTTATCCAAATGGGAAAAAAATGAAATAGAAATATTCTATTACTCTTGCTTTCATCTTTCTCTTTGCCTTTCTGTATGCTCATTATCAATTCCTATAGGTTCTTTAGTTGCTGTAAGTCTGTATCTCTCTCTCCAAGCTAATATCCCAGTTTTAATCCTCAAAATCTCAGAATAAAATAGCCACACAAAATGTTCTAAGTTCCCTCAGCTGCAAAATTCCAAAATTAATTTTCTTCCAATCTCCTCATGTACTCTGATGCCTTAGTTATTATTTGTTGACCATGTTGCCCCACTACTGGAAAAAAAAAAAAAAACTTCTGAAATATTCTGCAACTCCAAAGAAACTTTATTTTATCACTGACTTTAAAGTCCTAGTTAATCCCATCTTACACTTGAATGTAACCTCATTTTTAAAAATATATATACAATGGGATCATTTGGCTCCAATTCCTTCCTACCTGAGCCCTATTTGTTTATTTTTTTCTGCTATTCCCAATCGATTTATCATGAATGCCATTTCTATATAACCCTGTTAATGTATGTGCTGATAATGAAGAGCTTAGACAATAAGATCATAATTGTAAAAGATCTTTTGAAAACTATATTTTATATTGTTTTATTTGGAGATAATTTCAAATATACAAAAAATTTAGCAAGAATCTATCAAATAACTCTTGTATCCCCTTAATAGATTCATCAATTGCTGATAGTTGGCCACATTTGTGTTCTTGTTCAAACTGATAGGGCCACCAGATTTTGGACATTGGACTTCCAGAACTGTGAGTGAAATAAGCTTCTCTTTACTTCATAAGTAGCCTATGTCAGCTACTTAAATTATATCATCAAATGGTAACTAACATATTCCTAAATATTTCAATGATATTTTTTTCCTAAGAAGAATGGCATTCACCTAAACACTCAGTTTAATTATTTAACCTCTGTTAATTATTCCAGTAACATTTTATAGCAATTTTTTCTGGTCCAGGATCATGAAATGATTTTAGTTTTTGTGCATTTGTAGTCTATTTTATTTTTAGTGAATTGTCAAATTTCTGTTATGTGAGATTGACATTTGCTTTGGCAAAACAGGATATTTTGAAATGTCCTTTTTGCAGACATTAAAAATAGCCTCACAGAATTTTTTACCTACTAATTCCTAAAAGCCGATAAAGTGATTTCTGAAGAATGATTTTGCAGATGCAATTAAATTTGGAATCACAAGAAGGGAAGATTATTTGATATTACATGGAATAAGATTAATGTATTCACAAGGAGACTTATAAAAGGATGCAAGAAAACTGTCAGAGAAGGATATTTGTCAATGGAAGCAGAGATGGGAGAGGAAGTAAAGGATGGAGATGGGTGGGAGAAGGGTTTAAAGATACACAAATTTTGAAGAGAGAAGAAAGGAGTACAGATCAAGAAATACAATCAGACCCTACAAACTGGAAAAGGGAAACTAGCAAATTCTGCACTCTAGCTTTCAGAGAGAACTCAGGTCTACTGATACCTTGATTTTATCTCCGTTAGACACATTTCAGACTTCAGAACTCAAAACCATGAGGTAATAAATTTGTATTGTTTTAAACCACTAAGAGGGTGGCAGATTGTTATAGCAGCAAAAGGAAGCAAATACAGTCTCCCAAATTTTATCTCCTGATGAGATTCAAGTAATGTATTTGGAAAGAAATACCACTGACATAATGTTGTATTTTCCTCAGTACATGACGTTAGTCAAGATAAGATAAAGATTTGTCTTGATAACATTGGTAATTGATAATATTAACTTTGATCATTTGAATAACTAGGGTCCAATCAGTTTTCAGCCAAGTTACTATTTTTCTTCTTATACTTAATGACTAATTTATGGAAATATAATTTATGACTACAGTGATATATTGTCCCTCATCAAAATCTTTCTCACACATTTTGAATCCACTGATCTTCCTTGACTGAATTAAACAATGCCAAAAAGATTTTCAAACTGAAATTTTTTAATTTGTTATGTTTATTAGTTAATATTATCCAATAAGATAACTTTTTCCTTTGTGATATGTCTGTCTGTTTATGATTTTCAGTAGAGAGTGATACTTTATTTTACTCAGTATGTTTCAGTTTAGTGCTTTTTCAATGTGTTTTAATATTCAAACTGTCCAATTGGGTCATTGGAAGTTCATTTGAGCTCACTCCCTTTAGAGATAACCCCCATAATTTTCAATTATTTTATTCTATTTTTTGCATTAAAATGATTTAGGATTTTTTTTTCTCCTGTGTCAGACAAGGGATTAACTATTTTCCTATGAATCTCTAGTTCCTCCTAATGCTGAAGATTATTTATATGTGTACTACTAGATTGTGTTTCTTCCAGGATTGCTTAGCAGATAAACCTTGGGCGTGCGCGCACACACACACACACACACACACACACAGCACAGATGTAACATTTATCCATATCATTATCCTCCTGATGTCATCATTGTATTCTTCCTGGTGTACCACCTTTCCTTAAGGGTCTTTACTGCATGTTTTCAGCCTTTAATGATATGTTAGAGGGTTTCATTGCACTTATAATGACAAAAAGGACAAAGAAAATTTCTTCAATGAACCTGATGCCATAACTTATGAGTTCTATAGAGAGACAAGCCATGATAGCGACAGGTTACACCCAAGTTTTGATTAATCTCTCAGAAATGAGGGGCTGATCAAAAGGAGAGCATTTCTAAAACAATCAATTGGGAAACTACTCAGCTGAGGTGGCTCAAGTGTCTTTGTTGTCTACATGAATCATCTGAAGTCCAGCTCAATGTAAATAGTAAAAGGAAACTTAAACCTAACCAATAAGAGACCACCATACTAACCTCTAACCAGGGACCTTCCATGTTAATTAAATATCTTTTCCTTGTTTTGATTCCACACAGACCTTATAAAAGGCTTTCCCCTCATTCAATCATCTAAGCAATGAGCTGCCTATGGACCTGTGATGCCCCACTCATGAGTTGCTGAATGCTCAGACTCCAAAAAGTTCACATAACTAAGTGTATCTTTTAACACACCACAATGTAAAAAATGTGCTGTTTCCCTTAGACTCAGTAACATAGCATGCTGTTAGATTTTTCATTTTTGCCAACATAATGTAAGGAATAGTATGTCCTTATAACTTTGGTCTGCCTTTCTCTTCTACTGTGTGAATTTGGACATCTTTCCTTATGTTAAATACCTACAAATATGCATTATTTAGAAATCTGTCTCTTCATGTATTTTGCCTATTTTCCCACTAGATTGTTGGATATTTGGTCTTTTCGCCATGCAATTTTAAGTATTCATTTTTAGTCAAGCATATTTGCCCTTTGTTAGTGATATATATGGTGTGTATTTCCTCATAGTTACTTATTTCTTTTTGTTTTCCCCTTTGGGGCTGGGGATTGACCCCAGGGGTGTACTATCACTGAGCCATAAGTCAGTCATTTTTACTTTTCTTTTTGAAACAGAGTCCTGCTCAGTTGTCTAGGCTGGCCTTGAATTTGTGATCCTCTTGTCTGAACATCCCAAGTAGCTCGGATTACAGAAGTGCAGTGCCAAGCCTCGCCCTTATTTATCTTTTGAGGTAGCTTATTGTCTTTATTATCACTCAAAAGTATTTAATTATTTATTTAAACTTACCAATTTTTTTGTTATGTTGCATCTTGATATTGAATTAGTGTTAGAAAAAATTTTCCTATTCCAGGTTCTAAAAGATTTCATCCAGTTTTTCTACATTTATGGTTTAATTATTTTCTGTCTGATATGCGATCTGTTTGGAATTTATTTTTTGTGGTATGATTTATGGATTCTATTGCATTTTTGTCTACTAGCATTTGTCTCAATGTTATTTATTTATTTATTTGTTTCATTTACTTATTTATTTATTAAGTTTTTGTGTTGACAATCAAAACCAGGGGCTCAGGCATGCCAGGCAAGCACTTTACCACTGAGCCACTTTACATCCACAGCCCTGTGCTATTATTTATTAAATTAGTCTTTGCCCCAGTTATTGAAATCACATATTATCACTTAATGACTTTCCCAATTTAGGGGGCATTATTGGTGAACTTTCTATTTTGCTCGTCCTTCTATACTCATATATCAATACTTTGTGGTTCATCTGTTGCTACCTGTGTCTCACAGACCATCTACCAATTTGCCTTTATGCAAATCAGAACCATATGTAAGATATATTTAAAAATCTCTACAGCTTTACTTTTAAAGTGTGGAAAGTGCATTTTAATAGTGAGATATTAAATATGAAAAATCATTTCATAAAGAGTTTATAAGTAATGTTCATCTTTATGAAAATTCAACCACTTTCCCCCTTCTTAATTGAGAGCACTGTTGCATTCCTTTATTTTTTATCACCATATGTCCCCTTTTTTGGGCAATATCACACTAAGTTCTCTCTTGCCTTTGTTATTCAAGTTGATTGTCCTTACTCCTGAAATCTCTCTCCTTTAACCTTATATCCATTGGAAACTCATTATACGTATAAGAGCAAACTGAAGTTTTATCCTTACTGTGAAGACATCTACATACCAAACACTTACTGCACCTTTTCCCATTTGTCCTCTTCTGTCATTTACAATTTACATAATACAACTTAACTGTTTATAGTATTGTGCTTGATGCTAGAGCCTATTATAAACAGCACACTATAATCTTTCTATATAAGAACAAAATGAACTTTCTGAAGTTAGTGGCCACACAGTAAATGACTCTCCAACACTTTGACTATAAATGTATCTAGTGTATAATAGATATTCAATTCATTTTCTTACAGACAAATCTATACCCAATAGCTCCTCTTTGTCTTCTTTGTAGAAATGTATGATATTGAGGAAAATAAAATTTACTTAAAATGATAACCAAATACACAGCCAATCTGTCTTGTAATTTTCCAGTAACATAGTGGCACTGATGTTTATTTACCAAAAAGTAGATGGGTGACAATAAGGTGATAAGTCTGCATAAAAGCCCTAAAGCAAGAACAATAGATGGTTTATAAATCAGATGCATATGTCATCTAAAAACCAGATGTTTAAACACATTTGAACAGTCAAATGAGTCTTGCTTCTCAGACTATAGAAGAGGAAATTATAGAATAATTACTAACTTCAACCATTCTAGTGCTGTAGACAATCAAACACGGATATTAGCTAGGCAGTTCAACCCAACTAGATATTTAAACAAAACATTCAAGCATGTAAGAACCCATATATATTTTATTTCCAATTAGTATGCTGAAACTGTGGAGTTTTAATTAGCCATAATTGATAATTATTCTGTGAGGAAAGAACATTAATCAACACATTAAATTTAAGTGATTTGTCATAAGGAACAGGGTTTAATCAATATAAATATATAGTTTTATAAATAATTTAAATATGTATTCTTTTTTATACTTGAATATGAAAAGAGACAAATCAGAAATAGAATTCTAATGAGCTTTTCATTTTTCTTTCTTCTAGTTTTTTGAGTATGTTGATCATTGATATCTATTGAAAACTGCAAATCATTATTCAAGCTATACAAAAGAGAATATTTCAATTTGATGAATAGTTGGTCTTTGCATTTATGTGGGATTTTCAAACACAAATACACATACACACACACACACACACACACACACACACACACACACACCACAGCCCTGTGCAGACATTTCATTATTCCAGAGAACATGATAAGAAATTCAAAAGTGCTGTCAAACTTCAGTTTCTTACTTTTCATAAGTGATAGGCATGCTCTGCTGGAATAAAGTAAAAGCCACCATTTCAAGTTTATGACTTGAACCAAGATAATTGAATTCCCTTTCTCTAAAATTCTCTTTGAGATGACAAAATATATGAAATTATTTGGCAATATATAATACAGAGGAATTAGATGAAGGAGGAAAGAACTACCAGCAAGCCAGTGGCATGGTTTCAATGGAAAAGTTCACCTGGAATTGGTTTAATAGAATCTCCAAAATTGTCCCAGATTAGTATCAGGCACCAGAATTAAATGTTAGCCATGACAAACTCAGGCAGGAGGGATTTATTCAACAAAATTTTATCTCAATTTTCTGGTAGACACTACCTGGGTATCTGATGATTTTTAAATCAATTCTGACACTAACTTGAGTTAGCACAGACCTCACAGATTAAGGGTTCCATCCCATGAGACTCTGCTAGCCTCCACTTTAGAAGCCAATAACAAACCTAGGTTAGTTATCACCTGTGGTCCTCATCCACTGGCTACAAATAAAATCAGGGCAGATGGATGGGGAGTGCACGTTGGCACCAGGAGGAGGCTGCACTTGTTATCACTTCAGAGGCACAGGCAGCCCTAGGGAGGGGGTTATTGCTGAGACAGGCTCTCCGCAAGATCAGATGTGCCAGGTTGGTGGAGAGGGTTGCCCCAAGCACAGCCCCGCTCTCACACTAAATACCCACAGCAGTGTCTGTTCTATCACCACCCTCGGAGGAATTTTCCTCTATGCCTCTGTGCTTCACAGAAAGCACTGTTCCAATTACCAACAAGAGAATGCTGACAATGTAACTCTTCCTCTTTCCTCTTCTCCTAAGACTAAGATTGAAACTACACTCACGATAACTCTTAAAGTATCTTCTTAATTATGAGAAACACTTCCCTCTGAAAGAATAGGCACAGACAAAAAATATCACTCATATATAAACGTCCTAAAGAGAGTAATTTACAGGAACAACTGAAGGTTATCTCCTTAAAGAAACACAAATAAACAGGGGAAAGATTTCTATCATTATTTTTACCATCTCAACACAATTCCAGATGTCAGTGAATCCACTAAAAATTGTAATAGGAGCCGGGCGTGGTGGCGCACGTCTGTAATCCAAGCGACTTGGGAGGCTGAGTCAGGAGGATCGCAAGTTCAAAGCCAGCCTCAGCAACTTAGCGAGGCCCTAAGCAACTCAGTGAGACCCTGTCTCTAAATAAAATGCAAAATAGGGCTGGGGATGTGGCTCAGTGACCAAGTGTCCCTGAGTTCAATCCCTGGTTCTAAACAAAAACAAAAAAAAATAAATAAATAAATAAAAAATAAAAATTGTAATAGGAAAAAATGACTATGGAAAATTTTTATTGATAAATTTTAAAAAATCATTTAACAAATAGCAGAAAAGAGTGAAAATGAACCCATGTAGCCAAAGTCCAGGTTGAGGAATCCCCTAAGAATGAAAAGAGAAAGACAAATAAAATTTTTGATGAATAGGAAATGTGGTGTTAATCCTTCATTGATATATCGCTTTCAACTATACCTCAGATTATGTTGATGAAATGATGTTTGGAAAGCCACAAGGAACTGGGAGCTGGTTGCCAGGAGAAGGAACTATGTGATTGGAGGGATGGGACTTTCAGCATCATCTTTCCTCTACATCTAGGGTGGGGAGAGGGGCAGGGGATTGATTTGATTACTAAAGGCCAAGGATATAATCACCCATGCCTACTTACTGAGGCCTCCACAGAAACCCAAAAGGAGAAGGTTTGGAGAGCTTCAAGTTAGTGACTCATGGAGGTCCAGGCAGGTAAATGTACTCAGAGAGTACAAGAAATTGGATGCACTTTCCCTATACCTTGTCTTGTGCCTGTCTCATATTGGCTCCTCCTGAGTTTTAACCTTTTATAGTAAACCAGTAAACTGTTTTTCTAATTTATTTGAGTTGTTTTATCAAAACATGGAGCCTGAGGAGGAGACAATGGGAACTTACAAATTACAACCAGTGGATCAGGAACATAAGTTGCAACCAATGTGGGTTTAAAACTGCTATCTGAAGCAAAAGGTGGCAGAGTCTGGTGAACTGAGCTCTTAATCTGTGGAGTCAGTGCTAACTCAAATAAGTGTCAGAATTGGATTAAGTCATTGAATATCCAATGGTGTCTACTGGAGAATTGAACTAATTTTTTTGTGGAAAGATTGCACACATCCAGTATGAGTAGCGAAGAGGTGTTAGTAGTAGTAAAGAAGAAACAGGAGGTTTTTCTTTCAGAAAACAAAGCAAATAGGAAGGCCAGAATAATTTAATGAGAAACCAATTTGTGTTCTGCTTTCCTCTTTTTATTTTTTCTCTCCTTTTCCATGTAAATTTATCTTAGCCCAGGCTTGTCTGTGTAGTAATGCCTAAAGCAAAAATTGTCTAAGGAAAAACACAAGCAAATTAAAAAAATCATAACAAACAAAATGTTTATTATTTTAGTTTTTAGGAACATGAGTAATTAAGAAAATGATGTTCAAGGATGATATAAGAGAAAAGAAGGGAAGTAAATGCTTATGAGGAGTAGAATGGGAAATGGAGCAATTAGGGTAAAGTGGAAGGTATCAGGGTATAGCAGCTACTGAAACTAACACGTGTCAAGCTAGAAATCCACATTAACATGAGCCACAGGGTTAGAAGTAAAGTGAGACCCATTCATTGACTAGTTAATTTTAAGAATATAAAGAACAAAAAGAATATTAAAGTGAGGATAGTGAGGTACATATTTGAAATTTAAAACAAAATCAAACCAATCTCTTTTAGGCCAAAAGCATATAATAAATTATTAGAAATTATAAATATGCTCCAGTAAGTTTATTATTTTCTTCATTTCCAGTCTTACTAGTTAATAACAGGCAAGATCTTCTTTTTAAATTTTTTGCTCAAAACAAATGCATTCCTTTGAAGCTCTTCCCTTTATGTTCTCACAAGACCTATGAATTTTAACTTTTCAGTTGTATCCTGTTCTTTAAAGTGTCTCTTGTTAGAAATAAATGGAACATTCCTCAATACCTTATACTTCTAATTATATTACCCTTTTCCTAAGACTAACACATGTTTGAGTTGTCTATCTCAGGGTGGTTCACATCCTTCTGTCTGACCAAGAGCTCTTCCAGTGGCATTATAAAAAAGGTTCTCAATTCTATATAACTTGTTACATTGTCTCAGGGGTTTTTCCAGTCCTCACTTGTCTTTAGAACTTATTTCCAGTTGCTGGTTGCTGAACTTGCCTTAAATCCTTGGTGAACTATATTATTCATATCCTCCTTTTCTTTTCTTTTTTTCCCCTAGGCAAACTTCTCCTCCTCTAGAGTACAGCCTGGGGACAAGATGCTAGTGTTCTGGTCCCCTGCCCAACTCATCCTCACTCATAAGAGGGTACCAGATATATTGCAAACACAGCAGAGAGAAAATACTGGTCCAGGTAAGAATGGAAAAGTGCAGAGATATAAATATTTCTAGACAGAGGGTTATCTTTTAATAGTTTGTGGAGGGAGAATTAATAGCAAGTCATGCTTTCAGTGAATTGTATTATTTTAAGGTTCAGATTATCATATATATTTTTCCATGAACACAGACATGAAGCATTAACAAACATCTATGCTGCAGGGATACTTAAGAAGTTTAAAGTACACTTTTATACATTGTTGAATAATGCTTTCAAAGCTTGATCTTAATATTGCAACAAGTATATATTGATTTTTTAGTATCAACTACTATTTTCCCAAATAATATTCTATTCTAATCATCCTAGAAAGAACATGATTATCTATGCATCACATATAATACACAGAATTATTGAAGAACCTTTCTAAGATGGTAATATATCCCTTCAGAGAGACTCATCGAATGAAAGATGTAAAAGTTGTTTTTTTCTAACTCTAAAGGCAGCGTTATTCTGGGCTTATTATTCTCACTTGATAGAAACGATACAATCCTAAAATGAAATAAAAGTTTATTTATCTCAATAGACAAGTATTTATCATATTACATGATGAGAAGCTTTGTAATTTGAGGATTACTTTACATTTTCAGTCGAGTATAAGAAGTTAATGATACTGGACAGATACCATGTTTTCATTCCTATAAAAATATAAATTTTATAAAATATTGAGCTAATGCATTTTTCAGGAAAAGAAATCCTATACATTAAACATATACTTCAACCTTATTTCAGAAATGTTAAAGTACAGGAGGCAACACTAACAGCAAGATAATATTCCAGAAAATTAAATTAAAATGAAAGTGTAAAAATCAATCTAACAACACATTACTAAAGTGTAGACCATCACCTAGACTCTCCCCTTCACCTAACTTTATTTAACTGAGTGTTTTTCTTCTGGATCCTGACCTCATCTTGCTGGGTCTGCATAGCACAGGGGTAGTAAGAATCCTGTTAAATCTGATTAAAGAGAATCATCCACCCTTGTCTGGCATGCATTCAGCAAGAATGCTGTTAAGTTCATCAAGCAAGAATCCTTATACCCATCACAGAAAAAAAATAGTAAAAAAAGAAAATCTGTATTCTTGACATCCTCAGTCCAATCCTATTCCAACCCTGTTCCTTTGCTATAAAGTCCCACTTTTTTTTTAATTCAGCACAATTCTAAACTGAGGTCTCTTTTCTTCTATTGCAACAGTTACTGAATAATGTTTGTCTTTGCTATTTTAACTACTTTACAGTGCTGGTTCTCCTCAACAACCCTTTCTTAAATTGTGATTAGAGATATTAAAATCGATTGTAGATACCATGTGTGATATCTTTGACACTAATATTTGAGCCAATAATGAATTCCATCTAAATCTATTGGAGAAAGAATAAATGTCCTAAGCAAAAGAAGCCAATTCCCCCAAAACAAAAGTTGGATGTTTTCTCTGATATGAGGATGCCAATTCACAATGGGAGGAAGCTAGGGAAGAATGGAGTTACTTTAGATTTGGTAGAGGGGATTGAAGGGAGGAGAGGGGTATGGGAATAGGAAGGATAGTAGAATGAATCAGACATTATTACCCTATGTATATATATAACTATACAACTGGTGGGATTCTACATCATGAATAACCAGAAGAATGAGAAATTATACTCCATTATATATGATGTATCAAAGTGCATTCTACTGTCATGTATAATTAATTTAAACAAATAATATTTTTAAATTTAAAAAAAATGTTCTCCCTGTTTTCTCTATGATGAAAAAAATTGTAGCAGACCAGTTTCTACAAGCTCAAATATGCCTACATATGGGGCACTAATAAACAAGACAGTGGTTTCCATGCAGTAAAAAGAGCAGAAACCTATAATCTTTAGAGAGAATTTCAAGAAATAATCCTCTTGATCAATGAGTTTTCCACTTGTGGACAATTTCTTGAACATATTATAGGTAGCTGAAATTAAGGTAGAACAAGCTGCCGAGCTAAAGGCAACCAAAATTATAATTAAGAGCAGTTAAAGTGTTTAGAATATCAGGAAACTGCCTAGAGATGGAGACCAATAGTCATTTTTTTTTCATTAAATGCGATAGATTTTTATTTAGTATTGCTTAAGGAATTCTTGGGCCACACAGAGCTCTGAAGTATGTGCTGTATAATGATAATTCTCCCAGTGACAGACTGCATAGATTCTGGGAGTTCCAGGAGATTATATTGCTCAACGACATCATGCCATCTCAATGTAATTACACTCAAAGATGCTCACAGGATGATGGAATCACCTAAGGTCACATTTCTCAGAATATTTCCCATTGTTATGCAATGCATGGCTGTGTTTTGGTACTATTTTTTTAAGAGTCATGTTGAAGTTGATGATTCCACGAATTGCATATGCACAGGATAACACCACTCTGGGATTGTCTGCTGCTATAGGGTTGAAAGTAAAATGCAGATGTTTGCAGTAGAGCAGTATAGAGGGAAAAGAAATGCTAGGAAATATAGTTCTGCCCATGTCAGAGTAGAAAGACCTCATTAACATTTGACTATTCTGACTTCTGAGACACCAGAAAATATGTCTAAGAGCAAGCACCACACAATAACACAATATATTTTTAGCATCTGTCCAAACAGAATATAAAACCAAGCTCTGGCAATATCTCCAGGGAAGATATCACGTGGATTTTGAGTTTATCCAGACTTTGATTTTCCATAGACTTACACTAACAAAGCATAAAATAATTCCTAAAAAGTGCTCAAGATAAACCAGAAATTGCACTTTCTGATAAATCACAAATCAAAAATTTTCAGTGGAAAATGAACTAATCCAGAAACAGCAACATATTTATGATGCCTAGTATTCTATAAAAAAACTATTTTAGAAACACACAGAGAAATGGAAAAATGATTCATAATTAAGAATAATTATCAAGCAAAATAAATAAGGAAAGCAGGATTGTCCGTTTTGGATGTATAAGACAAAACCTTCATAAAAGCCATTATGCATGGGTGAAAAAAATTTAAAGAAAAAATGTTCCAAGAATTACTGAGTCCACAGAGAGTGCACTTCAGCAGAAGAATAGGAACTAAATATGTAAAAAAAAAAAAAAAAAAAAAAAATTCTAGATCTGAAAAGTAAAAGAGCTGAATTGAAAACTTCACTAGAGGAACACAAGATAAAATCAGACATTGTGGAAGAAAGGTTTTTAGTCTTAAGACAGATAAATTATCCAATCCAAAGAATAAAGAGAAAAAAAAAAGACTGAAGACAGAGAGGCAGAATCCTACAAAGGAAAGGTGAATGTGATTAGGGAAGAAAAACCTATTTGGGGAAATAATGAACAAAATGCCATATACATTATGAAAACACAAACTTGCATACCAAATAAGCTTTGTAAACCATAAAAATAACTGTAAAGAAAAATCACACATAGGCATGTTAGAGTCAAATGACTGAAATCAAAGATAAAAGCAGCAAGAGGGAAAATCATTAATACAAAAGTGCAATGTTCAAAGTGACTGTTGGTTTCTTATCAAAAACAACAAAGACTAAAAGATGGCAACACAATGTATTTAAATGATGAAAGAAAACAGTCACTCAGAGCCAAAACAATCTTCATAAATACAGGTAATGTAAATTTTCTAAAAATTTTCTAAAACTCTATTATAGCTTCCAGTATATACAAGTAGTAGGCCAATAACTACATTAAAAATTTTCAACATACTTAGCCATCATGGAAATGTAGATCAAAATTACATTGAGAGTTCATCTGACTCCAATTATAATGGCAATTATGAAGAATACAAATAACAATAAATTCTGGCAAAGACGCAGTGTTGGAGGAAGGAATTCTTAAACACTGTTGGTGGGAATGTAAATCAGTACAGTCACTATGGAATCAATATGGAGCTTCCTCAAAAGAACTAAAAATAGAAATAACATATGATACAGCTATACCACTCCTTGGTACATATCCCAAAGAACTAAAGTCATCATTCTTTAGATATATATGCATATCAATATACATGTATATATATCAATATATATACATGTATCAATATATACATGCATATTCACTAAGCCTCCTTGTTTATTGAAGCATAATTCACAATAGCAAAGTTATGAAGTCAGCCTAGGTGTCCATCAACAGATGAATAGATAAAGAAAATGTGGTTTATATATATAATGCAGTTTTACTTAGTCATAAAGAAGAATGAAATTAAATTATTTGCTGCAGGAAATCGGATAGAACTGGAGACCGTAATTTTGAGTATAATAAGTCAGACTCAGAGAGAAAGTATTATGTGTTTTCTCTCATATGTGGAAACTAGAGACAAAAAAATGAGAGAAGAAAAAGGAAGCCATGAAAGTAGAAGTGACACCATTATGGTAGAGAGAGGGAAAAAGACATGAGGATAGCAAGGAAGGAGGAAAGGACAAGGACAGTATGAGGAGTGAAACTGATCAAATTGTTTTATTATTAATGGTGATATTTTATTCATGATTTTCTCACATTTAGTATAATTGTATTATTGTGCATTTCTTTTTTATTTCTATTTTAATACATATATAAAAACATAATTTTTGTAAAAGCAGTATCAGATTCAACATATGCACTGATCTCCATCTTAATACTTTCAATTTATCTTGAGTATTTTCCTAGAAGATGTTATCTTTCACAGCATCACTTTTAATGATGGCATATTCTCTCCTTATATGAATCTGTGTATACTGTCAATATTTTATCACTGAGAATTTAGGTGGCTCATTTCTTTTTAAAAATTTTAATGGTTATTTTTAGTTATACCTGACAATAGAATATATGATGACATATTTATAAAGGCACAGAATATAATTTGTTCTAATTCAGTCCTTTTAATGTATGTGAAAATATGCTACAATGAAACCCACCATTCTGTATATTTGAGATACACCAATAAAAAATAAGTGAAGGTATATAATGGTAAAACATGAAGGTAATATAAATATATTTGTCATATAAACAAGAGCTGAAGGAATTTGTCACCAGAAAAATACAGGGTGGATATGAAATATTTTTGCAACTATTTTTGTAAAATGCAATCTCCCACAATTCAGAGAAAGTATGTGTCAAAATTCAATACCATCATAATACAAAGAATTCTCAATGGAATAGAAAGAAAAATAGACCTACCTATTGGATGTTCAGACATTATATAATCATTGTAGAAGGTAGAAGTCTTAGAACTGTCTTTAATAAATACATATATTTTGGATGCTACTGGTATCATACAAAGATCATTAATCTTATGACTTCTCATTTTAAAACGTCAGTAATGATTTTTATAATTCTTTAAGTGCTATTAAAGACCATTTGTATGAACATAAAATGTTTCACCAATCCAAATTTACTTTATAAAAAGAAAAATTTTCTAAAATTCTATTATAGCTTCCAGTTCATACAAGTTTATAAATAAGAATATTTTATTTCTTTGTTGTGTTTGTTACTATATCTTCAAATATACTTGCATATTAACTGGACTCATCACTAACTACATACATCACTCACTATTATATCTGCATATTTATTCAGGTAACTAGTCTCTCTGTAATATAACATTCAGATGAATGTTCAGGTTTTCTTACAGTGAATTATTTGTTTGATTACTTTGTTCCAGCCTTACAGATTCAATTACAATCAACCTTTAAATGCATGGTGTTCTTAGTGACTAATATCAATATTAGATACAATTCTAATGACTAAATATATTGATAATAATTGTAATCATTGCTATATTTCCAAAATTTTAATGGATATTATTAGGTTTCAAGAAGGAAAGACTCACTAAAATATTCTGCAGTTTTAATGGCAAAATCTTAATTATCTGTAGTAATGAGAAGGAGAATCCTTTTGTCCATGGTTAATTCTAAATCTTCATTTTAATCTATTTCATACCCCTATGCTTTTAGAATTTCCCACATGGTTATTCCTTACAAGCCCTCTGGTCTTAATAAGCAGTGAAATGACTGAAAAGTGGGCAAGGGAAAGACCAGAGATAAATAAAAGTAATGGATAATCCCCAAACTGCATAATTGAGAGCTAACAGATATTCTCAAAGCCATAGCAGCTGTATCTTTCCTTTCATTACAGGAAATTCTGCCTGTTTCCCAAAACATTTGGGATGCTTTTTATCTGATGGTGAATACAAAGGAAATTTTATAAAATTCTTGATTCTGATAATTTACCAATATCCTTACGATAGAGAAAAAAAATTAGGTCTCAGGATTTGTACCTGGTCCACAGCAATTTTCATAGTTACTCAGTGGATTTCTCCTCCTGTGGAGTTGGAGTTTTTGAAATGTGTCATTAACTCTTCTTTTGCAGATATCTTTATTATGCTGTTTCTCTCATTACCTGTGATTTTTCTTTGCTCTTCAAGTTTTTCTATTCATTCTCTCCACCAGATATGTTGATGTCCTATATCACAAAAATAAAAATTTATGGAGAATTTAAAATATTGCTAGTCTTGTTTTTAAAATACTGCTAGTCTTGGCATTGTATAAATATGATAAATATCATAGCTAAGAGTGGAAAGAATAGCAAAGAGATCATTGAATAAATGCAGTATTTGAGGTCATATATAGATTTGTTATTTAATTTTATACCAATCTCTACAATTAGACTTGTACTTTTATTAAGAAAGAAATTATATGTAAATAAATGAACTTTCAATTATGACTGATTTTGCAATTTTTGTCAATTTATACAATTGGTTATAAGTATTCATGCAAGTTTAATTACTTGTCAATTTTATGAATGGTACTAGAAAATATTTTTTTACCTTTAAAAATCTATGCTTAAAAATGTACATTTTAAAAGATTAGTTAATGCAAATGTTAAATATATATATTCATTTACATATTCTTCCTAGTGGAAACAATGAGATTTGAAAAGAACAATGGAAAATTAGAGTATAGCTTGATAAATTAATTATTCTAGGCTTCTAATTTGAAAAGGAATCCTAGAAACAAACTATCCCGTCCAGTATCTTGCTTTTACAACAATATTGCAGGTCTAGAATTCCAGTTCAATGTTTATCCAACCTCTGGAGGAAAGCTCCTGAAGAACTCTCCTTCAGCAGGCAGTTTCTACCTAGTTTTTAAAAGTCAAAATCTGACTTTACCTCTGCATTATATATTTCCCATTAATAGTAGAATTTTTGACCAGATGAATATGTGGAATTTAAAGATGTAATCCTCTCCCTTCTCTCCACCCATCATGCTTCTTTGTCTACAGATAAACATTTTCCATTTTTCTTGTTTTCCAACTCATTTCCCATTATCTATCAGAAAGCCTCATGATTTTATGTGCTGTTGCACACACTGCATTTTTTCAATATGTCCTTAAGCTGTAAAACCCAAAATTATACACAGTATATTAGGTACATTTTCCTTCAGAGAGCAGCAGTGAATGTCAACTGTTTTTCTGATCATGATATTTGTAACAGGAAATTTAACCTAGTATTTGCTCACAGATAACTTTGTTGACTAATATTCTTATATCATCGCCTTCTAATTCTGTACTTGTGTCATGTATTTATAAAATCATAGTATTCACTTATTCTGGGCTCTGTTGACATGAAGATAGGACCCAGAATTTTAACTTTAAAGAATTTTTAAGCCAGTAGGGGGCATACAGGAGACATCTAGCACTCACTAGACAGTGAACTATTCACTGAATAAATAAATGAATAAATTATAATGTGAAAAAGAATTAAACATTTATACCAAGGGAGATACTAACAAAGTATTATAGCAGAAAAGGGGAAAGAGGATTTCATTTTGATGCAAGATTTCAAGAAAACTTGCATTTCATAGGAAATTTACAAAGTTTGAAAGGATGAAAACTTGTTGAAATACTCTATTACATTATAGTTTTTAGTTTACTGGACTGCCTTTCTCATTTGACACTGTTTCTTGTATGTCTTTGACCCAAACTAATATTTAATAGCCTTAATGTCAAATATAGTACCTGGCCTAGTGTAGACAGTCACCAAATTCACATTGAACAAATGAGTAAATGATGGAAACTGTCACGAAAAAATATAAGGTTTGAGAAACATTGCCAATAAAGTGACATAGTAGATATAGTAGATATAGGAGACTTCCACTATAATTGTAATGCAGGTTTCATGAAATTCTGAGTTAGAAAAAAATAACTGAAAGGTCAGATAAAGCTGGGTTGGGTATAAAGCTTAGTAGGGTACAGCACTTGCCCAGCATGCCAGAAACCTTGGGTTCAATCCCCTGTTTTGCTAAACAAACAAAACACAAATGTGGATACTTTCACATAATGGCCTGGCCTGTTTTGCTTGACATGATAGGAATATTAATGTTGGTGCATGACCCCTTCTTAAAGACAGGCATGAAATGGCCTGCAAGGTCTTCTAAGGAAAGAGTAATTAGCATGGAAAAGGATATGCTGGAAAAGATCTTTATTGCAGTGGGGGGAGAAGAGCATCAGTTATTGCAATCATCTGAGAATGGGAAGAGTCCAAATTAGGGCAATGTTACAGCTTTTGAAAGATTGTGTTAAGTTTCATTCAGATCATAGAGATCAAAATTACAGACTTTCTGGATGACTTTTTAGTTGAGATATTAAGAAAAGAGAAGTCCAGCAATCCCTGCATATCTGCGAAACTTTCCAGGAAATAGTTCTTTAACCTGTCCTGTTTGCATTCTACACCTTCCCCAATTCTGTTATCCTGGATAACTCCTACTTATTCTTCAGGTTTCTCCAAGGTTTCATGAGTCCTCTGTGTATATAACTTAGCAGCACTATTCTAATATTTAGTTATTTATTATTAAATTCCTTTTATACTTTTTCTTGCTTTAAGTTGTTTTTATCTTAAAGGCAGAGGTGATTTCTGGCTTATTGAATTATATGTCCCAATGTTTAGTACCCTAATTAGTACATAAAATTGTAATGACCTTTTTAAAATAATTCTTTCATTTTGTATATATATATACATATATATGTGCTTTTACTTTATATATATACATATATATATATGTATATATATCTTCCTCAAAGGGAAAGTGTTTTTTTCTTCTGTTACCAGTTTTAAATTTATTAATAAATTTGTGCAAGTATTTTTATTTTCATAAATATGGTTGAACGATTGTATGCAATGTGAGCTATTCTAGGTGAAAAGGACATGATGGGGATAGGACAGCTACATTCTCAATGGATGTTTTTTTTCTTGAAGTTTCTTGAGAAGTTTCCCTGTCCTACAGAAATACACAGAGGAGGAGAAGAATTCAATCTTTACCTTGTTCTCTATAACCTCCACAAATTTTTTCTCAAATCCTGTGCCCATGTATTTCCCAGACTCTTCTTCTCAGTTATCTAACTCAGTTCAAAATTTCTAATAAAATAAGAACTTTCATAAATATAAACTGCTATACATCATATATATTTTCTGATATAATGCTATCCAACAGTCTCACAATTTTTTAAACTTTTTAATCTAGTTATAAAAACATGCTTTGGAATTATCTAATAAAATATGGTATAAAAAGCAATGCTTTCTGAATAATTTTGTTCTCAAGAAAATATATCTTTCAACACACTGGATGCAGGGTAATAAAAACCCTATCAAGCAGAAGTTTCCAATCATTTATTTGTTTTCTCTTTTGTCTTAGAAGATAGTCAAAATGTCTGACTGTTACATTAACAGTTTATTAAGAGATCACAAGCCCTGTAATCCAGATATTTACTAATGCATGTAAAAACCAGTAAAGTGTTTGTTTCAGTTTGTGATTTCAACCACATGAAAGTCAATCAAGGATTTTGGCACAAAATCTGAATTTAGCACATTAGTATGTTCATAACAGACATTCAGCAAACACTGAGTAATAGAAAAAATCTAGTGAAAACCTCTTTGCTATTTGGTTCTCTTTAAAAAATAGTTTGTTATTTAATTTATTTCAGCTAAATGTAATTCTACTCGTGTCTGCGAGTAAGTTTTAAAAAAATTTGTAACATCTTAAATTCCTGGTTTTCTGTATTTTTTTTTTTTAATTTGAAAATCAGGAACAATCTTCCAACTCCCCAGCTCCCTGCTAGACTCTGGTGGCTACTGTTCTCCCTCTTCTATGAGTTTGACCTTTTTAGATTCCTTATATAAGTGAGATTATGCATTACTTATCTCATTGTGCCTGGTTTGTTTCACCTAGCATTATTCTTTAATTATTTTTGGTAGGTAAAGTTGTTTTTAAATTATCTCTGATCAACCTAAACTTTTATTTTAAATTTTATTAATTTCAACTTATTTCCATCATTTTACCTGAGAATTATTTTGACTACTTCATGGCTATGCTAAGAAAAAATTATAATTGCCTTTCAGTTCTAAATTATCTTAAATATCATGTTAATTTTAAAAAGTACAAGTGAATTTATAAGTGAATATACTTTTAGAACCATATTTTATTTTATATTGTGGATTATTACATTTTGGTTAAGTAATATGATATGCAGAATTTTTAAGTTTCCAAAACTCCTTGTGATGTCTTATGTTGTGCAATATGTGAGGTTTGAAAATAATATTTCTTTGAGAGTATTTATTAATCATATGCTGTTTTTCTTGTTTATTGAATGCTTGATTTGTCATTCTTGGAGAGAAACTTAATGAAGACTATCATTATGAATATAAAATTTTACATTTTCTCTTATACTCATATTGTTCTTTGTATGTTTCATTATTTTATTTTAAAATGTCAATAGTGTTATTGTCTGATTTCCTGAAAGTATTTAAACTTTTATAAACATAAAATATTTCTCTTATTTGCATTTAAAGAATTGCATCATCAGTTCTATTTTAATTTACATATTAGACTGTGTTAGCATTCCTCTTTTAAGTTGTTCCTTCTTCATGAAGAGCCCCAAGACTTTTTTATGTTCAATATTATTTTAGATTTTATTGATTAATACTTACTTTAAAAAATAGTTATTTAAATACAATTATGTTTTGCCTTATTTCCCCCAACAATGTTTTGTATATTACAATTTCTTTTGAATTGGCTTCTGTTTTCATCAATTTATTATCTATGAATTATATCAGGAATTTACCAAGGATTTTTTGTAGTTTATATGGTAATGCCAGTCTTTTGGCACAGATACAGGTTTAAAATAATTTTTTTGCAGGTTGTCATTGTTTTTTCTTTTTGAGATTGGAAACTTGACAAAGATATTCTAAATTTGTCTCATTAAAATATAATGAGTGGTTTTTGCTTTTTTCCTTTTGCCTTTTTAAATTTTTTATGGAGACCTATGAACCCTTTCAACCTGAAGATTATCTTTCCATAAATCAGGGAAATTTATTAAACATGTTTTTATCTTACTCTGCTCATTCTTTCTCCATCCTTCTTTTGATAAATTTCTCCTTGATAAATTTTGTAGATGACTCTTGGCATGTGGATATATCTTTTCATTTCTCTTCATTTTCTTCTAATACATTCTGCAACTTTACCCTTGACTTAGCATTCAGGTAAAACTCAGACCTTTCAACTTACCAAGTCAATATTCAGCCATGTTAATTTTGGTTGACCTATGAAATATATTCTTTTAGTTTTTTTAAGAAAGGAATTTTTCCATGTGATTTGTTCATTTTTACTGGTATATTGAGTGTGTGATTTCCTTTAACTCAATTACATTCATGTGGCCTTATTAAAGGAAATCTTATCTTCACATGAAAACTATTTTTGTCAAATGTCCATTAATCCAATGTTGTTTCTTCCCAATTATATTTTCTTGTTGAAGTTTCCTTATCATTGAACTTGTGTTCTTCTTAGAACTAAAAACTGAGTGATTAGGAAGAAAAGAGAGTGCACAGTTAGTTTCTAGTCCAGTCTGACAGCTCCCCTTCTGTTCTCAGCTCAAGGCTTATTGGAGCTTCCCCAATTTCTTTCTTCTAGCCAAAGCCTGCCTTGTCCACTAGTCACTGCTTTGGTATGGGCTCCTGAATCAGATGTTTATCTTTTGTTTTTGTTTACCTGTTGGTAGTCCTTGAGGGGACCTGGAGTTTCCTTTAGTCCTACAAATAGCCTCATTTATTGCAGTAGTGTCTCCCTGGGCAGATAGTTTGCTCTGTTTTGAAAATGTAAGAGGGAAGACTGTTCATACTGCAAGACTTCTCATAATAAGGATCTTGAAAGTTCCAAAGGCCCTTGGTCCTTGCAGATGCCATTGCTTTTGGTTATTCACTCTATTAGAGAATACTTCTACCATCTTCTGTGGCACAGATCATTTTATAGTTTCCTCTGCTCTTTCTTATGAATTAATCACACCACATCAGCCTTCTGTTTTCCAGGTTTTGTAAAATACAGAATCTGCTGCTTGTAAACTTTCTGGTTTTTCACCCTATTAATGAGTTTACTCTTTAAAAACATGCAAAATTATCATTTCAAGGACTTCTTGGGGGAAGAAAGAGAAATGTAAATAATTATAACCATTGGCTTTTAATTTCTTAAAAAAGGATAATTATACATGCATCTTTCAATTAATAATACAATTTTCTTAAATCTCTTTTATTTGTCTGTGTTTTTTTTTTAATATATGTATCTCTTATGTAAGAAACTATGATACCCAGATAAAACAAAATTCTTTCCTATATTCACTGTGCACTGTGGTAAGGGCTTTTTATGGGATCCTTGGCTATAATATAATTGTAGTTAATATAACAATTAACTGTAGATTCAGGTATCTATGGATTTACATTCTATTTGTTTAATGTCTCCAAATCTCTGTGACCTCAGCTGCACAGTGAGTATAGCAGTAATATACTCACTGTGTGGTTAAATAGGATAATGCATGCAAAGTATTTAGAACACTCTTCATCACTTAACAAATACTCACCAAACATTAATTTTGCTATTCTTGACATTTATAATAACAATTTAATAACTTAGATATGACTTTATGTATTCAAGGCCAAGAATATTTTAGATAGATTGACAACTATCAACATTTTCAGGTCATAGCAAGGATATAATCAAAACAAGATGTGATGAGCTTTTAATGATTTGGGTCTAAACTGTCCTCTGTTGCTTAAGGATCCTTTTATGCAACATGAGAAGTGAAAGGAGGAGTATAGTTCTGGTAATTTGGGGAGTGGCAATATTTTATGTTGGAATGAGGATATTTAGAATGCTTGTTAGGGCATTTTAGAAGTTTTGAACATTGGTGTCCAAACTAGGCAAGAAGTCATATAGAGCCAATAGGAACTGGGTTGGAAAATGTTCCTTTGTATGTCAGATATAACATAATAAAACTGCTACTTTGAATAAATTCTATGCAAAAGTTAAGGTCATGATTTATCCTATTTTATGATTATATTAAAGATTTAATTAGATAAAAGATAAATAGGTAAGAAAGATAGTTAATAATTATAGATATAAATACAATATGAATTTGAATGGAGAACAAGAAGCTTCTAGAATTTTTATGGATATATTACATTTGTTTAAGCTATTCTCTTTTTTTAGAAAAATCTACCAAAGTAAGATGATATCTATTTTTTTAATTTAATTTTTCTTTGTGAATTAAACTTCTCTGTATATGGCTTTCTGTCACCTTATGTACAAGTCAGGGATGATGCTATCTCATAGAGATGTTGTGTGGATAAAAGTTCTCAGCACAACATACACTTTTTGAAGCTGAGTGCTTGTCTCTATAACTCTCTCCATAGGTTGTGCACCTTTGATGCTGATTTACCTCCATATCTGTGCTTTTACCCATGCTCCCAATTCAGCTTCCTTGGCACACTGCACACACTCCTCCGTTAGATTCCTGCATTGACTCAAGTGTTCCTTGATCCTTTGTTCTTATTCCTTGCTCCAAATCACTGCCTGGATTTTCTTTTTAAAGTGTATCTGATCATTTAAATTGTATAGCATATCTCTTACTTGTGGCTGCCAAATATTCTTCATATTTGCTTCACCAAAATACAAAGTATTCTGAGAATGTGTCATATAGTTAAATCACTTCTGCATAATTAACTTGAGTTCCTCCTCCTGGAATTACCCATTTTTCCTCCTTAGTTTGACAAAGCCCTATGCATTCATAAAGTTTAGCTCATATAACACCTTCTCTGATACTCCTTTATTCCAGTGTGTGAAAATATTCGATACAGGGATACAGTCCATTCCATTTGTTCTCTTTCACCTCTGTTAGATGACTCATTTCTACTTTGAAGAATAGTTCCAGAAACCAGAGAACTCTTTCTTCATTTATTTGTATTGATGAACATTTTCTTGTTGATTTGGGAATTCGTAATGATTTCTCTTCTCTATATCTTATGCTTGAAACTTACTGGTTGCCTTTGTTTTAGAGCAGTATGATATTTATTTGGTGTAATTTTAACTTCTGGGAAAATATAACCAAATTCATGTTCAACACTAGCACTTTTCATATCACCCTGCCACCTTTGCTCTTATGTGGTGTCTTGGCTATAAAATAAAGTGTGAATAATAACATTTGGGATGTAACATTCTATTGCATTATTATGAAGGAGTGTTAAGCTGGTGAGGATAGGAAGGTTCTTATTTGTAACTGCTGTCTTTCACAATGTAATTATATAACATCAATCACTTGGCTAATGGAATGGTAACTTTCAATCATTAACTTTCTTTCAAAGGATAACAACTACACAGCAATTAGAAGCAAGAAGCCTACTTAGAAGTTATGGAGAAAAGGCAGACAAATTTATTCTTTATTCAAAAATACAAAAGGACATGGAGATCTTGAGATATTGCTATAGTTAGAGAATAATCTGCAGATATTACAAGGTGGTTCTTTGTTTATTATTATTTTTTACTACCAAAGTGGTAAAATAGAAGTTCCAAAACAGGAATGTTTTTCTATGGAAGAAGGAAATAATTATACATAAAACAGGTGTGATTACATGACTTTGTTAATGGCAAGCAGAAGGATTCCTCAGTCACCTATAGATTATCAATGCATCAAATCCACTAAATTCAGGCATGAAACTCAATACACAGAAAATGTCCATAGTGAGTTTATGCTCTTTGCCATACTGTGAGAAGACAAACCAAATTTGAAATATAAATCTTAATAAGATAATTAGTATCCACAACATTGTAAGAATCTTAATAATCTCCTTTTTTAAGGACAATTTTTTCAGAAGATAATTTTGAAGGATCAAGTGAAATAAAAATAATAAAGAAAAGGGTATTTTAAACATGGATTAGTGCTCTATAAAACTTTCATATTTATCATGCATTAGCTATATATGTTGGGAAAAGTATATTCTCTGGACAATACAGATGTGTAAAGTGATGAGAAATTTAGGGTCTAATATATCGGGGTGTGGTGAGCACTATTTAATTGGTTCCAATTCTTGAACAGTGTAAATGTTCAACAAATATTAACCATTTGGAAGAAATGGCAGTTTCATGACATGCCTGTGGTTGTGTTTGTCTGATTCTTTTTCATTCCTTTGCAACTTAAGAAGACATCATATTCATTTTATCAGTAACACATATGTAAAACATGATACACATATAAAGACATTTTGCATGCATTAAATATAAAATAATATTCATTAAAGTAACAGTTCAGTGAGACTTCAGATGAAAGATTTACATGTCACAATACTTAAATTATTTCACTTTAAATATGGGATTCATTCATTCTGCTACTTATGAAAGCAGTACAAAATATGATGCAATAAATCCCACAAAAATCAAGCAGGATATTGCTATAAAGTAGTAACTTTTTTTCCCAATAATACAAAAATATCCACTATTAGTATTTAATAAAAACCACCCAGATATTTTTCATGAATATGAAAATCTATGTTTTTAAAGCTAGATCCATGCTATTCATAATTTTATAAAAGTTCTTCATTTAAGGGTATGTAATGGTTTAATGAATAGTAATTTATGTGATAAGTGGAAATATTTTTATTTTGTCAATATTATCAAGTACACAACATGCATTCAATGAATAGTTAACTGAACGAATGCCTGAATATCTGAATAATTATCATTCGTTGACAACGAATAGAGATCTGAATTATTTCAATGAGTGAACATGAATAAATTATATTTATTTATTTAAGTGACCTACTTGAGCATTTAGATTGTTTCTATACTTTGTTTACTTTTAGTAAAAACATGGTAACACATAATACATTGATTTTTATATACCCCACCACTTCAAAACCCCAAACTGAAGACTAATCTGGTGTACCAACTGGCAGTCACAGGTCCCCATCAGTTTAACTATACTCTGAATCAAAGCATCAAGAAGTAACCACTGGAAATGCTGGCTTTGGAATCTGTACACACTTGCTGGGGAAGTGTTTGATTTGCCTCTAGTACTATTTCTCTCCTCTCCTGTTCTCTCCTCAGCTCTTCTC
>JAJEJO010002596.1:49087-273922 GCA_020662805.1 Glaucomys volans
TTCTTCCCCCTCCTCCTCCTCTTCTTCTTTCCTATATCTCTCTCTCTCTCCCCCTTATTTTAACTGAGATTCCAATTCAGATCTCACACAAATACCTTTGGTGATAAAATTTAAATTATACCTAGAACTCCACCTACAGGGAATTCAGAACATGTTTCTTTGCTTTCTAATCCCTGCAAAGCAGGAAGGTAGAATATATGTGAAAGGGAGTTTTCGTGGGATGATGAACAGTCTTAAACAAGAAGTATGCTGCAAACTCTGACTCTGTCTGTCCAGGATTATGCCCCAATAGGAAATGTGGCTTTGGTTTTCTAAAATTTCTACAACATGCCTCCTGTTACTCTATCTAGTATTGTGACAGGGAATTTCTGTTCATGTCTGATATCTTCCTTCAGTTTGGTTCAATCTTACTGCATGTGTCAGGCATGCTATTACTGTTGTTTCCTAACACAGTTAAGAAATTATGGAAAGTTTATTTCTCTTCAGCTCTTCCACTTATTTCCTTAAGGAACAGTGTTTGTTCTTTTCAGATAGGTTCTCTGCCAATCCTTAGGATCTGTTTTAGGAAAATTAAATTATTATTTAGATAGTTTTACCAGAAATCACCAATTTAATTTACCAATTTGGTGGCATTGAAAATTTTACTCTATCTGAGTGATGTTTGCCAAGTATAAAAACAAATGTACAGCTTTCAAATTAGGGACTTACAGGAAAATACTTAAGTCAGATTCAACAATAAGTATATTTAAATTGACTAAATGACCTCTAGATCAAGGCATTTAGATAAAGGTTACAGAAATTTGACATTTCTTTTGAACCAGGAAAATCTGTTACAGGGACTGTCTGGGCAGTTTATGGTGTTTAGCAGAATTTTGTCTTTCTGTTCACTAAATACCAGTAGCAATCCAAATTGGGACCAAAAATGTCTCTAGATATTGCCAGTGTCTTCTAAGATCTATAATTGCCCTTGATGAGAATTATTTGCTTAGATGTTGCTTTCAGTCTTTCCACTTGGAGAATAAGCACCACCTTTTCAAAGTTGTGAGTTCCAGGGTAATATACGATTAACACAATGTTCAGATGTGAACCATCTTAGAGGAACTTTGCCTTCAATTTTTATTTGTGAAAATATCATAGACTAAAAGTAGGTCTGGAGAGTAAAAATATTTAAATATATTTGTATGCAGTTATTTCCTTTTCCCTTTTGCTTCATTACTATTTTTTCTGACTTAAGAAACTAAAAGAAAGTTAGAAGCTAGCCTTAGTATCTAACAAAATGCATGATACATAAAAGTTAAATTTACTTTTGGGTATAATACATGACTGCCAGGTATGCTACACAAAGACAATCACAGTTTACTTATTATGTACCTGGATAATGAGTTAGAGTATAGTTATCTATCTTCATGAATAAAAAACATTGCTTTTATAAATTTAACTTCCCACAAGAGGGCAAACAAAGAAAAATGAGCTATGTATGAAATATGTGTTAGAGATGCATACAAAAGAAAATTTCTAACATACCCAAAATGTTTATGTATTATGCATTAAATTAAAATAGAAATGGAGATAAAAAATCCAAGGTCTATGTAATCTGGCCTTCTTTCACAGTACTATTAAATAAAAAGTTTAATTTTTTATTACAATGGTTAGCCTTGATTCATAGCTTGTTAACAGTAACAGGAATTTTGCTAAAGCAAAATAAATACTCTAACTTGGTTTTCAAAATTATCGGAATTCAGCTGAACGTGGTGGTGCACACCTATTATCCCAGATGCTTGGGAGACTGAGGTAGGAGGATCAGAAGTTCAAGGCCAGTCTCACCAAGTTAGTGAGGCCCGAAAGAACACAGTGAAACCCTGTCTCAAAATATTTAAGAAAGGGATGGGATGTGATTCAGTGGTTAAGTCCCCCTGGATTAAATTCTTGGCACAACAAAAACAAAAACAAAAACAAAAAAAGAAAGAAAAATAAGCTTTATTTTTCATAAATCATTCTTTATCATATGAAATATATTTTAAAACTATGTTAAATTTTTTAACATTATAGGAATTAGAAAGTTGAAGATTGCTTTTTAGACATAGTAAAATGATAAGCTAAGTTGATAGATATAATGGCAAATTCATGTATGTTTAATTATGTTCTGAAGTAGGAATGCTATAGGGCGCAACTTAATAACAGATCGTTCACCATTGAGAAGTCCAAATTTGAGAGTCTTTATTAAGCCTGCCGGCTGACTGTCTCACACAATGCCCCAAAATGGCTATTGGGAGAGCAGCCCCGACCACAGGGTTGTAGGGGTTCTCATACCAAAAATCACATCAATCATAAGTGTCTATTGCTATGATTCAAATTTACAAACTTACATCATGAAATCATCAGCAGAGGGGGAAGTGGGTCAAAATGACCTTTACCTAGGTACAAACTAAAGAATGGTTCCTAACATTCACACTATCATTGTTGATATCACCGTTCACATGGTGCATTGTTTTAAGAAAAATAAGAATCAAGTAAGAATTGTCATTTTGTATTGCTAAACACATCATGCTAAGTAACTAATGATGGGTACAGAGGCAGGGTGTCCTCATGGGGGAAGCTAAGCAACTGTTGATGGGTACAGAGGTGGGGTGTTCCCATGGGAGAAGCTCATTTCCTACATAGCATGGAGTCTCAGAGCAAGATGGAGTCTGTTTAGTCATTTCCCAGATACCTGGCCTGTAACATTTCCATGGAACCAAATCTGTCAGCCTGTCACAGAAGACTTTCTGATTTTATTTTAGGTGTTTGGGAGTTTTTGTAGAATATCATGAATTCATTCATTCTTTTGTAATTAAAATATGAAAGAATAAAGTTGTATGTTGCATTTTCTAAGATATGTTGATCTTAGTCATTTATTTTGTAAGAAATTCTTAATAGAAGAAAAACAAGATAAATATGCAAATATGCTAGACAGTTTTAAAATAAATATGCAGTGTAAACACAAAATATCCAGAAACCCTCTGAATATATCATGTCTTCCATTTCTATTTACTAAGGCAAGATCTTCTGTATATTTACATTCATGATTAGCTTAGAAAAAAATAAGCCAGAGCTCAAATGTTTATGTGATATCACTTGACCTTGACGTTATACAGATAAATACAAAGGAATGTATGTAAAATTTTCAATTCAAATGGTCTGCAAGGTTGTCGGCCAAGATTGTGTTATAATTGGTGTTTAAGAACCTTGCATAATTTTGTTTCTCATTACTTCTTGTAAAATTGTCTTATAGTTATTTAATGGGATTTGCTTTAAATTAGAGTTGAGGCCACTTTTAGACCATAAAATACATGGAATATGTCAATGCAATAAAAATCACTTTCTAATTAAAGCTAAAATTATCCATTTTTATCTTGTAGGGAACTCTTAGAGCAATGATTTTCCTCTGAAATCTGATTAAGCACTAAGCTATACTCTGCTTCTTTGAAGAAATAAAGACTGGAGTGGACAAATGTGTGTCCCAGTAACCTTATTTCAAAAGCTTTAATATTTACCTTTAACAGAAAAGAGGCATTTTCTATTTTTCTCATATAGTCATGTGAACAACATATTCATCCCATGTGTCTGTTTTACAAATTTTATACATTTTTATGTTCTTTTAAATGTTTGCAAACAATACTTTAAAGAACTAATTGCTTATTTAAATGGAAAGATAGGATTTTAAAAATGTATTTATATATGCACAAGTTCTAAAGGAAAAATTTCTATTTTATTCATGCAAAATTGTTGCTTCTTATTTTAGTCAGGATAATGACACCAGCATCTTTGATGTAGCAACCACATTTGCTAATAGTGTTTTTTTCTTGATTTTTTTGTTTCAATGACCCATCCATCCTTCCTTTTTCTTTCTTTCTTTCTTTCTTCCATCTTTGTTACATGTTTTGGAGCCAAAATTTACCTTCAGTGATAGAACATATTAACTTATCCTGGTAATAATTGCCTGAAGAAAATAAAACAGGTAAATGACAAAAGAATAAATTGTGGGAATATAATAATCTTATTTTTAAAATTAAAATAAATAAAAATTTATTCTAATTTATTCTACATTTGGCATGTGATATAGAAAAACAATGAATTTTAGGAATTAGAAGTAATATGTACATGGTGTGAGAGGAATAGATTATTAGTGCATTTTAAATTAATTTGCTATGGGAGAAATTCAATTTTAAATATTTTACATTTAAAACAATAATGATTTAAATGAAAATAAGTTCCATAGGCAAAAGGAGAATTAACTATAAAAACAGTAAACCTGTAGATTTGAGACCCTACTCTATTATAGTATCTGTTTTGAAAGTACAGCTATCCATATGAATATTGTTTTTTGTGATGGGGGAGGGCAAACTAATTAAGAATAAAAATCTACAAGTTAAAATTTCTATTCAGAAAAGATTTTTTGTCTTCATCTAGCTCATCCCTATACCCAGAATTCTCTACATTTACCAGCTGATCTACCACGCTTTTGCCAAATTTAATCCCCAATTCATCTGGCTGAATGAAAGCTCCCAGGAAATATTTTTCTGATTATTCAAACTAGGTGAAGTCTTCAAGTTGCTTCATAGGGTCCCACACATTTCTTCATATTAATAATCATTCTTCTGCTTACGAATTTATTTGCACAATTTTTGTCCTTATCCTGGGCAACTAGACTATCCTGAGTGACCTTAAATTTATCTATCTTTATAGACTAACTTACTAAAAAATCAAATACTTAAAACTTTCAGAATAAAAACATTCATATATAATAATGTCCTAAAATTCTTTAATTCCTCCCAAAAGCATCTCAAATTATCTCTTCTCTTGCTAAATCTGTCTCTTGGTCTCAATTGGTCTTAAAATATCGCACTGGGATTGTTTGTCTTTAGCTCTTTTTGTTTTTAAACAATAAGGACATTTTCAAAAAGAAGTTCAAATGTAGAATATCTCCAAGATTAGTGTAATCTTTAAGCATTGTGAAAGTTCTTCAAATTCTTAGGGGGCTACATAGAACCTTCTGCGTTCACAAGTCCCTTTCTCCATGATAACGGCCTCCAGAATCCAATGCCCATAACACTAGTAATAACTCTATCTCTAATATAACATTATCTAAACTGAAAGCAGGAATCCGATCTGTTTTATTCATCACTCCACTTTTGTGGCTAACAGGCATCTGTTCCTAGCACTAGTAGAAGCCTCAACTTTCTACATATTAATGGCACAATCCTTCTATGACTGAGGGTATGTCCCATGTTGACACAGTGGGTAAGCAGGATGATTCCAGAAAGAGAGTGTGAACATGCACAACCATTTTTGCCCATCATTCGGAGCCGGACCTAATATCTGAACCTTTTGATTATTGAAAACTTGTTTTTAAATAGGGGCTTTTTCTTTGGAACAAACCTCCTTAACTTGCCTAATCTTCACTATGTTTTCTGTCCTTTTTTTCCTGTAAAAACTGTTAAACCACAAAGTAATTCAGTTTGGGGAATCTGAAAAAATCTGTCTCTAGATCATCTGTGTATTACACTAATAGTATTAACTTATTTATGCAGTGCAATGAAGACAGGAGGAAGGCAGGTGCTGGATCCAGACAGCCCCATGATCAAATCCTGGCTCCATCCCTTCCTAACAGTGCAAAGTTAGGGAAAATTACTTTTTTAAAAAAAATTTACATACATACTTATAGGTATGAACATATACACACCACATTTTGCTTATCCATTCATCCACTAGTAGACACTTGGATGTTCTCATGTTTAGATCTTGCAAATAATGAACATGGTGGGATCATATGGTATAGACATTTTAATTTTTTGAGTAACTGCCATGATGTTTTCCATTAGTGGTTTCACCATTTGATTTTCTCCTCAAAAGTACCTTAGTGTTCTAGTTTCTCCACAACCTTGCATACACTCATTATTTTCTGTGTGTAGATTATAGCAATTCTCATATGTGTGAAGTGGTTTCTCATTGTACTTTGATTTGCATTTCCCTAATTATTAGTGCAGCTGAGCATCTTTCCATTTGCTAATTGGCCTTTTGTACATCTTCTTTGGAGAAATATCTATTTAAGTCCTTTGTTCACTTCTGAATTAGATTGTACATTAGAATTACTTCTTTTTCATAATTATCACCTCTCTTCTATCTCTCTCTAGCTACCACTTCCCCTCTTAAATAGAAAAATTTAGCCTTTTGGCCTATTCATCAACTGATATTGTCTTGACAGTAAAGATACCATGGCCAAGCAATCTAAAAACAACATTCTGCCCCCATAATGAATGCTTTTGCCACAAAAATAAATTACTTAAGGGCAAAGCATGATCCTATTTTCCCATCATTTTGTCCCCATTACCTATCATGATACCAGGATCATCAGAGTCATTTAAGAAATGAGTAAATGAAATCAACAGAAATTGAAGAGTCCAGTTTTATAAGAACATCACCATTTTCTTTTCTTTCATACCTTTTTTATTTTGCATCAGAATATGTAAAAGCAAAAAGTAAATAAGTGTTATAGTAGGGAATAAAGGAAGTCCTGAAGCCTCCATTCGGGATTCATATTCTCTTTTAGATAGATACAAGCCAGGTTCATTTAAAACAATAGTTGCTATTAATCCTGAACCCGAGACATTTAAATTTTGTTCAAATGTTTTTGAGATCTGACAGATCAACAGCATTGATTCTAAAATATTTAAAGAAAAAAATGTGCCAGTTGTCTTTGTGTTACTTCTTAGCTCCAAATTCACTGTTCAATGCTTGATCTGTAATTATGAACTTTAATGTATTCAATGACGATAATGCAAACCCTTCTCAGGGGAAGGTACTGAGGAACACTGTAAGAAGAGGCACTCTTACTGTGAGTTTGGGTACTTTGGGTTGATTTGCCCCAATCACAGACCTGGAATATAAGACCCCTCAGAGACAAACTTACAGCCCCTGCCAGCCTGATGGTCTCTTTCTTTGTGGGGTATGGCCTCACTGCTACTTTGACAGCAGCTTGCCTTTCCCCTCAGGATTGTTTCCTGCTTTCCCAGGACCATACACCAGTTCCGGTCTTGGCAATGACGTGATGAGCCAAGATGGTGCCTTTTTATTGAGGTCTGAACTCTAGCTTTGGGCAGGAGTCTATCCTTTCAAGTTTGCTCTTTACTGGGTATTCTTCTTTAGCCCTAGGATTGTAGTTTTTCAAATATGCATAATCACCAAGAAATCATAGTCAGCTGGAATTTGAATGGATTAAAAAACAAATGGCCACAATCTTTTATATATTTGTAGAAAAATATGTTTAAAAGAAATGTTGAATTTTTGTCATTCTACTATGTTGTAAATTCAGATCTTCAAAATAAGACTGCCAAAGAGCTGCTTAGATGTTAAAACTTTAAAACTGCCTTGGTGACAAAAAAAAAAGTTAAATGGCACTGCCATATTAAAATTATATTTTTCTTTCCTCTATGGTTAATGACTTTCATTTTAAAGGGAACTCTTTGTATAGCTGTGTATTTTTCGGAATTAAAATGCTGCAGTATAATTCTAAAATTTAAAGAATGGTCAAAATTTAGTGACCAACAAAAGCAATAACTGTGTCATTGTTGTTACTTTACATCTTGTATTTGCCACAATGTTTATACTAATTACTGGATTAAAATCACTAACATTAAACTTCGCAATTATTACAACTGACCAACCCTATGCTCTGTGTGGCTTTCTCACTTATCTAGACATAAAGAACTCTTTCATTTCGCCAGGGGTTTAAATACTCTTACATATGAAAATCAGTTTTGTGTTTGAGGACTCAGTAACTTGAAATATATAAACATTATATTTTCAGAATGTATAATTTTGACAATAATTAATTCATTATATTACTTTTAATGATGATATCTGTGGCTTCCAGCTACTTAATTTCTTGCTTCCAGTGCTTAGCCTATCACAAGTATAAAACTTTGTAGGAAAGTTATTCTTACAATATTGCAGAACAAGTATGTCTACCCCTGTTTCACTTTTTAAAAATAAATCATTACTCTATATTTTTATTTTGGCAAAATACGCACCACATCAAATGAACCACTTTTACCATTTGTAAGTGCACAATTAGTGACATTAAATAGACCTGCATTGTTGTGCAACCATCACCTCATTCATCTCTATAACTTCTTCATCTTCCACACTGAAACACTTTTCCCATTAAACAGTAACCTCAAGGCTTGCCTCCTTTCCTCTTTACATGTTATCTTCTGACCTGTATTTTTCTACTAAACAAGAGATTAACGCTGGACATGGTGGCACATGCCTGTAATCCCAGTGGCTCAGGAGGATGAGGCAGGAGGATTGTGAGTTCAAAGCCAGCCTCAGGAAAAGTGAGGTGCTAAACAACTCAGTGAGACCCTGTCTCTAAATAAAATACAAAATAGGGCTGGGGATATGGCTCAGTAGTGGAGTGGCCTTGAGTTCAATGCCTGGTACCTGTTCCTACAAAAAAGAGGTTATGGACATCATTCCCTGCCCCTCCTCCAAAAAAAAGTAATCTCTGATATATAACATTGTATATTCAAAAATACATACACCCATATGAGTCTCTCACCCTTAGACTTCCTTCAATAGTAGCACTTTAAAAATTGTCTTATAAAGCTGTGTGTTTACTTCTCAGTCCACCCCTGAACGACCTTGAACTTCGAAAATTCAGATCATGGATCTTATTCAAATCCTTGCCTTTAGTCAAGTATAGTGACTGGCATACAATATGTGATCAATAGCTGTGTATTAGATAAGTCAGTTAGTGAAAGGAAGAATTTGATCTCCTTGGACAAAGAAACAGAATATACCATAGCTGCCTAATCTGGGTGACAAATTCAAAGACAAATAAATCACATCAAAAAGTTTAACTTGTGAATACCTGAGGCTGAGATTGAGTGCCAAAGAGTTTTATGCCATGTGTTCTGAGATACACTGACGTTTTGCTTTTAATTAATGGCATACCCTTCAGAGCACATATCTTCATTTTAATAATATTTCGTAGATTCCTACAGTATTCATAGAAATGTCACATGATTTTTATATAATTATTTATAAAAGGCAAATTTTGACAGAAACTATATGTATTCCAAACAACTTTAGCAAAATTTTTTAATTCAAGGAAGAAAAGCAACTATTAATAATGAATTAACTAACAGGTCAGGAACTGTAGTTGCAAGTGGATAGCAGACTAAAGAAGAAATTAATAGCAAAAATAATTGGTTTGTAGAGAAAGCCTAGGAGCATGAAGGTGCATACAGTAATTTCTAGAAAATACATATTGCTGAAGAGTAAGTGGAGAATAAGCAATGAAATGTGTGGGACCAACCCAGGTGTCATTTAATTGGTTCCGTGGTTGTAGGACTGAAGCATGTTCTACAAGAAGCCTACAAAACTGGTCACTCTGGTTGCTGATGGATGAAATCATTTTTGGAAGTAAAGTGTGGTAAGTTAAAGGAGGAAGTTGAACAAGCTTTCGATGTTTTACAAAAGAACAAAATTAAAACACAAAAATGCAATTATATTAGATCACTGTACCACAATTTGGATATGAGTTATCTGCCACTTCACCATGACCAGAGATTGCTATTTGAATATTACTATAAAAGTCAGTTATCTATGAAGACGATATGTATTGTATATGTCTGTGTGAGAAGAGAGAGAGACACGAGAGAGAACATCTGATCATCTGTTCTGTGATTAAATAGGCCTAAATTTCAAATCATTAGGATTTGTTATATTTGATATGTCAGTTAATAAATGTGTCTGCATTTAGTAACAACTGGATGTGTCAATGATTTTTTGTAATAGTATGTGTTCCATTTCCTTCAAGAGTCTTATTTAACAGTGGCCATCCTTGTGGGAAATTTGACTCAGGTGTCTCTGTTAGAATGGGATGCTTGAGGCTGGCAGGGATTTAATTACTTCTGTTTTTCATGGAGTTTTTCAATCAGAGGACTGCCTGAGTTGCAATGAGTTAATCTTGTAAAAGTGCAGTTGGTATAGCTGAATTTGAAAAAAAAATTGTTGATATTAATAAACTTAAGTTTTCAGTAACACAGCTTTCTTTAGAACAATTCCTCTGGGAGAGAACAACCATCACCACATAAAATTATGAAAAGTCATAATTTTATAAAAATTTTTAAATATTGTCATGTATTTTGAGTCTATTATGAGTATAGTAGCTTAAAACTCATCACAAATAAACCAATGTTACTTAAAAATAATAACATGTGAATTACCAAATGAAAAATTTAAAGGTCAATATCAGTACTTTCCGCTTATTCTTAAATTTTCAACAAATGTTTGTTGCCAGCTTCTGATATGTAGATCTGTAGATAAGCATGCAGATAACCACAATATAGACATAAGAAACATGTACCATTAAGGTGGGAAATATACAATTGTGTCAGATTTTTTGGCTTTGGGTTTAAATGTATGAACTGCATTTTTCTTAAACAGCCAAGCCCTCTTTTTTTTTTTTTTTTTTTTTTTTTTTTTTTGCAGTGCTGGAGATTGAACCCAGGGCCTTGTGCTTGACAGGTAAGCACTCCACCAACTTAGCTAGATCCCCAGCCACCAATCCCTCATTTTTTCATGCATCTTCATAGATCTATTTTTCACCCAATGTTCCAGACCATTCTTATAATTCAAAAAGAAATACTGAGCTTATTATCTGTTAGTTGTCTATGCTTTCTACCTGAACCTTTTGCTGTTTCATGATGTCCAATTGAGGACTCTGCATATTGATAAGGCTACTTAATCAGAAGAAAGTCATTATTGTTATCTTTAAGCTATTTATTCACTAATTTGTTTTGGAGAAAGTGTCACTGGTTTTTGAGATAAGTATGTCCTCAGCTAGAAAAGATTGAAAATACAATGTATATATTGTCAATTAGAATAAGCTTACAACATCTATTTTTGATTTTAGAAGGTTCACTTCTAATGGGAAGCTCCAAATACATGTCCTGACTTTGTACCTTTGTAAATTCATGGGAGAAATGCAGCAGTGTTATTAAACTTTAAATGGACACTTCAGAAGAGTACTTTGAATCCAAAACCACTTGCGTTTATTAATGTGAAGTGTCTCCATTAAAATGTGAAGGAGACCACTTTTTATTGCCTCTTATTTTTATTCCTTTTAATTTTGTGAGAATGGAATTGAAAACATGGCATATTTCCCTTCAACTATAAGTATCAAAATATTGTGTTATAGGACTAATCCAACTAAAGTGTCTAAAATCAATTAAAACAAGGTTTCTAATCCACCAAGGAATTAGTCAAGCAAATTTTAAAAAATATTTAGGTAATAAAACTAAAGCAATAGTAACAATAATAGTAACTAATATTTGAAATTATTCTATATTACATGCATAAGTGCATTTCCCCATATTTAAAAACAAATAAACTCTATCAAGTAAAACAGCTTCCCATTTTACAAATGAGTAAATTGAGAGGAATAGATATCAGATGAGTTTTTCTATTTTATCTGGCACCCAAACTTTCTCTATCTAGTCTTAATGTAGCAGCTGTAAAGACCAATAAAAACTTGATTACATTGCATTGGGTTTATCTTATTTGTGCTAACATGTATGATTTTGAGCTTAAATTCTATTTTTTACTCCCTATTCAATTTTGAAAGTAAATTTTACTGCTGGAAAAAAATGAGTTATTTTAAGGTTATAATCACAGTCTCAGTTTTTTTAAAATAAAATTGATAAAATTTACATACTATAAAATTCATCCTTCCAAGTACAAAAAGCTTCACCATCTATAATTCCAGAACATTCTTATAATTCAAAAAGAAGTACTGGACTTATTAGCACTCAGTACAAATCCCCTTTCTCTTCATCCCCACAGTAGTGCAAAGTACTAATCAGATTTATGCTCCCATGCATTTGCCTGTCCTGGACATTTGATACATAGAATGACATGATACATGCTGTCTTGTGACTAGCTTCTTTCAATGAGCATCAAATTTCAAATGCACTTCCACGTTGTAGCATATATTAATAGGTAGTACATTTTAATATGTTGTATGTATACACTACATTTTGCTTTGCCATTTAGTATTTTATAGACATTTGGGTTTTTCCCACTTTATGGCTATTATAAATAATAATGCAATGAACATTAGTATATTCATTCCTTTGGGTAGGAATTTATGTCCTCAATTAACTTATGTATATTCATAGTAATGAAATTGGTTGAGTCATATGGTCATTTTATGGTTATTTCATCAAGAAACCATCAAACTGTATTGCATAGCATTCTAGGATGTTAAATCCTCACATGGAATCTATTAGGGTTCCAACTGTTCCGCATCCTTTCCAACACTTGTTATTGTTTATGATTTCTGTTACAGCCATCATGGGGGATGGGAAATAGCATCTCATTATAGTTTTGACTATTGTTGAGAACATTTTTATGTACTTATTGGTTATTTATTATCTTTTTGATGAAACATATCCCTGATTTTTTGCCCAATTTTGATTAAGTCATTATCTTTTTATTACTGAGTTCTTTACCTATTATATATACAATACTCTTATTAGATCCATACTTCACAAATATTTTCTCATATTATGTGGATTATCTCTACACTCTTAAAAGTGTCTTTTGATGTACAAAAGTTTAATTTTGATGAAGTGCATTTGATTTTTTTTTTATTTTACCAATCAAATTATTTTTTCTTAGCTTGGATGTGGCATTTAGGAAACTAATTCAAAGTTCAGAATATTCATACCTGTTTCCTTCTGGGAGTTTTGAAGGCTTTGTTTGGACATGTTGTCTTGTAGTATTATTGAGGTCATATAATCTATTTTCTTATAGATTCCATATCTGGGTTTTTCTCTTTTCCATTTATTATTGACAGTGTGGCATTGAAATAAACAACTGTTATTACTGAATTATTTCTCTTTTTATATCCATCCATTTTTTGCTTCATATATTTTTGAGTTCACTTGTTAACTAATCAGATCTTTATAATTATCATATAATCTCAATGAATTGATACTTTCATCATTATAAATGATCCTTTTTTGCCTCTAGTATCTTGATCAACTAATAATTAGAAAGGATTTTCTTCTAATATAGTCAGTCTTTGATAAATTATTGTTTTTCATCAAACAATCCTTGCCCATGGGCTCTATTTGCATGCTGGGGCCAGATTGTCATGCCTAGGCAATAACATTTACTACTTGATATGCATAAGTCTCCCTTTCTCATTTATGTTGTCCCTCCAGGTAGACCAGGAGTGAAAGCTGAAAATCTTCTCCAGCTTTTTAGTTTTGTTGTTGTTGTTCTTAGCATTTGCCCAGCAATGTTTATACACAGGATTCTGCATGTTAGTGCATCCCCAAATGCAAAGTATGTCAGAGAAGCCCCACATAGTCTTGTCGTTCTCCAAATTTCCCATTTAACTGTTTTTATCAGATTCTTATTTGCCACAATTCATATTGCTACCTCATTAACTTGCAATGTTACGTTGTTGGGGCTGATTGTTTCCAACAGTTATACCCAGAAGAGGATATACTGGACACGCATGCATCAAGTTAAATTAAGATGTGACTCACAAGTGAGAATTTTTAGGAAACTATTAGATAAATTAAGGGCAACTATCTGGGAATGTCTCTGTCCTGGGGCTCCAAATTCTGCTCCGCCACCTCTAGTGGTTGATAGACTTGTGGTTTTCATCATAATTATGGAACTGTTTTTTAAGCAAGTATGACATTGCAGAGAGGGGATGGGAATAACTCAAAATGCAGCAAACCTTGCTGCTCTAACCAAGATTTATTCATTCATTCTTACTTAAGATTTCTCCAGATTGTTTAGAGCCTTTGGTCCACTGCAAAGTTCTAAATAATTTAATTTAAAAACCCTTAGTGGTGTCCTTACTGCCTTTACAAGAGAATTTCAAAGATCTTTACCTCACATGTCTACCAACATTGCTGTCTCAGTTTTTTAAGCTATAAAATAGAAATTATATTTAATGCATATAAATATGTTTATTTATTTATAGCACTGGGGATTGAACCCAGGGTATTGCACAAAGTAAGCAGGTGTTCTACTACCGAGTTGCATCCTCAGTCCATTTTTTTTTTTATTAGTTTGACAGAAGATCTCATTAAATTGCCCAGGTTGGTCTCAAACTTGAGATCCTTTTGCCTCAGTCTCCCAAAAATCTAGGATTACAGGCCTGCATCATCATTCCCAGCTTAAATAAGTATATGAAAATGTATAAATTCAATTGGTGAATTTATAAACAACTAGCACTTCCTGAAAAGTGAAATAGGAAAAAAAAATCAAAGAATTCTAATCTTAAGTGTGTATTTAAATTTAATTTGGAAAAGCATTTACTATGTGAAAATTTAAATCCAATATTTAAATCTAAGAAGAGAAATAGAACTAAACATAAAAATGGTTACTATAATTATAAGTAATTTGGTTGTGATATGATAGTTTCCAAGTTGAGAGAAGCTTCATTTTTAGTAGTAACCTTGAATAAATTTGGAAATATCCTAAACCAACCCAAGTTTTAAATCAGTCTCAAGATCTGATTGTCATATTTCCCAAAATGCTTATTAACTATACTATGATTTTCAGATTTCTTGGCAATGTTGTCTGTATAAATTATAGCTTGATATATCCTAGATCTTTAAACTAAATGTAATGAGTTATATCTGTACAAGCTTTGCTTAAAATGTTGCAACTAAATAAACAACAAAGGGATTTTAATTGCTCATGAGTGTTACTTTCCCATAAAATAAAGCACACATAAAATTTTTATATTGACCATGAAATTTAAAGAACATGATTGCTCCATGATTTGTCATTTCTACCGGTTGAATGAGTAGGCCTTTCTTTCAAACACAAAAATGGCAGATTGCAACTCCCCAGCATCTCTTTTTGGAATCCTAGCTATTCTAAAAATGAACACTGCTGATCGGCTTCTATGTAAATTTCCAGCATTTGCTATTCTATTTTAATAGCTGAATACATTGGAGGACTAGGAAATCACATCATCAGTGTAGGTAAGGAATTCATTTGGCAAGGGGAGAAGCCGAAGATTATCCTCTTTATATAACAAGTGCACAAAGGGAACTGCAGTGTGTAACTAGCAAGATAAAACCACTTAGTGATATGAGCATCTGAATTACATTTGATAATGGCCTTTTTATTTCAATTCCAAACAAATCCCACATCACAATCTCACTCTTAAATCCAAAGTAGGACTATTACAAGGTTTTGGCTTGAATGTAACATTCAGGGTTGCCAGGATACCATCGTAGGTGGCAGGCCAGGGCAGTTCACAGCAGTTGGTTGAGCTCCTGGTTGGCTACAGTTGTAATCCTGCTTATCATGCAATAATGCTGAGATGATATATTTGCCTGCTTATCACCAATTTATGATTTTTGCTGTTTTTCCCTAAAAATCAGACACCGAAAGTTGCTGAGTCACCTACTGCTAGCTAAATTACAAAGGGCTTTTCTTTTCTTTTTTCTATTTTGTTTCAAGAAGTAAAACATGCTCTTATCTTCAAAATAATCATTTTACCTTTATTTAAAATATCCTGCAACATGGTGCAATAGATGTTGGTGTAGAGGTTCATCAATTTGATTGACATGGTTCATCCAATGGACTAGGGTATAGTTATTATACTAAATTCATATTCCTTACCTTGACTCATTCTTGGGACACTTGTAAGGAGTATAAAAGGCTTTACTGTTTTAAAAATATATTTTAGACATATATTTAATTAACTAAAGTAGTATCTATCTATGATATTTGTGTCTATGGATGGGCATGTTTGTGGTATAGGAATGTGTATGCATTTCTATGTATGTGTTTGATGTATACTAGATTCAATGTATTTATGATTTTAATTTTTGGTATAATTTTGGAAATGGTTATTAGTTATCCACTTTGAACACTCAGGTATTGGTAAACAAGACAAAATCCCTAATTTCTTCAAGTCTATACTCTTGAGGAGGTAGAAATAAGTGTGTTAGTTTTCAAATTGCTGTTACAACACATTACTACAAATTTATTGACTGAAAACAACACATATTTGTGCTCTTACAAGTTTTGCGGTCAGAAGTCTAACATTAAGGTAGAACCTTGTTTATTTGTGAAGCTGAAAAAGTGAGATTATGACCCCTTCCATACTTTACTCCAACTATTTGCTTCCATTGTCACATCTGCTACTACTGCCACTGGTCTTTCCACCTCTGTCTTGTAGGAATCCTTATGATTACACAAGTCCCACATGAATAATCCAGGATAACTTCAACTTAAAATCCTTAACCTAATCACCATTGCAAAATTCTTTTACCATGTAAACTAAGAGTAAGAGATTTTTAGGGATCAGGACATAGATGTCTTGGCCAGGGACTGGCAAGGAGCTGGGGGGTGCTGAATTATTCAGCATTTTATAGTAAGCAATTAAACTTGAAAATTTTCAATAATATCAGGTCCTGATTAATGCTATAGATTAAAAAAGTAAATGAGGATTTAGAGTGATATTACATAGTAAAGACATGATCAGATGCATGGAGGGACAATCTTAAGTTAAAATGTGAATATAACAAGACAAAGAATCAATAGAGGATCTGGCAGAAGTGCATTGTGGCAGAGGAAACAGCTGGTTCAGAGGTTCTAAGTCAGAAACAAATTTTGTATGTTCAGGAATCACCAGGAAGAGCAGATTGAGCGAGGTCAGTGGAAGAACTGGTCACCAAGATTGGATTTTAAGGACAATCATTCTTAGTAATTCTCTATGCTCATTACGTGGCAATCTATCATATTATTGGAGAGCAATTCTGAACTCTTAATTTACTGCTATTAGGTTTATTAGGAGAAATGAGATACTAGGTTCATGATTAATACTACCAACAAAGTATGGCGTCCATTGTTTTCTACATACATGCAGGAAAATACTCTCCTGAAATGATAAGTTCTATGATTTTATTAAAATAGCTCAAAAAAAGTCAGAGTCTACATATGTGGATAGAAATGAAAAAGATTAAAGTTATACAAGATTTTTTCTAGTCAGAAAAAAGAAGTTTGAGGTAAGCTAATTTTCAGAAGACTGAATTTAGTAGTGACCTCAGGTTATGACTTGTTTAAGTCTAACATAGTCCTTATTTTGAGAAACTGTTTCAGTAACATCTCCAGAAAATGCAAATATGTCCAGCAGGTGAAAACTAAAAGCTTAGAAAAAGTTAAACATTGGTTTATATCTTGTTTCAGAATGTGCAAAAGTACAATTGATTTCAGAGTTCAGGCCTTATCATGCTGTGTCAATCAGCAATGCACCCTAGACTTTTTTCCTATCATTAAGTCCACAATTTTTCCTGTTACAATTTAATTTTAACACACCGTCTCTTACTTATCTGTAACCTAAGCCCCTCACTCAGATGCCCTTTATGACTCCTATTTTCAACAGCCCAATTATTTTTCATGGTGTAGTCAGAGTGATCATTCATGAATACAAGTAAAATTTTTAAAATGCACCATACAGTTTCTCTCTTTAAACTAGTGTCTTCTAAATGAAATTGACAAATTAAAATTCTTCACATGTCCCATATGACACCACAGAGTCTGACCTTTGTATTCTTCAACAACAACCTATTGTAATTTCAAGCAACTTATGCTTTTTTTCCCTGCCTACTGTCTTTCACAAAGCCATTTCATCTTTAAGCTGGCTACCTCATGATTCCAATTAATAATCGCTAGTCATCCTTCAGATTTCAATTCAAATATCATTTTCTCAAAGAAGCTCACTCCAGAAGAGGCATCACTGTGATGTGTGTGTATCTACATATTTCTTCTTCTTTGTCATTTTCACAACTACTAATTAGACGATTCTTAATGGTTTGTCTGTATCTCTCAATCACAACCCTGTCTGATTCTTGATTATAAATACCAAATTTGTCATATGTAACCAGTTTCCCTGAGACTTTAAGTACCAGCACAGCCATGAAAAAGCTCTATTTTTACATAATAGTGCCTTTTAAACTTCTAACACAGTGCTTGGCTTGGTACTTACTAAGAAAATATCTGTTGAATTTATTAATAATAAGTAATAAGAGAAAGTCAACATGCCAAACTAGTAACACTGTAGACCATTAAATTCATTATCTGCACACTGAAAATAGGTTTGGAGGCTATTGATTATCTTTGAAACTTCCTTCCTACTCACCACTTTTTATATGAATGTTCTGTTTTCTGTTCTCACAGCTTGTATAGTATGAAAAACTGTATGCAAATATTTGCCTAAAATTACCATTTTTATTGACAACAGCCTGGTGCTCTGAAAAGGATCATTTATAAAATATATTTTATAGTGGTGTTCAAAGTGGAATATATGTTTTCAAAACTCACAGTAAAAATTTACTCACAAATAAACCTCAAAGTTTTCAGTTGAAGCAGGTTAGCAAATGAAAAGCACAGCAAGCTTACTAATTTAGAAGTAAAATTATGGTTGCTTAATTTTGATTTAAACTTTCAGATTAAAAAAATCTTTTACAGAAAGAACAATATGGGCATATATAACTATCAAATAACAAATTAATTAATAACTAAGAAAAGAAATTTAAAAATAAATATTTTGATTTTAATAAAATTGCCTGATGCTGAATTTCACTTTTTTGTGTTATTTTTCTTATTTTATGTTAGATTTAAGATGGCAGATTAGAGAAAGACTGCATTTCCAGTTGCTCCATGACTTAAGATTCAAGCAGTGGGAGTGCTGCTTCTTAGCTAGGTCAGTGAAAGAGGGTATAGGACATTCAGAGTCTCTTAGAGATTCATAAATCTGGGTACATTGAAGGACAAGAAAGAGGACATTGGAGCCAAGCCAATTGCAGCAGCAACAGTGGCACTGGTTCATCACAGAGGGGAATGATATTACTAACAGAAACATAACAGGCTTGTTTATGCAGGTTAGAAAAGCAGCCAGAAGTTAGCTGACCCAGAGACTGTACAGCAAACTGGTGTCTGAAAAGTGCTCTTCTCAACTGGGAAGCAGAAAGCTGATAGGAGCCATCTTGAAGAGGCCAAGGTACAATTTTCTGTTGCAGAAACCCAGAAGATAGCAGCACACATTGCCATACTTTCCAACCAAGTGTCTATTGTGTGGTCTAGAGTGTTAGCAGAAGGTGAGTAAAGAGGCACAGAGAAAATTGTATCCAGGGGGATTCAAGTCAGAAATACAGAGGGAAGTGCAACTCTCTTTCCCTTTGAGTCTGATGGCTCAGATGATTAGCTGAAGAGAGTCAGGAAACTGAATAGTTGAGTGTGAATATACTCAGGAACTAAGCCTGAGAAAGTTGTATTTGTGGGCAGGAGTGTGTGAGATCTGTGGGGGTTGGCTCCCATGCTCTGCAAGTAGAATTCTTGGGAGGTCCCTGATCCAGACTCCCAGTGGAGATCCGTATCTGCCTAGTGTTAGAGATGTGTTGATCTAATTTCTCCAGAGAAAATACCACCTAACAAAGTCCTTGAAGCCTGATTACACTTGAGCCCCAGGCACCAGAATTCTCCTCACAGAACTCTGCAGCGTTCCTACCCTGGGAGCACATCGATCTGGTCTGTTCAGGCAAAACTTTAATCGACAGTACTTTCCATTCTGTCCAACCTGTACTGGTAAGAAAGGAAGCTGAGAGCTATTTCAAGAAGTTTTAGTTTTTGGACAATCCAGCTGGCAGTTTGGTGGTCAACCCAAAAAGAAGAAGTTAACTGTTAACTATCCCCAGGCCCCTTGCACTTGCAAGTTTACATCCCTCTCCGCACTCCCCCGCCTCCCCCCGCCACCTCTCTCTCTCTCTGTCTGTCTCTCTCTCTCTCTCTCTCTGATTAGGGTTTTTTGTTAGTTTATTTTGTTCTATTTTGTTTCTTTCCCTTCTGTTTCTTTCTTCTCCCACTAAGAGCCAAATTTTCTTAGTCTCTTTTTCTTCCTTTATTTTTGTTTTTCTCTTTTTTGTCCTCTTTCTTTATAGTTATCCCTTGTTGCACCTCTTCTGCATTCTCTTTGTTCACATTTTAAGCATTCCATACTTTCTTTTACCTTCCTAGTATATTTTCTTTTCTCTTAATGAAGTGTACTTTTACTATCTTTTAGAACCATTTGATTTATGTTAACTCCTGTGTTCACCATTGATGTTGGTGCAGTTTTAGTATTGTGCATGGCATAGTTGACAGCACTGTTTACTTTAATGGCAAATCTACTTCATGACTACTTACTATTTTTGCTGTAGTTAATTGCTGATCAATATTCCTCTTTTTCATATTATATTTTACATAGATGTCGTAGTAGACACCAGATATTGATTTTAATCCTGTATATTATTTTCTTTGATTGTTATTATTGTTTTCTCCTCCTTTTCTGTTAGGTGTTGGGAATCTAGGGACACTAAAAGTTCACAGCATAGAGACTGCTGCAGAACTAAACCCAGCCAAGATGAGGGCAACTTGCTCCACATAAAAACTCACCATACTCAAGCTTCAGAAATACTTTAATACAGAGTGGAAGAGATAAAAACCCCAAACAACCAGACCCCAAGCAGGAAAGGCCTCAGGTCCCACCACAGACATCCACTTCTAGATGTAGCAAAATCAAAAAGAATTAACAGAAAAACTGTGGATATCATACTTCTGGAGGGTCTCAATCTAGATCACTCTAGAATACATTGGCAAGAGAAGTTTTTGCCATAGACCTACACATAACAGAGGAAGAAAAATCCATTCCAACAGATGCATAAAACTCAAAACAGGAATAGAAGTAATATGAAAAAACGAAGTTACATGATACCTCTTAAAGTTCATAATTCACCAGCAAGTGAACCCAAAGATACTGAAGTGAATGAAATGTCAGATAAAGAATTCAAAAGAATAATTATAAAATGATCAATGAATTCCAAGAGAACACAGGGAAACAACTGAATGAAATAAGATAGTGAGTACAGAATATGAATGAGAAATTCAAAAAGGAGGTACAGATATTAAAAAAGAAGCAAACGCAAGTCTTTGAAATGAAAGACACAATAAATCAAAATTTCAATTGAAAGTGTCTCTAAAGAGTAGGCCATGATTCTGAAGATAGAATCTCAGAATGGATGGCAAAATGACTAGCTTTGAACATGCAGACTGTATTAGAGAAAATAAATAATCATAACCAGAATATACACAAACTCCGGGGCAACATTAAGAGACCAAATTTAAGAATCACTGGAAAGTGAAGAGGGTTGTGAGATGCAGGCTAATGCATGGCTAACCTCTTCAGGGAAATAATGACAGAAAAAAAGAAAAGAAGTTTTAACCATGAGAATGAGATGGACATCCACATACAGGATGCATTCAGAACCTCAAATACACAAGATCAAAAAATAATTTAATCACAGTACATTATAAATAAAAATGCCTAACATACAGGTCAAGGATAGAATTTTAAAAGCCTTAAGAGAAAAAAATGTCAGATGACATTTAGAAAGGAGCCCAAAAGAATAACTTTCAGTTTCTCAACATACTCAAAAGTCCAGGATGGATTGGATAATGTGTACCAAGCCCTGAAAGAAAATAATTGCCAATCAAGATTGCTTTGTCAAGCAAAGCCACCCTTCTGCATCAAAGGAGAAATGGAAATCTTCCAAGATAAGTAGTAATGGATAGAATTCATGACTACTAAGCACCACAGAAAATACTTAAGGAAGTTCTTTACAGAGAAGAAAGAAAAAACAAACACCAGAGCTCACAACGGGACAAATCTAATTTGAAGGGTAGCTAAGCAAATGCAAAATAGGACCAAATAAAACATTATAAGTAAGTAAAAATGGCAGAAATTAATAAATTTCTCTGTACAATAACAGAATGTAGGTGGTCTCAACTCTCCAATTAAATGACATAGGCTGGCAGAATGGATTAAAAAACAAAACCAACTCTATTTTTTTCACAAGAGATACACCTTAGGAGCAAAGACAGCCAGTGCCTGAAAGTGAAAGAACTGCAATTGATATAACATGCAATAAAGCCTGAAAACAAGCAGGGCTGGCTTACTCTACATCTGATGAAGTCAACAGCAACACAAAGTTAATCAAAAGAGACAAAGAAGGCCATTTCACAGTGGTAGTGAAAAATCAAAGAAATTATAACCACCTCAATTCTTTCCTCAAGAAAATATCACCTAGAACTTTCTCCACTTCTTTTTAATAAAACCAATTTAATTCAGTCTACTGAATAAACTTTTGCTGGGTTCTTCAAGGTATTGAGTTTTTTATCTATATCAAAGTCTTCAAAAATTCTCTTTCCCAAAATTTAAATTTCATATCTATCAGTATCAGGAGACTAACTTGGAATTCAAGTGCTGAAGTTTTGGTTTCTCTACATCTTTGTTATAAAACCTAATTCTTCTGGAGGTAATGGATGCTTTGCCTGGGTAAGTCTAAGGACAGAACAAGGAATTGTCAAGAAAGTGCATGATTATGCTTTAAGATACACTATGCAGAAATAATTAAAATAAGAATGGTGTAGCAATGACAGTGTGACTACTCACAAAGACTGGACTTAGAATTCTTCTCAATAGAATTGGTAGGGATCGTGATTTAGAGAGTAAGAGAAAAAAAACAGTTGTGCATGGATTGAAGACATACTATAATAGGAAAACTTTTGCTTACTTGATTGTTTTGGGGGTTTTTTGTTGCTGTTTTTCTACTGTTTTTAATAAGGAAGGCTTGAATTTACAGTTTGCAATAGGAAAGAAGTCAGTGCAAGGACAAAATAACTAAGGTAGCCACGTGAGAGATGATAAATGATCTGTCTTTAGCAGGGAGGTGTTTACGCCTAGGCAAGATGTACGGTGTGTCATATTGTACACAGATGGTAGCATAAAAATGGTAAACAGTGTTCTAGGTCACTTAAAACAGAGAGGTATTCCCTGCAGAGATCAGAAGTACATATGGAGAAATGCTCTGATTAGGGAACCAGCCTGTCTAGTTTCAAATCCTGCCACCTCTAATTACTAACTTTGTGGACTTGGAAACTTATTTTAACCTTTCTGTGCTCTGGGTGGCAGTACATGTTCACTCTCTCAGTTCTGTATTCTCCTCTGCCCTGAGTGATGAGACTGGGGTCTTTGGGGCATTCTTACTCCTCTCATGGTTTTCCCCATGTCACTATATCCCATCATACTAAGGAGGGTGTCAGAAATGTGACTTTGCATTCTGGACCACATTCAGAGATTTCTTCTAATTTTCTTTTTTCTTGCATGTATATATTTTACAGCATATTGAAGATATTCTTCACTCCGCGATTTGCAGTAATGACTTAATTTCATTATTTCTGTGAATATGGAGCATTTTTTGCTCGGTTTTTAGATGGGGCTTAACAAAGTAGAGTACAATTGTTTTTATTACAGACTCAAACCTTAGTTTGGTGTGTTTAAATGTTATTCTATACACAAAGTATATCTAAAATCTCTTTGAGAAATAGAAAGAAATTCTGATGTGCTTTTAATACCCATGTTATGGCACTAGCCCCTGCACTTATCCTGCGACCTGTAATAGTTAACTTAATCTCAGAGTTCTCACATCTACAACTGCAAAACAAGGATTAAAAAACCCAAAACTATATATACCACAGTTTCTTTATCAAATACTTATCCTATCTTTCTTATAATATGATCTATCTACAAAAAGAAAGTGTTATACATGGATTTTTTTTTATTATTTTTGCTTGAATTTTCCATGCTTTGAATTTCTTTAGCACATAAATATCTTAATATTTATATTTGTGAATATTTGTTTTCTTCTATCACCTAAACTTTGGCAAAGACTTTTCACAACATTATCTTTAATCTTTGAAATAATACTGGGAGGGAGAAAATAATAGCTCTTAAAACTGAGGTTTTAAAGAGGTAAGTTACTGGCCTATGATCTGTACCTTCAAATGCAGATTTGACCTAAGGCCCATCTGGAAGCACTTTTAATATATGTTAAATAAAATGTTTTCTTTAAATCTTTTGGGCAATTAAGATGGGCATTTAATATTGTCCAGCTCTTGATCAGACAATATGCTGACCAGATAATCATCTAGCAGCAATTAATACTCAACAAAAATTCTCTCATGGTATGAGAAAACACTGAAAAGAATGGCCAACCCTAAGTTGTTTAAATATAAAGAGTCAGTGAAAAAATAACTACTGTCTGAAATGCAGTTTTTAAGATACAAAAAGAAAAACGGAGGCCTTGGCCAGTGAATTTGATTCTTAAGGATTCTGGAGTAGTGAGTTGCTGAGAAACAGTTTCTAGAATTTTTGAAATTAATAATTCTATTTTCTTTAAAATAATGAATTTGCTCAAATTTGGTTGAAATTGATTTTTATTAGTCATCTTCACATCTAAGCTCTTTAGGATAAGAGTTGTCCTGTATACAATTGAATGAATACTGTCTTAGAAGTAATATGAGACCCAAAGGGCATGTTACATTTTGATAACAGCCACAGCTCACAAAAAGAGATTTATTTTTTTCATGAATTCTTACATTAGCCCAGTACAGTAGAAGAGGTGAGGAAGCTGAAAGACCAACATCTTGGAGATAACACGTATAAAATTTAATTAAAGTCCAGAACACCAGCCTATGAATTCAGAGCTCTATGCATTCTGTTTCCATTTAGCATGTATTTTTGTGTACTAATAATATGACAAATAAACAGGGGATTGAGGAGAAAATTTTATAAAAAGTAATATGGGAATGCTTTCTCATTATAGATAAGAGTTACAGATAATAAAGAAAGTTACAAACTAAATAATTATTTTTGAACAATAGCAAAGCTAATTTTTGTTGCCTGATAACTAAACTTCTCTAACAGATTAATTTTTGAAATCTTTTCGTTATAAAATTTGGAAAAATAATACATATATTCATAAAAAATAAAATTACATATTTAGATATGCATCTAAGTATATATTTATATAGGCAAATATATACATTTATTTTTATGCTAAACTTTTAGTGACTACATTTGCAACTTAGACCATCACAAAGTAATGAGATTCAAAGTGAAAAAGGATGAATTTCTATTTCTACTGAATTTCTCTTTTTACCAAATTTGAATTAATGAGAAAAATTAAGAAGCAAAACAAAGTCAATTGGGATGTCTAGACTGTCAGTTCTTACCCCTTAGTTTCTCTTTGGATTTAAGAAAAAAAACTGTGCTATAAATAGCCTTTTAGAATTCAATCATTTTTTTAAATGATTATATATATATATGATATATGAAAATATATTGGAGATTTTATATATATATATAATATATGAAAAACTGGAGCTCTGGTTGAGTTCTGTTTTGTTTTGGGGTCTCCTGCAATCTCCTTTTCAAATATCTACAAGTACAACACAGATTTTTTACACTTTGCTCAGATAAAAATTGAAATGTATTTCTGCATTCATTCAAGTCCAGAGAAAATAACTACTTGTATAGTAAACCTAATTTTTAGTTACTTTTAATGTACTAATTTAAAATTTTTATCATAGAGATTAAACACATAATTTCTCAGTTTGCCCATTGTTCTAATATTTTGTGTTTGTCCCAAATATGAGGAATACCAAATCCCACTGTGGTATTACTGCCCCCACCCACATCCATTTTCCTTGCAGTAGCAAAATATCCCCTTTTGTACTTGTTGAAATTGTGACTCTGCTTTATTCCTGTAATTGGGGTCCACGACACCTAGGCAGTTGAAATAAGTGAAAAGCAGAAGGAAATTGAAGTTTTATACAGTCCATGCTCATGTGCAAGACAACTCCAAAGCACATCGGCAAAAGCAGTCAGTGTTGTAATTATTGGGCGTAGCAGTTCAGGTTTATCAAAACAACACTTGTCATATGACTTAATATGTAAATTTGAATTTTACTCTCCTTAATTGTATCATTTTATGTTAAATTTGGTATATTTTATAATTGCATAAATGATGTTTTCAGGAAGAATTTATATTTAGTTGTATTTATAGATAGCCATTTGAAGTATTAACTATTTCTGCATAGAGCAGAAATAATTTATTTTGCAATTGAGTAATATCTTTCCTCTGCTTTAGAATGTGTAATTATATTCCATTCATTAATACCATTTAATCAATGTTAGAGGACATTGGGTTTCTCTCTTTAATATGTATTTAATAAGTTCCATATAATTCACAAAGAAACGTCATCATTCAACTGGTAACACTGCATTAATGAATTTCCTTTGAGAAGATAAATACCTCTATTATAAAATCTTGAACGTGGAATTGTAAAATAAAAAATAACTTGATCTTAACTTTTTACACACTGAACTAATTATAAAAATGTTTAAAATACAAATGAATATATTATGTTGGCATCAGACCATTTTGCTGCCAACAGTATTCTGCCCCCACTCCCACACCATTTTACAACCCAGATTGTTAGCCCAGGAACTTCCTAGTTAGTCATTGGTCCAGATCCCCAGTCCACAGAACCTCCTCATCAGTCATTGGTCCAATGGCTACTAGCCCTCGAAATTCAAACTTCTTAGAATGGCTCCCCTGCCATTTACTCTCTCTCTGTTTCTCTCTCTCTCTCTCTCATTTTCTCCCTCTCCCTCTTTCTCTCTCTCTCCCAGCCCTGATAGTCCTCACTCTGATCGTCGTCCGCATCTCTCTTTCTCTCTTTCTCCTTTCTCGCTCTCTCTTTCTTTCTCTCTCTCTCTTTCTCACCTTGTGGGCAGACACTCTGCCTGTTCGCTTAATAAAATCTCTTGCGTGAGTTCCTAGCATCTGGAGTGGTTTTTCTGAGTGCTTTCATATTAAATTTAGAAAAATTTCTTGAGGTATTTATAAATTTTCTAAGGCTGTATCAAGCCTGTTTAAAACTAGTATCATAGGACTGGGGATGTAGTTTAATGGTAGAGCACTTGCCTAATATATCTAAGTCCCTGGACTTAACCCTAGTACCATCAAAAAAAGAAAAGCAAAACTACTGCCATAGTGTACTAACAACAAATTATCAGTGACTTAACAAACTCTTGGTTACATATTTATCGAATTCCAGAAAACCAATTTATTAATATACTGGAATACTTCATTAATTCATTGATCAAAATTCTTGAATACCATCAGGAAATAAATTAGATTCAGCATCATAATGTTTTGTGATTATAAAATCGTAATATTACAGGTGTCTTTAATATGATAGATTGAATATATATTTACAAGTACAATAATTTAAACATATATTTTAGGCTGTGAGCCAGAAACTGCTTTAAATCTGACCACAAGTGGCACAAATAGTGGGTTTCTACTTTCTCCCAGAGGGAAAGGAAAAGAACCTCACTGCTAAGGCAGAAAGTAAAATTAATAAAATAGAAACGAGCTGCTGTTAGGACTCCATAGTCTCAACCCACGATTCAAACATCAGTTTACACCATCACATATAAAATTAAAATGTTAAACTCTATATTGGATGTTACAAATTCCATGAAGTAGTTAAGGATGATAGTGAGTTATTTTTAAGATAATATATATTGAAATAGCACCATAGATATTTTAGATGTTGAGCCAAATGTCAACATTTTAAGGGTTATATTTGCAAAGGAAGGGAGCTATTAATAGCCTTTCTCAGCTATTACCCTCCTGATCTGCGTAGACGCTGTGATTATGTAAGTCTCAATGTGTTTATCTACAAAGTCATGTGATTGGTCTTGATATTTCTAAGCTTCCATATCTAAAATTACTCTGATTTTGATATCACTGAATTCATTTAAATTATTCACATGAACAAAAAAGTTATATATAAATATATGGTACAATTAAAGAATTTGACAATTGAAAGGTAGAAAAATGATTCTTAATCTAATTTTAAGTATAGAAAGTCAGTGAAAAAAGCACCAATCTAACCTTAAAAGTTAAAAAGAGGAGAAAATAACAATATAAAATGAATCTTTAACATTTAAAAATCAATTCATATGTGAAAAATGTTTCATTCTGATAGAAATAATACATTTAAAGAAGATACAAACTTTCAATATTTCCTCAGGAGACTGGAGGAAAATGAATAGGCAAAGGAAAAATGTTTCTTATAAAGTCTTAGGTCCAATGAAAGTTCAATGAATTGAATTATTTCATACCCAATAAAGGATAATTATCACAGTATTTAAACTCTTCAGCTAAATATTTTCCCAATTCAATAAATGAAACAAGGTTAATCTAGAAATTATTTAGATGCTAATTTATCCTGTCTCCTTTCCCTTGCTCACAGAAAACTCTGATTCTACCAATCTCTCCAAGTTATGCTGGGGTCATGTTCCTAGCTCAGTCAAGGGTGTTAGGACAAGTCTATGTGTTTTCTCAGTCTTGCCAAAACTTCCTTGCACAATTACCCATGCTGCTCTGTCCCTTGATATGTCAAACACAATGGCCAAGTTTTGAAGAGAGTAACTTCACAGAATAAAAGATTAGATTCATGAGTTTAGAGGGACCACCAACTTTTGAACAAGAAATACCAGCATATTGCCTTTAATTATCTCCGGAGACTGTTCTGGAGATTCTGTGGTTGTTTTTTATAGAAGCTAGTTTGGTTTTGTGTAATACAAGCACAGCCCAAAACCCTGGACAAGAAAATACATCAATTTACAAAATCTACAGACTAATATCAAGAATGATGATAGATGCAAACATTTCCAAATAAGCTACCAGCAAATAAGATTCTGGTTGTACAAAAATGACAACATTCAACAAAATACAAGGCTTATTACTAGAATATTATGTGATTGTATATTAGGAAAACAATTAATATAAGGGAAGTTGTTGAATTAGCTATATCAATAAAGTAAGGAAAAATATACTTTACCCAACAATTTATTGCATATTAATTAAGCAAATAAATTTGTTAAATAAAATCTGTCAGTTAAAATTTTGACAGTACATATTCTGGAATTTAGTATAGCACTATTTATTCTTATCTATGGCTGATGGCTCCGAGAAAGGTAACAAGCTTTCAACAGAACAAATACATGAAAACTTTAAAATATGTACTCTCTTCAGTTCTGCAATGCTATGAATAAGAAATTATCCAAGTAAATAATTGAAAACATTTGCACAATAAAATATTGCTGAGGATGTTAGTTGTAGCACTGTGTATTAAAGAAACATACATGCAATAAGGAAGGGATAGTCACTGTCATATACATACTCTAAAATATTTTGATATTAAAAATAATGTTACAGAAAAAATATTTGATCTAGAAAACTACTAATACATATTTAGTAGAAAAATCAAACTATATTAACATGTTTAAGATATAATCTGCATAAGGAAAATAAAAGTATTTATAGCAGTCTTAAAAATCATTTGAAAGATTTTTTTGGTGCCAGTTATTGTTATGCTTGATATTTAAAATGTACTTATAATTAATAATCATTAACTTGAAATTTCTTACAGTTTGGATGAGAAAGGTATTCATAAGAATAAACATTTTTATAAAGCAAAATGGAAACATTTGCATGTTTTTATTTCAGAACATTCTTCATAAGATCCTTGAAATAATGGCAATGTTAAGAATACACATCTACAACATGCTAATAGTTAACACCATTGAGAACTGTAGGTAAATGGTCCGTATGAAGATATGATCAAATGTCTTCATTTATATGTGAACTTCATGTTCTACAACAAATGAAATGCATTATCTAACTTCACTTAATTTTCTTTGACATTAGATGTCTATTTTTATTTTCCAATTTTGAAAATAAAGTATAAAAATCTCAAGGCAGAATATATGGTGAGACAAAAAGGCAGATAGAATTTAGATCAAAAAGTAACGAAGTTTCATATCAAAAATGTTGATGCCAGTCAGGCACAGTGGCGCACACCTGTAATGCCTTTGGCCAGAGAGGCTGATGCAAGAGGATCACGAGTTCAAAGCCAGCTTCAGCAAAAGGGAGGTGCTAAGCAACTCAGTGAGTCCCTGTCTCTAAACAAAATGCAAAATAGGGCTGGGAATGTTGCTCAGTGGTCGGTGCCCCTGAGTTCAATTCCTGGTAACCATCCCCAACAAAAATGTTGATACCAGTAGCATCATCAACTCCGAAAAGCTTATTTGATTTTTGATCAACCTCCAGAATGTTTAACATTTTGTCTCAATTACAATTTTGCCCTTGAGGGATGATTTCCTTTACAATTATATTATTAAAATAAGACCTCATACTGTATTTAGTATATATTATTCCAATTTATAGCTGGAATATTAAATTTATTAATTATAATTATAATATTAATTAATATTAAAGTTATTAATGTTCATTAATTAAAGTGGTATACTCCACTCAGTGAAAAGTAAAACATTATTTAATAAAAATGAGTAAAAATATATATTCAGAGAAGAGGTACAGCACTGAAGCAGTTAGTAATAGGTAAAAATACCTAGCGGTCTGTTATAATAATGTTAGACTATGATTAATTTTGGCTATTAACTGATCATCTTCAAAATAGAACTGACTCCACAGAGCTCAGCGTTTCCACAGATATACTTTGTATATTATTTAACATTTAGGGATCTCTAACTCTTAAATGAAACTTGAACAAAAGCAATTCAACTTTTATGTTTTCTTAATTGGTCTTATTAAGACTGTTTCTAGAAAGGGTTTAAAGGTTAAAAGTATTAGAAAATATTCTACTTTTGAGAAGTACTTTATTTCCAATTATGTGTTTAGATATAAATTGAGCATGGTTATTTATTAAATAATCTTATTTATGGGACATTTATATTTTCTAAAGGATTGATCATTCTTGACATGTGACATTAAAACATTTATTGCATCAGTTAACTATATATGTTGTAATTACTTCAAGTGTTTGAATATAACAATTAACCATTCAAACCTGTTTAAAAATAAAATGGAATGATTATATTGAAAATGTCATTTAAATATATATTAACACTTCAAAATTACAAATATGTTTCAATATTATAAAAGAGCATTATATTTGTGTCAGAGCTTTAAAATTGCTAATTTAAACCAATTATATTCTTTAAATGACTCACTGATACAATTGTAAATGCTAAATCCAGTTTTATTTAAGGGCTGAGAAGGAAATCTGCATTTTTTATTTTTCAGGTGTTGCATATTGTTTTATATATCAAACAGCTCATTTTCCATACATTTAAATTACCATTTTTGTCATATATGGATTATAATAACTTACAAATTCAAAGCATAGATATTGATACCTGACTTCTATTCTGAAATATATACTAGATGTAATCAGGAACATTTTAAATAATCAGAAAATTTGGTCCATAGGAAGTCAACCAGAGTATGTGAAGAGAGAAGATGCTCATTATGGCATACCAATGGTCAAATATGTTTAAAAGATTAGAAAGTAGGCAAATATATATAGGAGAGAATTTAAGGTAGGAGTTCCCCATGTGGCAAAAAGTATGCACAGGACCAGAGGATCCCCAGGTCCTGTGCTTTAAAAAGTTCAAGTTCTTCAAAGAGCATTTGTGTCCTTCGCCACTAGTGACCTGGACATTGTAGGTAACCATGGTTAGAGTAGTCATGGAGAAAAAATGCACCAAAAGTTCAGGAACTGAAACGCTGCTTCTGGAATCAAGAAACTAGGAACCTGATTTATTTTTCATAAAATTCATACACAAAATGAGGGTTACAGTTGCACTGAAGTTAATTACCCAGAAATAAATGAAATAGAAAGAAGTAAAACCACAAAAACAAGGAAACAACTGCTTGATTTTATATTAGGTTTTTCAATGGTTGACAAGGGAGAATTATACATATTTCTTTGTGGTAGGGACATTCTTACAGGCAACATTTAATGTGAAAAAATATTCATAGTGAATTTACATCAAAAGATATTAATTAAATTTTTCTCTAAAGGTGAAAATAAATTTTATTCTTGATTCTTCAGCCAAAATTTATATCTTTAAAATTTCATTGAATGAGGAGTTTTAGTCAATTACCAGTTTCCTGGAGTGTGTGTGTGTGACTTTCACCCATAGAAATGTGTATTTTCCACCCCTTCCTACTGTGGTATGCCAGAGGAGAAACCCAAACCTTTTAGCAATTTCTTGTTTCTCTGCAGAATCTGTTGCAGACAAGATTATTATGTTGTGTACACAGTTGAAACGGTCCAGTGGTCTGTAGCTTTTCTAGTCACCAAGATTTCTGGTACTGTTTTCATCTCCCTCTTTTCTTTTCATCTTGGGGCTGAGTCATGAAAAGCAGTGATATGTCAATTTTGGTTTAGCAAATTTCCCCTGTGCTTTGCCCACCCTTCCTTCCTTCCTTCCTCCCTTCCTTCCTTTCTTTTTTTTTTGTATTTTGCCTTTGATGTAGACTTAAGATTTTTCCTATGACATGTCAGTCATACTATATCCTGGATTGTGGAGAGTGGTGATTTGAATCATGGTATTTCTCACTCTCTCATGACTGTATTTGTTCTGGGAACTACCTGTGCAAAAGTACAGGTCAAGATGGCCCAGTTGCTATGCTGACACCGACCCCAGGAAACTCTGTGCAAAGACTCAGAGTTATCAGTCGGGACCTTGAATTTAGGCACCAGCTCCTGGGAATGGAGAATTCTGGGCATAACAAGACCTCAATGTCTCACAGGTTTCACTGTGACCTTCAAGTCTGTCTGCTGTTTTGAAACTTTCTCAAAAATAACCTTTTGCTGACAAAACCTATGTAATAAACATGTTGAACTAGCTCTGGGGTACTGCTTCCCCATTAGACAGCAGGGCCCCACCTAGACCCACCATTTTCTCTCTGTCTGTCTTTTCTTCATCCCCCATTGCCCCTCATCTGGTATCTCCTTAATTAACCTCCATGGAAAAGAGAAATGAGAAGGTCACAGCACTAAATGCTTTTCACTAGCATTGGGATTTATCTTTTATATTTCAGATTAGGCCTACCTAACTTGTACAACATAAAACATTCTGAATTATCTATTCAGCTGGCCCTTCTAAACTTGACATAAGGCAATTATCTTATTGCTGTTTTCTCTTTCATTTCGAAGGCTACTCATCTTTCTACTTGAAAGAGGAGATAATGATCTTGAGTCAATTTCATTTAATTATTTAGTAACTGGTTTCAATCATATTTTCTCTATAAACAACAGGTGTTTTTCCAAATTTTTCAACAAGAGCAGAACATATGGTCTTATTTAAATATTTTATTTGTTCTGATTTTCGTATTGCTATGTAAGCAAAATAAACCTGTGCTTAGTGTAAAACAAATGTAATTAAGTTGATTTTGGGGGAAATTAAGGTATTTTTAAATTTCCTATAAACGTCTTCCTTTTGAAGATCTTTATTTTAAATGTGTATGCTTAACAAATATATATGTTTAACTATTTTAAATTGTGTACTCATATTTTCTTTTACTTATACTTTCCCACCTATAGTCAAAGCTCAGTATTTCTCAGCCACAGGTCTTTATTTTTCTGTAATTATTTTATGAATGAATGAACACCAAAACACAAAAGTTTTGTTACATTTAACTCTGGAAATCATGATGTTTTTGCTTCATAAGTCAAGTTATGTCAAATATTTTCAAGTGATATTTTAGCTACTTACAAATGTCTATTAATTTGAAAGGTAAAAGATGCCAGGTTTAAGGATCTTGATTATAATTGATATTATTTTCTCTCTACTACCTAAATATTCTAGTGTTTTTAAACTTTGTATTTGGAATATATTACCTAAAACGATACATTTTTTAGATATTACGCTGTGATTCACACTTGAATTTGTACCTGTTTAGAAGTCCAGGCATTCCATCCAGGTTCCAAAGAAAGGGTACTCTTAAGGTTTCACGAAGTTTCTTTACTGTGTTATCAGAAAAGGGGAGAGTGTCAAGTGTGAAAAATTCTTTGATAGGTGGATTTGAGATGGTGTAATGCCGTCATAAAGTGTGAAATTTTGCCACTTCTCCCTTTCCCTCACAATGTTGCTAAGTGATGTTTCAAATTCACAGTTGAGAGCATATCACCTTCTTCCAATTTAGTATTAAATTAATAACTAATAACTTAGCAACATCACAGGAACACTAGAGTTCTTCAGATGGATCCAGGCTTGCTATAATAACATAAAATTGAACTACTAGCCTTTATATAATCCCATTTATTCAACAAGTGATTCCCTGTTTTCTGCTGTGTGTCAGTAATGGGAGATTAATATTCAAATAAGATCCAGCTATGTATCAAAGTTTTTTTTTTCAGTTTTTCCAAAAGAACAGTTATCATAAATATAAAATAGGCTATGGTAGATGAAACAGAGGAAATAAGTTGGATGAGACAGTAAGGAATCTTCCACAGGACTGTGAGTTTGACGTGCATTCTGTTTTCACTGGGTTTTCAAAAGTACTTAGAGTTCACAACGATTTAATTTTTGAGATGAAATAATTTACTCTAAGTAAAATGTCTGCCCTTATCAATTCTTGTCAAGATAATCATAAAACTGGCAGGATATCTGAACTGACCTAAACATGTTAGCAAATTTTCTTTGTTTCAGAAAGAAAGCTATGCAAAAACCATATCTGATCTCCAAGAGGAAGGATTGGAACTGTCATATATTTCTCATGTTCTCTTTTTCTCCAAAGATTTGACTGTTTTTTTGACACCAATACTGAACATTGTTCTTTTTCCATCATTACTCTCAGTGATCCAATGTAACATTTAGAACTCTGAGTCTTTTGTTTTTCCTTTCACTTCAACATACTATTAGAAAATTCAAATCTCCTAACATTGACATGAGAATAAAGAACAAACCTCACTTAGCAAATATCATTAATGAATTGCATCCTTAAGTTTGATGTGACATCACTTACAATGGAAACAGTGATGTAAAATCAAATGCAAAGTATTGAATAATTCATATTAAGTATAGACCATTTTGTGATGTCTAGTAAACAAGGCAAAGACAATCATGGCATAAAAACATTTTTATTCCTATGGGAAAGACCATGCTCAGGGAAGTTATGTAACAAGAATGGAAGAAGCACATATATAAATAAAATGAAAGAGGAAGTTTTGAGCATATTTCAAAAGTAGCAACGAGGTAGCCATTGATAAGAGATACAGACAATTACCCCTGCAAGAACTAATTAGAGAGAAGAAAGATTTCTGGCCTGTTCTCAAACCACAAAAATACCTTTGTCTACAAAGCTGTTATGGCAGTCAGATACTAAGAGAGCACTTTTAGTTATTCATGGCTCAGTGTTAAGAGTGGGAGGTAAGCCCGCATGGCCAGCGATAACCTATACTCTACGGAGACATTTAAAAGGATGCTCTTTGTTACGGTTTTGTAATTTCAAATGTACCAGTTATAATTATGGAGGAGACACTACTATTCTAAGGTGTGGTGATCTTTATATGACAGAAGAAGAGCCAAAATTAAAATTAAATTATACCTGCTTAAAGAAAAAGGATGGAACCATGTTCTTTTTTACATTCTACGTCTGTAATTTAGCATGCCAGTTCAGATACGACTGGAATGGATTTCTTATTCTCAGTTACCTTGTGGGTGTAATAGTATGGTTAAATCCTACTCAAACTTTATAACTGCAATGTCTGCAATATTTGACTTCAATTCTACTAAAATAATAAGTGATTATTCTAACTGGAATTCTTAATTAAGAAATGTGGTGAGATCCCCTAAGACAAGGAAAGATAGAGTTTCCAGATGAAACAGTCCCAGTGACACAAAGGCAATCTCAGTATTTTTATTAGTACAATGAAGTAATAGATGGAAAAAATAAAATTTGAATCTTGTGGTTATAGCCTCTTATAACTGTATATGCCTGCATTGTAATAATATTTCAACAGGTATTCACTGTTAATTTTCTGAGAAGTTCCCAGGCTGAGCAGATCTAATGCAATTATGCAAGAAGAAAATGTCCTGAGTTGATTAGTTTTAGATTAATATTGCTAAGGTCTTGTATTAAAGGTTCTGAATATATGAAGTATTGAATCAACAAAAACAAACTGACTGCTATAGCAGTCCTTAATTGGTGAAAATGAAATGAAAACATATGTAATTTTATTTTAATATTATTAAATCATGAGCCTCCAAGGCTAACTCACCAGAAATTTCCTAGAAATAGAATTGTTTCTCCTATTGTCTGTGGAACTTTCTCTAAGTGCAACACTCCAACTAGATTTCTTTATTCCATCACTCCTTGCTATTTGCCAGCCCTTGGTGCAGGACTGGTGAGCAAATTTGTCCTTTGCAGATCAGCAGATTCCTTTGCTTCCACTTCTTCAGATTAACAATTGAAGCAATTATCACTGCCACTGCCACTCTAGGAAAAGTTGAGGCTGATTGTGCCCAGCCAGCCTCCTTATCAGAACTGGCCTAAGGGCTTGGTTTCTTCCCCCAGCCCCACCCCATAGGCACTTCAGATTTGTGTGCCTCAGAGCCTAAGTTAACACTTGAAAACCCCAAAGTAGGCATAAATCCCTCCCTCTATTTTATCGGTCTCATTCTTTCACCATGATAAACTTGTTGAGAGGATGTTGGACTATAGAATCATCAGTCTTCTAAGTGAGGAAAGAGAATACCTGCCCCATCCATTAATATTCAATCTCATCCTCTAACTCAAAGAAAATTCCTCCCCCAAAACAAAACATAAATCAAGTAGCTGCTATGAATATTAGCATGAGTATGATTTTGTGTATGGGTTATATGTTTTTGTTTATCATAAATAAATACTAGGTAGATGACATTATTTTATTCCTAGGTATTTATCCAAAGAAACATAACATGTCTGCAGAAAGACATTTTTCTGTATGAATATTCATGGAAATTTTGGTAAAAAAAAATTTAAAATAACCTGAAAACAACATAAATATTCCTTAACAAGAGAATGGTTTTTAAAAAATGTGTTATAGATGTATAGTAGAAATCAGCTCAGAAATAAAAATGAACAAATCTGATATCGCAGTACGATAAATATCCTTGGCATTTTGCTTCTTTTTAAAGGGAAAATTTAGACATTTATTTTAATGAAGCATTGGAATGGCCTACTGAAGGCACAATTGAAACACTCTAAGGCAATCCTCTGTAGTGATGGGGTGACAACCTTTGGATCATGCTGTAGCAGACTTCTGTTTGCCTTTGCCTTCCCAACAAGAACAGTTCATGTGTCTGGAAGCCAAGGGATTCAGGCAAGAGTTGCCTCACTTATCACTCCCAGACCTTGCTGATGTTTTTAGTTTCAAAGATGTTACTATTTTTTTTTTCTCGTTAATCTTGTGGTTTAAAAATATGTATTTCCTTCTGCTTACTTTGAATTTAGTTTGCTATTTCTCTAGTTTCCTAAAATTTAGATAGTTGACTTTAGATTTTTATAACAAGGCAGTATCTGTAGCCTATAGTTCAAACATATCCATACCATTTCATTGTTATTAAAATTATGTTGAGTGAAAGAGGTTAGCTACAAGAGCTACAAGGGTGTCCACTATGTGGTTTTCTTTCTATAAAATTCTTGAACAGACAAAATAAATTTATGGTGATAGAGATAGCCTAGGGCAAGGGTGAGGTAAGCTCACCAACGCAAAGATGGGAGGAATTGCCTATATTTTGATTTGAGTGGGGTGACTTAAATCTGGGATATTTATTGTAGTTGCCAATCAATACAGTGATTTTTTTAAACCCTAAAAGAATGCATCTTCCCAAGATATGAATCCTAGTTCTTATCTTGCTATTCTTTTTTTGTATATATGTTTTTGTTTTTTGTTTTTGGTACTGCAGATTGAACCAGGAGCACTTTTATCACTGAGTCACATCCCTAGCCCTTTTTATTTTTTTATTTTTAGACAGGGTCCCTCTGAGTTGCTTAGGGTCTGCCATCCTCCTGCTTCAGCCTCCCAAACTGCTGGGATTATAGGAGTGTACCAGCACACCCAGATTATTCTTATTTTTTATGGCAGTTTACTGCAAGCATTTTCATATACATATTCTCATTTGGTTTTATAATAGGTCCTCTATATTCAATGCTATAAATTAAAGACAGATATTAGTACCCCTTTTTGGAGGGTTTTGGCATGTTTTAAATGTTGATTGACTTCCTTGGACTTGTCTTCTCTTCATAGGCCAAAGGCTGCATGCCTACCTATGCAATATATAGAAAAATTCCCTACATTTACTAATAGAGAAGAGAGTTCAGAAAGGTTTCCTTATGATAGCACCAAAATAAAAAGAAATGCTTTGCCTTTCTGCCTTTGTTAAGACATTGTATTAGTTTAAATTTTTGTTGTTTGGTTTGCATTATTTGATCTATGCAAATAGTATCTAACCCTACAAGGGATAATAGTATATGACATCCTTTAATTATATCCTTTTATCTTCTTGCCATCTGGTCATTTCCCCACAGGGTAAACTTTATAAAGCTATTTCCAAAAATACATTTTACATTTTTCACGTTATTAAATGCTTCACAGAGTCGGATTCATCTTGGTACTTTGCACTTGATATTTTTAGCCTTATCTCAATAAGGCTACTGCTGCATTGTGAAAGGTTTTTCCATTAGGAATGGGACAAGCTTTAAAATGCTGTCCTTAAAATAACATTACAGAAGCATTATTTATTCTTTCTTTTGGCAAAGAAAATATCCTGTAACAACTTTATAAAACTTGTTCAGCAAAGTCAGCCAGGAACCATCTATAGCATATGTCGAATACACAAGGGCAGCACCTTGTCTTGAATTCTTAATTAACTGTGTGTTTCAGGCAAAGAAAACCTTGAAAAATGCTTTCAAAAGCAAGTACTCTACAAAACCTGCATTAATGTCATAAAAGTCTATCATAAAGAAATTTCCTTATGCCAGTGAAATTGTCAGGGTTCCCAGTGTTACCAGATTTAGCCCCTTTAATTAATACACTGAAGTTATAACCATTGAACAAAATGAGATTGATATTTCAGGTAATCTCCTAGTAAATAGAGTAATATTGTGCATCCCACAATTCTCTCCTATTTTAATATAGGCAACTTTTTGTCACAGATCTATAATATTGCACTATATGAAACTCCAATTAGTATGTATATTCTTTCACCTACCTCTTCCTCTATCCCATATTATCAATGTTATTGTAAACCTCAAGTATACACAACTACTTTCTCTATTTCTCTACCTTTCCCTCCTTTCCTTCCTTCCCTCCTTCCTTCCTTCTTTCCTTCCTTCCTTCATTGCATGCTGGAGATAAAACCCTGGGCCTCATGAATGTTATGCATATTCTCTATCACTAAGCTACATTCCAGTTCCCAATAAAATTTATTTTTAAACTAACACCTGTAGACACACACTATGACTTAGAGATAAGAAGAACAATTTCAATATTCTATATTTAGTCTTCATTCTATTTACTAATTACTAATGAACCTACATTCAAATATACTCCAATGCTGCTTCTGATTTTTTTTTGGGGGGTCTAGATTTTTTTATACCATTTTTATTTCTTAAATGAATTAATGAATACTCTAGTATTTGTAAAGCATTCTTCAAACTAAACAGTTTAGATTATTTTTGTTACTGAAATTATGAAGCATCTGAATTTAAAGAATGGAATATAACAATCAAATATTGCATTTCATAATTAAGGGTAAAGGTGTCTTTTTTTTGATATGGTTGAGAAAAGTAACCATGTCTACATGGCATAAGATGAATCCAGGTCCCAGATCTAGTTTTAGTGCATAATAGCACATTCAACTTGGGTAAGTCATTCCTACTTCAGTTTCCTTATCCTAAAAAAGATGAGGAAAGAAATGCAGGAACTTTGTTTTAAAAAGGAGGAGGTGGAAATGTGAAAGCATATTTCCATATACCTCTAAGTTTTATCTCAGTGGGATTGCACATAGGAAATCACTTTATTAAAAAAAGTTAGTAAAATATGAGTGTTGATACAGCAAATTCAACTATTGACTTAAAAATATATGAAAATTTTGGTTCCTTGCTATATTCTTATAAAAGATAAATGCAATATTTTATTCAATTAATGAAAAATGATTAAAAAACAAGACCAAACTCTAAAACATCTCAATTCTGTACTCCTTTTCACTTTAGAAAATAAAAACATTAATAATAATAGAGTGTATACCTGAAAATTACTATGAGAACAGATTTTGAGTGAGGTAATGAATATTAATTGGCTTTATTTAGCCTTCCTACAGTGTGTACGTGTGTTAGTATTTTATAACTGTGACCAAAATAACTGACAAGAACAACTTAGAGAAGGAAAAATTTATTTGGGCTCATGGTTTCAGAGATCTTAGCCCATGATTGGCGGACTCCATTACTCTAGCCCCAGGTGAAGCAGAACATCATGGTGGAAGGGCATGGCAAATAGATTCATACATTGATAAGATCAGAGGCCTACTCATTGCCCCAAAAGCAATACTTCTGAACTTTATCACATTGGGCATCATACTTTCATCCTCTGGGCTTTTTAGTGGACACTGCAGATCCAAACCATCATAATACATTTATCAAAATATTATATTGCACATCATATATCTATCTATATACATATATATATATGTAATGTCATTTAAAATAAATATTGAGAGATTTATAAAAGAAAATAGGTACAAATTATACTCTTCAAATCCAAACTTCTATTTGGAAAGATGACAGAGTACAGATTATGTATGAAATAATTTTTTGGGGGTGGCACCAAGGATCAAACTCAGGGGCACTGAACCACTGAGCCACATCCCCAGCCCTATTTGTATTTTATTTAGAGGCAGGGTCTCACTGAGTTGCTTAGTGCCTCACCATTGCTGAGCCTAGCTTTGAACCCACAATCCTCCTGCCTCTGCCTCCCGAGCTGCTGGGATTACAAACATGTACCAACACACCTGGCTATTATTATTTTTATTGAGGTTTGCACATATATACAAAAGTGAGCCAACTCTAACTATAAAGTATAATGTGTTTTCATAAACACGATGCTTAATCAAGAAATACTATATTACTAGAAGCCAATAGTGTACCCTTACACTCTCTTCTTTGACTAGGCACTGCCCACAATACAAATGTAAGTGCTATTTTTGTTTCTAAAAGCATATATTCATTTTGTATATTTTTAACCTTACAAAATAAAATTATTCAGTTATTTAATTGTAGGAATGCCTTAAAATGTATTTGTTTATTCATTCACTTGTTAATGAACATTCAGGTTATTACATTTTTGGCTATTACGAATAATGCTGAAGTGGTCATTTTGATACCTGTCATTTGAGAAAGGTGAGTATCCATTCTGTTGAGTATATACCAAGAAATAGAATTGGACTGTTCATGTGATTCTTCTGAGTGATAGTATTACACATTGCTCCCATCAGACACATAAGAATTTATTTACCTCTTATTCTTGCCAATACTCATTGTGAGGCTTTTAAAAATTATAGCATTTCTAGTGAATATGTGGTTATAGTGCATTTAATGTTATTTTGAATTTCTCTGATGACTAATGTTGAATATATTTCATAGGTTTTGTTTATCCTCTTCTCTGATGTGTTCAAGTCTTCTTTTTGGGTTGTATCACATTGAGGTTTTTCAATTTCAAATATCTCTTTGAATATATATTTTTTTTAATAGAAACAGGCATAGGAAGAACAAGGAAATTGGAATTTTAGGGATGTATTAAGAGCTGCTTTTTTTCTTTTCCCTGCAAATATATTAAACTTTACTAAGTGTCCTAGTGAAACAGGCTGATTTTTCTCCCTCCAATTGAAGCTGGGAATGACTTCTTTATCATTAGAGTAGTGACTGGGGGGAGGGACTGCAGTCCCCCACTCTAATAGGAAGCAAAGAAGCTGAAAGTGAAAACTGCCCCCTTCCCTTCCCTGTATTGTCTTCTCCTTTAAAAGTTCTGCTCAGCTTCAGGGAGTTTGAAAGATGGAACTCTTGAAGCAAAATAAGTTTCTTCTGTATTTCTTCAAAGCTGAGTTTGAATAAAATCTGTATTTCTACAAATTTGACTTTGAATATTTCTAAAGGAGCAAATGCATTGCAGCCTAGCCTCTTCCCCCAGGGTGGGACTGGTGACATCTGGAAATGTTAGCACAATTTTCACAAGGTTTGTGGGAGGAGCCCCACGGAGAATACCACAGAAGCCACACCTGGCATTGGCTAATTAGCAAGCTAGCAAGCATGCAAATAATTACAATTTGTGTCATATTGCTATGAGCATTTGTCTGAAAAATTGACTTTGAGTAAACGCTCCATGTTGTTCCATATGATTTTTATCACTCACTGTATTTGTGGCGATGCTTCTTTCTGATGACAGAGATAATCATAGCGTGATAAGATCTTACAGGAAACTGCATTGTGTTCTGGGCTCTTGTGTCTTTGTATGAGAGGATTTCAAGCAAGACAAAAGGCATAAAATCATAGCAAAGTTTATTAGAAAAGAAATGAGAAGGGGGAGAAAGTACCCCACTCCAAGGGAGATGTGAGTCCTCTGGAAGAGAACTACAACTCAATTTTCATCCCAGCTTTTGTTAGGGTAAGAAGTGTTAGAGGGCTACGGCAGTGCATGAAACTGGGGCAGTGCAGAGTTCCCCCTTCAAACTCTGATTCTTCCAATCATGCCAGAAATATTTCAGATATTTTGCTCAGAGTAACAGGCATGAATTCATGAGTTTATAAGAAGGGACAGGAAAGGGCAAAAGGGCAGAGGAGAGAAGGACAGTGTACCTCTCCCACCTTCTAGTTTTACTAGGGGTCAGGGAAGTTTCCAAAGATTCTTTCCCAGGTCTATCCCTTGACTTTTGACTGGCAGCAGACATCAGAGTTTTAAGTTCCTAGAGTGCAAGACAATTCTAGGTCACTTTGGCCCATGCTGATCTTTTCTAGTCAAAATCTGTTTTTGCATATTTTATGGTTAGGGGGAATTATCCTTATCTTCCTGAGTCCTCGTATCTGGACTGTGTAAGGGCCACAAAAAATCACCCAGCCCCCACCAGGGTATCTTGTGTTCTTTTTTTATTGGCATTTCAGGCCTAAATTTCCCCTGCAGACAAAAGGTTGTTCGCTGAGGAATGTAATAGGCGAGAGATTGTGAAAAGGTCTCACTGAAGTATTACCTCTGGGCTCTGGATTGACAGACTATATTAGCTAACAACCTAAAGGCAACTCTTTGTCATCAGCCTGGATGACAGGTCCTAACTGAAACTGGTTTTGCAGAATTTATTGTCAGTGGACTCTGGTCTTAACCATCTTGCTTTCCTAAGCCTGGGAATCTCTAGTTCATGTTGTTTATGTAGGAACTTGGTTCAGATGACTTAGCAATTAGGCACTTTTGAGGAAACATGTCATTCTCCTTTGATTTTTACCCCCTGAATTTATCTTTCTTCCTCCTGTTGTAAGGGGAATGGTTTATAGGACTGAGGTGAGGCAAGGTTCTTGAAATAACTATCTTGTCAGACCTGAAGGTGCAATTGAGACAGGGTGGTTGACTGACTTGTTCTGTACTAAGTATTTTCTCCAACTTCTGATTCACTGCTCATTTCTAACTGCTACCTAATATTTTCCTTCAGGTACTGGCTCCTCTTAAGTAGGCTGTACTGAGTTTTACCACTGCAGGTGTGAATCAGTGTGCATCGGTGTTGGTGGATGCATGTTTTGGAATGATTGATAGTTCTTTATACATTTTAGATACAATTTCTTTGTTGTATATCTGTACTGCATATATCTTCACTATAAAATTATGTGAAATGATTTTTCTTTTACTTGAGATTATTGTAAAACAAAATCTTAATTTTAATAAAATCCAGTTTATAACTGGATGATTAATACTTTGTGCCTTTTTTAAGAAAATCATAGTCTACTCCAAACGTGTGTGTTGTTTTCTCTATAACTTGTTTTGTTTTCCCAAGCTGATCTAAAATCTATTTGAAATTTAATTTTGTATGTGATGGTTAGTTTAAGGGTCAGTATATACTTTTTTCCCCATATGCTTGTCCAAATGATTCAGCACAGCACATTTTATTGAAAAGATTATCTTTACCCATTCACACTGCCACTTCATTATAAAACTTGTAGTTATATGTACATGAGTCCTTTTCTGTGACCCTAGTCTGTTCTTTGGCAATTATGTCTACAATAGGGTTGACATTATACCATTTTAATTTTTTTGGTAGTTGTTTTTTTTTAACTATTCTTGACTCTGCATTTACATACAAATTTTAGAATCACTTTGCCAATTTAAGAAAAAGAAAAGAAAATTAATATTTATTTGGATTACATTTTACACACCCACATATACATGTATAAAATTGGAAAGAATTGACCCATTTGTAATCTTACGCCTTCAATTCATAAACATGGCATGTTCTTCCATTTGTTTTGAGCTTTATGTTAATAGTATTTATTCTGTTGTTTCTATTGTAAAGATTTTGCATATCACTTGGGAGGCACATTTCTAGGTATTTTTTATATATTTGTTATAAAAGATACATTTTTATGGAAGGAGCAAGGTCTACATGAAAAGCAAACATAAGTTCTTCATATACAGAATGTTTAGTAAAATTTGTAGCCAAATATAAAGATTTAGAAAGAGGTGTGTGCATTTACCTACATGTATACATGAGCCTCTGTATGTGTGTATGTATGTGCATCTGGTTGGAGCTAAATGGATTTGGATTAGGATATATGGCAGAGGATTTGAATGAGTTAGGTATCAGAGCATAAAAATATTATAAGTAAGGTGAAAAATTTAATAAAAAACAATTTCTCTTCATAAATGTATTTACATATTTTTGTTACATTAATTTTTTCCTTTTGGGTTTTTGAAAGCACAATTTCCCTTAAAATAAATTTCTGAAGATCACTTGGTAAAGCAATATGTTTTTTAGTGAAATTCAAAAGTGGAAGTGCAAATTGATGAGTAATTGTTAATGTAATTGTCACTGCATAAGCTGTAAATGGAATTCCTGTTTGTATGAAAAACATTTCTACTGAGAATGATTTCTTTTTTTATTGAAATGGAAGCCTTGTATGGGATTCCTTTATTATTTTAAATCTAGTTGCACTAAAAGTGAATGTCTACTATGCAATAAGAGTAAATGAAAATAAAGCAATGAACAGAACATCCAAAAAACTCAAATTGATAATGATAACTGTTGACTGTCATTTAGAATGAGAAAAAAGGCAGTAGTACAAAATGATCATAGCTCTTAAATCAATTTTATATTCTAATTTACAAATTTGATTCACATAAAATTAAATTGTAAATTTGAATACCAAGAAGCATCAAAGCATTTAAAGAGAATTTTAAAAACTGAAAAGATTGTGAAATGTAAAAGATTAAAAAATGTGTTTGACTACTTAGGGCATGAGACAGTCCTCAGGAGACAAAGAAATATACCTAAAATTCTTTGGAGTTGACAAAGTGGAATATAATTGTAAGAACATAGTTAAAAATATGTTATGATCTACTTATTACTTTAAAAATTTCAAATTAAGTGAGCCTTTAAGCAATGGAAATAATTAAGGTTACATTCTCTGTAACATTTTATGAAAATGAGAAGGTGATCAAAGCCCAGGAAGACTAAATAGGAATTTTAATAAGATTCTAAAAATAATAAAAGTATCACCTTTATGTATTTCAATATTAAATTATCTCAAAATTGTCTCACCCTATGCCATATCATTGGTTACTCTTTGAAGAGATACTGATTTATCGACTGCTTGTGATGGTCTATATTAATATAAAGATAAAATGTTATTCTTTTCCTATGCCAAAAAGTAGTATTTAATAACCAAAATGTCAGACTAAAAATAGCAATGAGATGCAGAATTAACTAGGGTAGCTTTGTTCCCCAGGGATATTTAGTGAATTATATTTTCCTCAATCTCTGTGCATAGTCAGTAGTCATGGTGTTTGTAGTTTTAACTCAAATAGTTTCCTATAAATAACCTTATATATATTTTAGTCTTTAGAAACATGTAACATAATTTTGACCAGAATCTGAAACTCAAAAATATTATTTCAACTTAAAATACTCTTCATGAAGTTAACTGAAAAAGTCCTTCTAATAGTATTGTGATATTTGCTCATAAGAACATCTTGATTTTTTTTTCAGAGTGTGTTTATTTCTATCAGCTAACATATCTTTTGCAATGATTTTGTGTGAAAAGTAATTAGAATAATGGAGAATAATATGCAAACATTCCTTACTTATGATTATATATTATTGAGAAGAGTGAGTACATGCTTTCAATTGCAGTTTTTTTTTCATGTAAATTTGATGATGATTCTTTTCAGAAATAGGAAAATAGAAAGTAATATGGAAACAATCTCTAGGAATTATCAGAGAAGTATAAAAGAATCTGAATGTGTTTAGAAATCAGAACTTAACCCTGGTAGTTGTTGTGAATAGCATGATTTACTTTCTTGTGGTCCTTCATTTTAGACCTTCTGCCCTCTCTATTTCATACTTTAAGATATCCTTCAAAATCAGTGTTTAAGTCAGCTTTTTCGCTGCTGTGACTAAAAGAGATGACAGGAATAATTAGAGGAGAAAAAGTTTATTTGGGGGCTCATGGTTTCAGAAAGCTCAGCCCATAGACATCTGGCTCCATTCCTTGAGGCTCAAAGTCAGGCAGAACATCATGGCAGAAGACTGTGGGGGAGGAAAGTGACTCAAGAGAATGCGCTCCTCTCATGGACAAAATGCAAATCCCAAAGCACACCTCCAGGGACCCACCTCATCCAACCACACCCTACCTGTCTACAATTACTACTAAATTAATTCCTAATAGGGGATTAATGTATTGATTAGATTAAATTTCTCACAACCCAAACATTTCATCTAAACTTTGTTGCATTGTTTCACACATGAAATTTGGGGGGACACCTAATTTTGAAAGCATAACAGTCAGAGACAATTGGTACAATTATTTGCTTTTTATTCCCCATCTCACACCCTCACCAAGATTCTATTTGGATGGCATCTTAGAAAAGCTGATCTGGCAGGAAAGAACTCAGGAAAACTACCCTTCTCAGAAAGGCACTGAATAGGTATCAAGTTGTTTCTAGTGCCCTTTGCTGGAGCCATAAATTTGACTAAGCAGGATTGTATCTTAGATTCTTTCCTTATTTTGTTCCTCTGAGTACCAGTTAATTACATGGTGTCCATATCATGATCCGTGCCAGTGACTGGTGGTTTGGCTAAAATCTTAGACCTTCCCATTTTCTTATCTAGTTATGTAAGATTATCTGCACATCCTTTTTATCGCTTTACATTGCCCACTTTCCTGTTTCTTCTATCTTAAGGGACTGCTACTCACTTCTATGTTGCTGATCTTATGCTTTAATTCCATCTTCTACCCTAAAATCCCTACAACCCTCCAAAGTATCAACTTGACAAAATCTACATTTTGTTTTAGTGAAGAGTATTTAGGTTGTCGGGTGGATTAGTATTATAGACTGAATTGAATCTCTCTCATAATTCATATTTTATAGTCTCAGCTCCCCATATGCCTATATTTGAAGATAGTGAGCTTTAAAGGGAGTATTAAGGTTCAATGAGGTCATAGGGGTGGGCCTCTATTCCTAAGATTTGATGTCATTATAAAAAGAGGAAAAGTACCAAGATGCATGAGCACAAAGAAAAGATCTCTTGTGATGACACAGTGAAAAGGCAGTCATCAACAAGTCAAGAGAAGACCTCAGAAGCCAACCCTTGCGATATTTGATCTTGTTATGCTAATCTGTAGGATGGTAAAAAAATACATTTCTTTTGTTTTGCCCATTAAGTTCCAAATTATAAATCCTGTAAACACAATAAATAAATTCAAAATTAGCATAAGTAGTACATATGTTGCTTAATTTAAGTTTTAGGATGATGATGTCTCATCATCTAGGATGATGAGACAAAATGGATTAAGCATTTTATATGGTAGTCTTTGAAAACTCATATAGTTGGAATGACAAGTAACAGGATATTTGGATCTGCCCAAGTGGAATAATTTCATTTATACTGAATTCAGCATATGTTCAGTTTCTTAATTAAATGCAGTCAAACCTCCTAATTTTTCTGATTTATTGTTTTCTTTGTTCTTTTTACTTTTTCCAATGCTAAATAATGAAAATACGGTCATTTTGTAGCTAGAACTTGAGCATACTTGTTCTTCTCAGGTGGATATTTATCTCTAACAAAATATTACAGAATAATCTGAAATGTATTCTAAAGAAATGAATACAGAGATTTGGCCAACTAAAATAATGGCCCTAAATATTAGAAGTTACCCTTCATTCTACAGTTCTAATGTGTTTACAATGCTTATTACTATATAAAGTCTTACAGTTTAAAAATACATATTTCTTTATACCACTACTACCCAAACTTACTTGGAATATTTTTGACATGAACTTCATTGTTCTTTCCCTTCCTGGGGGTATATATTAATTGTAAATCTAATATTTAAGAATCATCATCACTACATAAGTGTTTATTTCCATCGCTCACAACTAGCTAGAATAGATTGACATGGCCTGAAAACTGTTTCAAAAATGCCAACTGTTTAGTACTCAAATTCCATCTGAGTGACTACCAATTTTGTTCAACTCCATAGCGTGGTGTTAGTAGAAGATCCATCCAAATGAAAGAGTAGTTTATTAAATTTTCTTCTTTTTATCTTTTTAACTTTGGGCAACTTAATCAAACTCTTGACTCTCTGATTTCTCATTTGCTAAGAAAGTTTAATAGGGTTACTTTTGTGACCTGTAGTGAGAAGTAAATGATGTGATACATTGAATACACAGCACAGTTGGGGACAAACATGCAATGAATGCTCGCAGTTACTAACAGTTACTTTCAAATGTTTTTTTAAAGTTCTTGTTGCTCTGTGTAGAATCTGCTTAGAATTATGTCTGAATACATCATGGAATTCAAAATTTTGGATCCATACTTATTTCATATGAGTGAAAAATGGAGGTTTTTCAATATTCCTTTTACGATATGGTAACTGATTTTGCCTAAATTTTTAGTCAAAATTCCAGGAGAGTTAAATAGTTAAAAACAGAGTGTCTATTTTATGTAATGTTACTTGACCAGAGTCTTGATTATAAACTCATGTCTATGTTCTTTTTCATTATGTATGTGTTAGAAGATGAAGAAGTACTTGGGAGAAGCCTTGCTTAACTTTTCAGATAATTTATATTATTTCATTTTATATTTAAAGGATTATTAAGATTTAAATTTTGGAATTCATCTTAACCGAGTTTTGACTATATTTTGTCATTTATTCAGTGCTCTATTTTCCTTCACATTGGTCTAGCCTCTTATTTGATTAAAAGTATATAAATACATAATAGGAATGAGCAAAACTTTTCCATATGTTTTGAGAGTAAATAATGAACACTGAAGCTTAGAGAAAGATATGAGAAGTTTGACTTTCAGAAAATGTGAAAGCCCTATTCAAAGACATATAAGTAAATATATACATATTTATTGCTTTCAAATATGCCCTTTAAAGATTGTGATGAACACCGGAGTGTGCTCAGATTCTCCTTACAATGGAGGTCTCACCTGAGATCTCTGGGCCCAGTTCCTCTCCAGAAATTTTCTGCAGCAAAGGGAAGGGGCCTGCCAACGGATCCAGCTTACTGACTGCTCCTATGGAATTTTCAGTAGGTACATCCCCGTGGTGTCAAAGACCACAGACCTGAATGATGCCACAACTCCAAAGCCCTGAAAAAGTGATCAAATCGAGTCCTTGGTTGCTGCAGGCCAGTTCATTTCCCCTTTCTCTCATGGGTGCTTTTTTTCCCCCCAAACACTACCTAATAAACTCCTGGTTATAAACTCTAGTCTCAGAGACTGCTTTTTAGGTAAATCATCAAAGAAGTTTTGAACAGTGATTGAGTTGTAATTCATAGCACTTATATCATCCTCCAAATTATACTGTATACCAAAACATGAGCTTGAAAAGAGAGAAAGAGAGGTTGTAAGCTACAAAAAACCATATCAGTGAAAGAGGATTCACAGATAAAGGATAGAAGAAATAGTTGAGAATGATCATATGAAGTAATTTCTTAACAAAATTATATCTTAAAACTGCTATTTGAAAGAATTTTAAGATGCTAATTGTTATAGTCAATGAAATCAAGTTAATCCTTTCATTTTATTTATTTATTTATTTATTTATTTATTTATTTATTTTTGGCGGTGCTGGGGATTGAACCCAGAGCCTTGTGCTTGTAAGGTAAGCACTCTACCAACTAAGCTATATCCCCAGTCCTTCTTTCATTTTTTTGTGGGGGAGGGTATCAAGTATTGAACTCAGGGACACTCAACCACTAAGCCACATCCCTAGCTCTATTTTGTATTTTATTTAGAGACGGGGTCTCATTGAGTTGCTTAGCAACTCACTGTTGCTGAGGCTGACTTTGAACTTGAGATCCTCCTGCCTCAGCCTCCAGAGCTGCTGGGATTAAAGGCATGCATCATGATGCCCAGCGATCCTTTAATTTTTATTCAGGTGAAACTGACAGCATCTGAAGGTCCCCAATTTTTTTAACATGTTATAGTTCTTGAAAAGTTTAATAATTAGAGCATAAGTTTATAATTAGAGCAAAGAGAAAAACAACTCTTTCAGAGTGTTAACAGTAGCAAGCCTTTAACATGGAAACAAAACCTTGGGAATCAAGATTCAAATGCAACTCTTAACACATAGGCAACATAAAATCTAACATAAAATTTGTTCCTGAGGATTTGATCTAATAATTTGTAGCCTCTTAGGTTCAGGCATCCCTATACATTGAAAGCAACTTCAGGTTCTATATTTGGAACCCTATAGCAGTAAGACCTAGAGATTTTAAAGAAAAAGATGACAATTATAGTTGTAAAATATATATTTGTAAAATAAAGTGTTTAAATGCTGAGAAAAATAAATTGAATTCTTGTTAAGAAAATCTTACCTGCATTCTTCTCTCACCCCTGCCCCTCCTGACCCAATTATACATCATCATCTACTTATGAGAGAAAACATTTGGCCTTTGATTTTTGGGGATTGGTTTATTTCACTTAGCATGATATTCTCCAATTCCATCCATTTATCTGCAAATGCCATAATATTATTCTTCTTTATGGTTTAATAGTATTCCATTGTTGAAGGGCATCTAAGTTGGTTCCACAGTCTAGCTATTGTGAATTGAGCTGCTATAAACGTTGATGTGGCTGTGTTACTGTAGTATGCTAATTTTAAGTCCTTTGGGTATAAATGGAGGAGTGGGATAACTGAGTCAAAAGGTGGGTCCATTCCAAGTTTTCTCAGGAATCTCCACACTGCTTTCCAGAGTGGCTGTACCAATTTGCAACTGTACCAGCAATGTATGAGTGTGCCTTTTTCCCCACAGCCATGCCAGCATCTATTATTGTTTGTGTTCTTGATAATAGTCATTCTATTTAGAGTAAGATGAAAACTTAGAGTTACTTAAATTTGGATTTATCTAATTATTAGAGATGTTGAGCACTTTTTCATACATTTATTGCTCACTGGGGCTATGAAAGATGTTGGAATGATACGGATATCATTACCCTATGTACATGTATGATCGGACAAATATTATGGATCTACATCATACGCAACCACAGAAATGAAAAGCTGTACCCCATTTGTGAACAATGAATTAAAACGAAATCTGTGAAAAAAAATTTAAAAATATATAAATAAATTTTAACAAAAGAACATAATAAATGCCAGTTGCTATTTAAAAAAAGAAAGGAAGAAAGAAAAAAGTCTTACCTGAATTGATACATTTTGTATGCTCAGGACAAATACAACCAAATTTCAAACTGCTAGTTTATTTGTTTAGTGATTTCAGAAGAGCCCTTTAGTAGATCCAAAACTCAGCTTTCTTATGAGAAAAATGGATATGTTAAAGTACCTCTTCACAAGAACTGAATAAAATTTTGCATTCAAAGTGTTCAGCACAGTTTGCATAGTAGATAATGGTTTACCAATAGTTAAGTATTTCAGTAATTATAATTTATAATTAGATGCAGCCTAACAATGAGACCAAATAATTTTCCAATAATCCTAATTTATCTAAAATAATCATTTAAAATTAGAATTATTTTTTAGTTATTTTAATTTTTATTGGTGTATGTTAATTATACAGGATGGGAGGTATAAGGTCCATAGTCTATTATCTGGGAAACACTTGTCCTCATTGACATTTTATAAGAATATATTTCATTTCCCATCATAGAGAAAAAAGGTCAATAGAAATTCTCCACCCAAGTTTGCTCATCTCACTTCAGAGACACTGCGTTCTCCAATGGTTGCTCAACACACCTTAAAGACACTTCCTTCCTGTCTTTGAAGCTTTTACAAAAGGCACATTGTTAACAGGTAATATTTCATCACCTGTTAACCAACTTAGCAAAAAGCCTCCCTTTGTTCTCCTAGGGGCTTACCAGAAATATCACACATACACTGTGTACCTGAAGCAGCTGACCACCAAGCTTTGCATGGAGCAACTCCAGGGAGCAGCCCTATAAAACACCCCACGTTTAGATTTTCTTTGCCTTCTCTCACTTCTGAGTGATGGCCTTTGTCAGACTAACTGGCAAATAAAACTTTCTGTGTGTGGATCTCCCTACCTGGTTTCTGAGTTGCTCACCTGTGATTCACTTTCCTTTCATTGGATTTCATCATGGTATATTGTTCTGCCTCACTTTGAGCTTGAGGAATGGAGCTGGCTGGATTGAGACCACTGAAACTATGAGTCTCCAAATAAACTTTTCCTCCTCTAAAATTATTCTTGTGAGGTCTTTTAGTCACAGTTGTGAAAAAGCTGATTAAAACAAGTGTACAGAGTCTAAAAAAATATGTACTTACTTTTTATTCCAAAGCATAAGAAATAGAGATCAGTATCTTATTTTAGCATATGTGATCTAGGACTGAAGATTTTGTCAAAGTTATCTTAAAGTCCACATTTACTTATAAGTTTTTAAACATAACTTTAGTTCATAACACACAGAAAATTCTGAGACACAACTAAACTGAGTTATAAAGCATACTTGTGTAGATAACAGGCTTAATATCCTGCATACCTCACCAATCATGCCCTTCACTTTACTAGCTTCCCATACTTTGCTATCCATTATCTAGTTCTGTGTTAAACATTGACAGAAGTTGAAGTTGAGCTTTAACATACGTCAACATATAACATTTACGTAGTGTGCTTATATCTGGGTGAAATGTAATAAATCGGAAATCTCTGGAGAATTATTTAAATCGCATGGGATTTTAAAACTGAAAATTTCTTTTCCATGACATTAAAAATATATTACTTGACAAACGTTTTAATCAGCTTTTTCATTGCTGTGTCTATAGGATCTGATTTGAGGGCTCACGTTTTCAGAGGTCTTAGTTCATGGAAGGTCAGCTCCATTCCTCTGGGCTCCAGGTGAGACAGAACATCATGGTGGAAGAGTATGGCAGAGGGAAACAGCAATGATCATGATCAGAAAGCAAAGAGACTCCACTGGCCAGATACACTGGCTATACCCAAATCCATGCCCCAATTCCCACTTCCCCAGCCACAACCTACATTTCAGTTACCACTCAGTTAATCCCTATCAGGGGATTAAATCACTGATTAGATTAAGACAGCTCAATCATTTCTTCTCTGAACCTTCTTGCACTGTCTCACATGTGAGCTTTTGGGAGGCACCTCTCATCCAAACAGTAACAACAAATGTTCACTTAAAATATAAGTATTGTATAGGTGTCATTGTTTGTATTTAAAAGAGTCCCCCAAAGAGTTTAGGAGCTAGGCAATGTGGCAATGTTCAGAGGTGAAAAGATTGGATTATGAGAGCATTATCTTATAAGTGACTTAATCCAGTTGGTGAATTAATAGTTTGAATAGGCTCACCGTATGCAGGTGGGGTGTGGCTAGAGGAAGTAAGTCACTGGGGTGTGATCAAGATGGCCTGTATCTGTCCCTGGCCCTTCCCCTCTTTACTTTTTGCTATCATGGAAGGAAACAGCTTTCCTCTGTCATGCCCTTCCACCATTAGGTTCTTTTTTATTTCAGACTCAAAATCATGCAATCAGCACACCATGGACTAAATCTCTAAAACCAAAGTAGAGATAAATACTCTACTCTACTACTACTCAAAGTAGTAGTAAAATCAAAGAAACCAAAGTAAATTCTTCCTCCTGTAAGTTGTTTTTGTCAGGTATTTTGTTCACAGTGATGAAAAGCTATGACAAATAAATTAACCATGAATTCTCTCCTTAGGAAATAAATAGGAAAATCACCAGTTTTTTTTTTAAATCAATGTTCAGATGTTTAGGTGCTTTAAAGGGAAAGAAGTAATTTATGAGCCTGACTCACCTACTGTAAAGAAAAACTAAGTTTGAGTGCACTGAGGAACCCTGGTCAGATTAGAAAACCACATTGAAGCCTTGAACATATAATCAGAAAAAAAAAAAAAATCCAGGTAGGAGACGCCTCTTTTAAAGAAGACAGAATAATTAGGAAACATGTAAAAACTTTTAAGCTATATATTTTAAATATGTGCCATTTATCTTATATAAATTCTACTTCAAGAGCACTGTAAAAACAAAAAGTAAGAAGAGATGCAAAATTTCACAAACAAAACCAAAATGATAAATAGAACATCCTCAACAGCCTGGAGATTAAATTCTGAATAACCCATTATCCAAAGAAGACATCATAATGGAAATTAGAAAATATTCTAAAAACATCATGAAAACATAATACATAAAAGTGTGGAAAACAACTGAAGCAGGAGGGAGTGGGAAATTTATAAAATCATATAAAATAAATACGATAGAAAAACATTGGTTTTCTGAAGTATTTGGAGAAGTTAGAACTAAAGAGGAAAAACCAAGCATAATGAATATAGAAATAACATTTAAAAAACAGGAGTAAAAATTTAAAATCATAAAAAATATAACGCAGAACAGTTCACAAAGTGTAGAGTTGAGTTTTTGTAAGTGTTAATAAAGTCAAGTAATATCTTACAAAAACAATCAAAGAGAAAAGCTGTATAACACAAACTGAAGAGATCAAAAACACCACCCACAAACTGAGAAAAGACTAATGATAGTAGTTACAACAGAATAAATGCATCCAATGCCCAGAAATAAAACAAAACTCAAGTAAGATATCTGTGAACAAAATGATGCAAAAAACCTACAAAAATTTTTGGAAGAAATCAGAGACTAATTAGGTATATAGAATATTCATGGGTCAAAAGGGTTGAGATTATAAATAAATTTATTTTCTGCATACTAATCTAAAACTTTAATGTAATTAAAAACAAATTCCAAGTAGTTTTATGAAAATTGGCACAATGATTTTCTAATATGCATGAAAATGCAAAAGACCAGGAATAACCAAGTGTGGTGCCATATAACTTACAATACCTAGTATTTCGTCTTCATCTAATTACAATGTAGGTAAGTACTGAGATGTTGGCACAAAATAAAGTGATGCACAGAACAAAACAGAGTGCAGAGTCACACACATATAGATGTGCAGTAATGACATAATACAAAAAAATTAACTCCACAAAAGCAAAACTGCCAATTGAACATATTGAACCTTATTAGAATTAATTAATTAGCCAGGCGCAGTGGCGCACGCCTGTAATCCCAGCACTTGGGAGGCTGAGGCAGGAGGATTGCAAGTTCAAAGCCAGCCTCAGCAACTTAGTGAGGCCTGAAGCAACTCAGTGAGACCCTGTCTCTAAATAATATACAAAATAGGGCTGGGGATGTGGCTCAGTGGTGGAGTGTCCCTGGGTTCAATCCCCAGTATCAAAAAAAAAAAAGAATTAATTAATTAATTAATTAAAATTCGTAATCTCAAAGAACATTAAGAGTTTGAAAGGCAAATCATTGAGGGATTATATGTAAATATGTATGTATATACACATATATAAATGGTAACTATTAAGAAAACAAAGAAGTATTTCAGATCAACCATATCAAGATAGATAACCCTATGAAAGGATTGGGGAAAGGATTGGGCAGTTACTTCAAATAAAGGCAACTCAAATGATGTATAAACAAATGGAAAGATGCTCAACATCACTTATCGAAAGCTGCCAAATTGAAACAACAATGAAATATCACTGTATACTTACTGGAATGATTAATACAAAAAATAATGACAATTGAAAATGTCTGTGAGGACTTAAGACTCTCATGGTAGGAATGTGGCTTGCTACAATCCTTCTGGAAAATCAACAGTATTTACTGAAGCAATTATCTATATGAATATACCTAGCATGATACTTATATACAGTAATTGAGATACTTTAGATATCCAGATGATGGCATGCTTTAAGTTGATGAAAATAATTGTACAAAATTGATAATGGTCACTAACAAAAGGATAGGCAGAAACTCTTTTCCCAAATGTGTACATACAATTTCTTTTACATACATTTCATAAGTAGGCAAAGGTAATCAATGGTGATAGAAGTTCAGGCTAACAGATAACAGGCAATGACCATGAAACACAGTTGTCAGAAATGGAACATACTTTCTTCTGTGTACTTTCTAATTTATTTTTTTAGTCAAGTTTTCTAACTAAAGGGTTGTCTTCACACAGTAGTGGCAAATGGAGAAGATCAGTTAAGAAAGGTTCTGTAAAAAATATGATCCAACATGCTAGCCCAATTGATCCAAAGCTACCCTGTTTTTAAAAGCCATTACATCCCATGAGTCTGGATCATGGCACATGTTCAGAATAGTGAAAATCTGATTCACTTAATTTCTCCATTTTTTGTTCTTCCATAAACCAAATATCAATAACCTTGGAAAGATGATGCTTAAATCTAAATTAAGTGGTGACCTCTGTTTTTTTCCTGTGATGGACCCATTTATTTTCTTCTCTAGCCTCAATTAGCTGAAGAAGAAAGGATACCTTTAATTATCTCATTGATCCACTTATCATCTGAAAATGGAGAAATATAGTGATTTATTTTTCTTAATGTGACCTTATGAACCACAGCCAAAATAATAAGCTTCCAACTGAGTTCATTCTACGCTATGGTCTAAATTGAACACCCATGCCTGTCACACGCACCCCCAAAAACACACACACACCTTTTAATGTGTTACACAGGGTGCAATTTTGCTAAAACAGGCCCTTTAATTATACATTGCCAAAACTGTCACCTACTGTTAAATGATTCCTGTGCTACAGAGAAACTGTGAGCCCTGCAAGGTTCTGACATTTCCATTCTGTGCACAGACCTCAAGAACAGCTGTCAACAAATCTGTTGGTGGTTTTGTGTAAATAGGAGCCAGGCTATGATCTTGCTGTACTTTTGGTCGGAGAAGGCTATTTGCATTTTGACAGATTTTATGGGTAGGAGAAAAGATAATATAGGTATAATAATAGCTAAACATGAAAGGTGGGCCAACATATTACTAACAATGAAGGTTTCATTAAATGATGAGCAGGGATCAAAAATAATTTATCTTTTGGGATATTGACAAAATGAATAAGAATATATCTTAATGTTTTCCCAGACTGCTTAATGAGAATTTAATTTTATCAAAATGAAGCAGGAAAAGACAAATTTGAATAGTAACGTGGATCAAAGATTGGATTCTCTGGCCTTTTTTAAGACCTTAATCTATGTTGGTCCTGATTATTTTTATCATATGATTTTAAATTATGATATATTGCATATAAATACAGATGGTAGATATGCTTTATTCAGTGACAAAAATGTGTACTCTTGTATTCTAGTGCCACTCCCTTTTAGTATGGAACTTAGACATGGGGATGTAGAATGGACCACCGGACTTATGGATTTAAATATTAAGTCTAAATTCACTCATTATATTATTGCAGCTAAATTATTTACTTTAAATTCTTCACTGTGTAATAAAAATAATACTTTCAAAATCTTTTACATTGAACATGTGTCTCAACATAAGGTAATTTATATTTATAAAATGGTAATAAGAAAGAAGTACTTTTTTACTGTAATGGAGGTTGATTACATCAATCAGTATCTGAGTTTCTCCTGCTTACTGGACATACCTAAATGTATTCCTTATAGTTTCTGCTACTGAGCATGACAAGATAAAATTCTGGTTTATTAAATGCTTTATGTAAACTCCTAGAGCCAACCAAAAAGCAATCTTCAACACATTATTTTCTCTGAGGCCCTAGATGATAACAAATAATAATATCAGGTGGTATCTTCCTGAGACAAAAGGCTACCCATCAAGGCCACCCAAGAAGGAACAAATATAGAGACTTTCACATAAATAAGAGATAAATTTTTATTTTGCTAACTTCAGAAATTTGAAGGAATAATTTGTTTCCAAAGTTATCCTAGCATGGCTAATATAATTCAGATATTTATGCAAAATATACATATATTTCTAAGATATAATTGATCTATGTTGACATCAACAGTGAGCATCATTTGGGAGGATTTTTACTTGTAATAGAATTAGAAAATTTAAATATTAATGCACTAGAGATTATATATGAGAAATATTAAATATAGTACTTATTTTGCTATTTTTTACAATCCAGAAAAATGCAAAATTTGTTTAAGCCTTTTAAATCTTACCCTATCAATTGCACACAAATGGTGTGCATGTGATTTTAAGGAGAAATTGTATTCTATTTGCAAGTATGTGGAGCACTAGTTCTATACTATAATTGTTCACTGCAGAAAAACACATTAATCTTCCTTTGTGAAAAAAAATTGTTTTATAAGCAAATTTTACCACTTACACATTTTTATTTATCAGGAAATAGTATGGTAACTCTGGTTTATTAGTCTTAAGTATATTTTATTTTTCAGACTGTTTTCAGACTTTCATTGTTCACTTTATTACATTCTAATCAAGTTATCATCTATTATAATCAATTATTATATGCATAATTGTCAATAAAAAGGGTTTGAGATAAAATAACACATATATGAAAATGTTTCATTGAAAATCAAAATTCAAAGCTATATACAGAGAAGAAAAAAATTACTTTCTGGGATAAAACTTAGAATAATACTTCTTTCACAGATATATGCTACACTCTAACATAAATGGATGGTGATTATAGAATACATCCTAAAGGTAAAAAGATAATTATTTATTTTAGTAATTCTATATAACTAATGCACTTTTTATTTATACATCTTCTTGAAGCATCTTGAAGCATTTCAAAACAGCAGCATCTACAAGACCCTGGGTTATCCAAGGCGCACTTTGCATAGTAACAGACTCCTCTCTTTATACTCATCTATTTTGTTTTCCTTTCCCCCTACGGTAGTCCCTGTTCCACTAACTTTCTACAATCCTACAGCTCAACGTATTATTTGGGCCTCCAAATTGGTCTTTTTATTTGTCAGTCACTAGTACACTGAAAGGTTCACACATTAGTCCCACAATTATAGTTTTGTGGAAATGATATTTCCAGATTGCCTGTGGGAACTTGAAATTTAGCATACTATCCTCATTAGTGCTTCAGTTCTGAGAAACAGAGAGAGATAAATAAATATATACATAAGTTTTGCCTCTGTAGGTTTGAATAATAGTTTTGAGGGAAAGTTTTCAATCATCTCAGAGATACCTGAAGAAATGTTGAAAATACAACCAATAAGCCAGGATCAATATGGCATAAAAACATGTGATGTGAACAGATGTGTCATGAGAAGTTTGCAATTTTGAATTTATCAGACTAAATGAAGAGAGGAAATCTCAAATAGCCAAACCACTGAAACTACCTAGTGAGTATCAGTACAGAAATATTTCTAAAATCTTCACTCAACAAAATGATTCACAATGTTTAATTTTTCTCTAGGGCTGACCTTCTTATAAGCTCCATGAAAAGGTCTGCTTTTCCTTTGTCAACTCCCACTCACTCACTTCATCAACTCTATGCAATCTAATTTCTATCTGTTCTACTCTATTAAGATTCATGCCTTAAAGGCACAGTATAAACTTCTAATTGCTACAATGTTTTTTCTTAGCCCTAGTGACACCTTTTCTTTTTCTGGTTTTGTTTCTGCATCATACATATACCTCCACTAGTTTTTAAATTTCCTTTTAATTAGCAAAATCAGATTTTTATTTCAATGTCCTTGTAGACTTTATGTTCTTCTTTTGACCTCACTGCTCAAAATACTCGCCTACTCCCTCTATGCTTTAGACTTACCACACTTCTCTCATTTGCTTCTTCATGGCCTTTGCATAAACCATTCTCTTTAAAGAGTTCTTTTTACTTTTCTTCTGACTAAATTCTGCTCTCCAAGACAGACCTAGCATATCCCTGCACCTGACTGAACTTTGGTCAGGCTTCTTCCCACCTCATGTCCCTGACTACCTGCTCACATGAACCTCACAGAGTCCAGGTGGTTTTATCAAAAAGATATCTTATCTGCCTTTGTTTAAAGTCAGTGTTCTCAGAGCATTTACTTTAGAACACTTGCTTTGTTAACTTGCAAAATACTTTCTTTTTATTATGTATTAATTAGTAAATTATACATAATAGGGGGTGCATTTTGATTACTTATATATGCATATAACAGAATTACAATTGTAATTACAATTCTTTCTCTGCCCTTTGAGATATAAATCCCTTACAAAACCTTTGTCTAGACTATCATTCCTAAGGGCTGAGGGCCATATTTTTGATAAATAATCAAGAAAAATAGCACTCCTCTCTTCTATCTCCTAGTCTGCATAGGAGCCAAATTCTGTTGAGAGCCTTGTTTCAAGTTGTAAAACTCCTTGCTGTTACAAAGATGCAAGAAGTTTTACTTTCCCTTTGGGTAAGGTCATTTAGCAAATCATAGATGGCTTATGATTTCCCCACCCTAGCTATACTGAAATGGTCCCCAGAGGAACTTGGTTTCTAGTAAAGGTCACCACCAGACAACAATGACTCTATTAAAAGAAAACTGAGTTGAGTAGTAGTTAGGTGGAATAAACACCCTGATCATACTCACTTTTTCCCTCTAATCTGCCAATCCCTAGCTGAAAGTTAGAGATTAAGAGAGCCTACTGATCTAAACCATATGGCCACTAGTAAGGTGGTAAAGGGTAGAAAGTAGATATAGAGAACCAGATAAAAGAAACATATCACAGTAAGTAAGGTAGTTGAGTCATCCATCAATCCACCTACTCAACAAACATTTTTATGTGGCAGCAATTGTATTAGTTTCTGGAGATATATAAAACACCATTGTATTAATAATTGCATTATAACTGCTATTGCACAAACATTTCCAAACGTTGTGGAATTCTAGAAAACAAACCAAGCAAACAAACAAAAAAAATGTAAGTAGGGAAACCTTAACTGCCATCTGAGTTAGGGCATAGGGAGAAACACATTGCTAAAAAGGAAGTGGAAGCAAGGATTACTAGGCATGAGTGGCTGTATGTATCTGGACAAAAGAAATAAAGAATGTTCAAAGATGTTGGTAAAATAATAGATAGAAGGAACATCACCATGAAGATCATAAAATAAAAGTGACAACAGTGGTGCAACTCAAGTGTCCTGAGTGTGGAACTCTCAATGAGAATCAAGACTGAAACTTGACCTTTGAGTTTTGATTATGAGAAGAGTATTATTGATCTTCACAAGAGTTTCAGAAAGAACATTACAGAAGATTGAGATTTTATTTAAAGCTCAAGAAATCTAAACTGTTATTACATTTTTTTTCAAAAAGACAAGTGATAAAAAGGAAGATTACCTTGAGTTGAAGTTCAATGTTTTTCTCATTTTTTTCCATTCGTTTTTGCTGGAAGAGGAGATATTAGTGGTGGATTCTATTTTCTCTGTCCTCCAAACCTTGCTTTTCTTTTCAGAGGAAAGGAAAAGATGAAATATTCTAACCTGATATCAATGTTGACCCATGTCTATAAATCCTAAATGTATGTCTGTTTCTCAGAAGCTCAAGATTAACATTATTTGTATCATCATATCATTCAAAACTATTTTTTCTTTTTTTTTATTCACACAGTTCATATAATCTTACATATACATAGGGTAATGCTGTCTGTCTCAGTCTACTATTTTTCCTTCCCCCATCCCTTCCTGTCCCATTTTCCTCCACACTATCCATACTTCCTCCATTTTTCTTATCCCCCCCATAACCCCTACCCCTCTACCCGCCCCATTATATATCAGCATCCACTGATCAGAGAAAACATTTGGCCTTTGGTTTTTTGGGCTTGGCTTATTTCACTTAGCATGATATTCTCCAACTCCACCCATTTACCAGCAAATGCCATAATTTTATTCTTCTTTATGGCTGAGTAGTATTCCATTGTGTATATATACACCACAGTTTCTTTATCCATTCTTCAATTGAAGGGCATCGAGTTTGGTTCCACAATCTAGCTATTGTGTGTGAATTGAGCAGCTATGAACATAGATGTGGCTGCATCCCTATACTTTGCTGATTTTAAGACCTTTGGGTATAAACTGAGGAGTGGGATAGCTGGGTCAAATGGTGGATCCATTCCAAGTTTTTTGAGGAATCTCCATACTGCTTTCCAGAGTGGCTGCACCAATTTGCAACTCCACCAGAAATGTACAAGTGTGCCTTTTTCCCGACATCCATGCCAACACTTGATATTGCTTGTATTCCTGATAATAACCATTCTACTTGGAGTTAAATGAAATCTTAGGGTAGTTTTAATTTCCATTTCTCTAATTACTAGAGATGATGAGCACTTTTTCATATATTTGCTAATATCCTGTATATCCTCTTCTGTGAAGTGTCTTCCCAGTTCCTTAGCCCATTTATTGATTGGGCTCTTGCATTTTTGGTGTAAAGTTTTGTAAGTTCTTTATAAATTTTGGAGATCGGTGCTCTGTCTGAAGTGTGTGTGGAAAAGATTTTTTCCCATTCTGTAGGCTCTCTTTTCACATTCTTGATTGTTTCTTTTGCTGAGAAAAAGCTTTTCAGTTTGAATCTGTCCCATTTATTGATTCTTCCTTTTATTTCTAGCGCTCTGGTGGTCATGTTGAGAAAGTCTGGTCCTAAGCCAATAAGAAGAAGATTTGGGCCTACTATTTCTTCTATTTGGTGAAGAGTCTTGGGTCTAATTCCTAGATCCTTGATCCATTTTGAGTCAAGTTTTGTACAGGGTGAGAGATAGGGGTTTAATTTCATTTTATTGCATATGGATTTCCAGTTTTGCCAGCACCATTTGTTGAAGAGGCTATCTTTTCTCCACTGTATGTTTTTGGCACCTTTGTCTAGTATGAGATAACTGTACTTACATGGGTTTGTCTCTGTGTCTTCTATTCTGTTCCATGCTGTTTCTATAACTATTGCTCTATAGTAGAATTTAAGGTCTGGTATTGTGATACCACCTGCGTAATTCTTCCTGCCCAGGATTGTTTTGGCTATTCTGGGTCTTTTGTTCTCCCACATGAATTTCATGCTTTTTCTATTTCTGTGAGGAATGTCATAGGAATTTTTATTGAAATTGCGTTAAATTTGTACAGCATCATTGGAAGTATGGCCATTTTGATTATATTGATTCTGCCTATCCAAGAACATGGAAGATCTTTCCATCTTCTAAGGTCTTCCTCAATTTCTTTCTTTAATGTTCTGTAGTTTTCATTGTAGATGTTTTTCACCTCTTTTGTTAGATTGATTCCCAAATATTTTATTTTATTTGAGGTTATTTTGAATGGAGTTGTTTTCCTCAATTCACTTTCAGATGATTCATCGCTTATGGAGATAAATGCATTTGATTTATGTGTGTTTATTTTATATCCTGCTATTTTGCTAAATTCATTAATTAGGTCTAAAAGTTTCCTGGTGGAGTGTTTTGGATCCTCTAAATATAGGATCATGTTATCAGCAAATAGTGACAGCTTGAGTTCTTCTTTTCCTATTTGTATACCTTTAATTTCTGTGGTCTGTCTAATTGCTCTGGCTAGAATTTCCAGCACAATGTTGAATAGAAGTGGTGAAAGAGGGCATCCCTGTCTTGCTCCAGTTTTTAAAGGGAATGCTTTCAGTTTTTCTCCGTTAAGAATGATGTTGGCAGTGGGCTTAGCATAAATAGCCTTTACAAGGTTCAGGTATGTTTCTACCATCCCTATTTTGTCTAGTGTTTTGAGCATGAAGGGGTGTTTTATTTTGTCAAATGCTTTCTCAGCATCCATCAGAATAATCATATGATTCTTAACCTTAAGACTATTGATGTGATGAATTACATTTATTGATTTCCGGATGTTGAACCAACCTTGCATTCCTGGGATAAACCCCACTCAATCGGGGTGCACTATCTTCTTAATATGTTTTTGTAAGCAATTTGCCAGAATTCTGTTGAGGATTTTAACATCTATATTCATCAGAGATATTGGCCTAAAGTTTTCTTTTCTAGATGTTTATTTGTCTGGTTTTGGTATCAGAATGATATTAGCTTCATAGAATGAATTTGGAAGGTTTCCCTCCTTTTCTATTTCATGAAATACTTTCAGGAGTATTGGTATAAGTTTTTATTTGAAGGTCTTGTAGAACTCAGCTGAGAATCTGTCTGGTCTTGGGCTTTTCTTGGTTGGTAGGCTTTTGATGGCTTCTTCTTTTTCATTGCTTGAAATTGATCTGTTTAAATTGTGTATGTCCTCCTGGTTCAGTTTGGGAGGATCATATGTCTCTAGGAATTTGTCAATGACTTCAAGATTTTCTATCTTTTTGGAGTATAGGTTTGCAAAGTAGCTTCTAATTATGTTTTATATTTCAATGGTGTCTGTTGTGATATTTCCTTTTTCATCACAGATTTTAGTAATTTGAGTTTTCTCTCTCCTCTTTGTTAGTGTGGCTAAGGGTTTATCTATTTTGTTTACTTTTTCAAAGAACCAACTTTTTGTTTTGTCAATTTTTTGAATTGTTTATTTTGTTTCAATTTCACTGATTTCAGCTCTGGTTTTGATTATTTCCTGTCTTCTATTACTTTTGGTGTTGAACTGTTCCTCTTTTTCTAGGACTCTGAGAGGTAAGGTTAGGTTGTTGAGTTTTTGACTTTTTATTCTTTTCTTGAATGCACTCAATGCAATGAATTTTCCTCTTAGTACTGCTTAATACTCATAGTGTCCCAGAGATTTTGATATGTTGTATCATCATTCTCATTTACCTCTAAGAATTTTTTATCTCCTCCCTGATGTTTTCTGTATCCATGCTTCATTCAATAGCATATTATTTAGTTTCCAGGTGTTGGAGTAGTTTCTGTTTTTTATTTTGTCATTGATTTCTAATTTCATTCCATTATGATCCAACAGAATACAAGGTAGTATCTCTACTTTTTTGCATTTACTAAGGCCTGCTTTGTGGCATAAAATATGGTCTATTTTAGAGAAGGAGCCATGTTCTGTTGAGAAGAAAGTGTATTCACTCATTGATGGATGGAATATTCTATATATGTCTATTAAGTCTAAGTTATTCAATGTGTTATTGAGTTCTATGTTTTCTTTGTTTAGTTTTTGCTTGGTAGGTCTGTCCAGTGGTGACAGTGGTGTGTTAAAGTCACCCAGAATTATTGTGTTGTGGTCTATTTGATTTCTGTAATTGAGAAGGATTTGTTTGATGTACATGGATGGGCCATTGTTTGGGGCATAAATATTTATGATCGTTATGTCTTATTGGTTTATAGTTCCCTTAAGCAGTATGTAATGTCCTTCTTTATCCCTTCTGACTAACTTCGGCTTGAAGTCCACTTTATCTGATATAAGGATGGAAACCCCTGCTTTTTTACTAAGGCCATGTGCATGATAGGTTTTTTCCCATCCTTTCACCTTTAGTCTGTGGATGTCCTTTTCTATGAGATGCGTCTCTTGAAGGCAACATATTGTTGGGTCTTTCTTTTTGATCCACTCTGCCAGTCTATGTCTTTTGATTGATGAATTTAGGCCATTAACATTCAGGGTTATTATTGAGATATGATTTCTATTCCCAGTCATTTTGGCTTAGATTTGGTTTTTAATGTGATTTGGGTTCTCCTTTAATTGGCTTTTCTTTTAGGATAGTTCTTCCCTTTGATGTCTTACATTGTTGTTGTTCATTTCTTCCTCATGGAATATCTTGCTGAGAGTGTTCTGTAGCGCAGGCTTTCTATGTGTAAATTCCTTTAACTTTTGTTTGTCATGGAAGGATTTTATTTTGTCTTCAAATCTGAAGGTTAGCTTTGCTGGATATTGGATTCTTGGTTGGCAGCCATGTTCTTTCAGAGCTTGAAATATATTGTTCAAGGCCCTTCTAGCTTTTAGGTCTGGGCTGTGAAATCTGCTAATATCTGTATTGGTTTCCCCCTATATGTAATCTGTTTCTTTTCTCTCACAGTCTTTAAAATCCTATATTTTGTACATTAGGCATTTTCATTATAATGTATCTTGGTGTGGATCTGCTGTAATTTTGTGCATTTGGTGTTCTGTAAGCCTCCTGCAGTTGAGTTTCCATTTTATTCATCAGGTTTGGGAAATTTTCTGATATTATTTCATTGAATAGGTTGTTCATTCCTTTGGTTTGTATCTCTGTGCCTTCCTCAATCCCAATAATTCTTAAATTTGGTCTTTTCATGATATCCCATAGTTCTTGGAGTTTCCGTTCATGATTTCTTACCATCTTCTGGGTTTGAGCAACTTGAATTTTGAGATTCACTATTTGTCTGAGGTTCTGTCTTCTAAGTGATCTAGTCTGTTAGTGATGCTTTCCATTGAGTGTTTAATTTGGTTTATTGTTTCCATCATTTCAAGGATTTCTGTTTGGTTCTTTTTCAGAGTCTCTATCTCTTTGTTGAGTTGATTTTGTATTTCCTGTAGTTGCTCTCTCAGCTGCTTATTGGAATGGTCAATCATTGCCTGCATTTGCTCTCTTAACTCATCATTTGCTTCTCTGAACATTTTAATCATGTATATTCTGAACTCCTTTTCTGGCATGTCTTCTACCATGCTGTCATTGGATTCTATTAGTGTAGAATCTTGGTTTGTTTGGAACACTTTCCTCCCTTGTTTTTTCATGTTGTTCATGTATCTTCCTCTCTAGCAATGCAGATCTAGGGTATTATAGTTTCTGCCCTATAGGCTTATAGTGATCCTATAGTTTTCTGAAACCTCTTCTTTAAGGGGGGGAATCAATATTAGCAACCCCCATTACAGACAATATGCAGCTGTAAACCAATACAATATTACAATGTATATTGTAACATTACATTGTAATTGAGGAGATTACATTGAGGAGTACAATTTCTAATGGAGGACAAAGAAGATGGGGATGGGTGTAGGCTGTAACTGTTAACAGTGTAAGAAAACAGTATCAAGAAGTTCTAGATCATAGGAAGAGTGAAAGTGTAGTCAGAAGAAGTTGGTTGTTAGCATGAGAAAAGTGAGAAAAAGCCCTTGAAGAAAGAGGTAAACAAAAGGAGAGAGAAAGAAAAGTAAGAAATAAAAGTTTAAAAGGTATCACAAAGGAGAAAAAAAAAAAAATCTCCACTATAACCGTCATATACTATTCAAACCTCCCAGTCTTCAGTAGCCTGAGGCACGAGAGGTACCTGACAATGATTTTCCAGTCTCCAGGGGGTGTCTCAGGATGGGATTTGCCCCACCTAATGACAGTTTTCGTGGATAATCTAAGATGGCTGCACTGGCTTCCAAACATGTTGGCAAATGCGGAGATGCAGCACAGGGCATGGGCACCGAGACTGTGTGGGGTGCAGTTGGTCAGGCTGGGCCCCTGGAGGTGGTGTGCTGTCAGTCAAGCCAGAGGTCCTGAAGGTGGGGAGCTGTCAGTCGGGCTGGTGGTGCTGCAGCTCCTGTTTTTTTTTTTTTCCCCCCAAAACGGTGGCAGCCACGTGTAACCAAACCTGCGGGTACTGTGCTGGTGGACTTTCAGGCAACAGAAGGCAGCTGGCGATCCACTGATGGTCTGCAGGCTCCATAGGCTACTGGTGGATGATTGGCAGATGAACCTCTGTTGGTGGGCGATGGGTAGGTGAAAGACAAGCAATGGCAGGCCAGAGGCAGGCAAACAGGCAAGTGACAGACGATAGGTGGCGGTCAGTGAGCAATCTCCATTTTTTTGTTTTTAAGTAAAAGTCCTTCAATCAAATCCTCAAGGTCAACCTATTCTTTATAATCCTTTCCTATTTTTTTGAAATTTATTTTAGTAATATTTTTATGGTACTTGTAAGTTATTAACTATGAATTATAATAAATACTATGAGAAGATATCTTATACTTCAGTATTTAAAAATGTTTTGTGAAAATGATAACTGATTTATTCATAAAGCTGTCAGAGAGAATAAACACCAAACATGAGGGAAAACAATATTAGTTTATAAGATGAGGTAAATCTAGATGAACTGTTTCAATATAAGAAGAGGTCAACCAATTAAAACCTAGTTAGATCATACTACAAATACAACTTTTATTAATATATTTTATTATCTTGTCACTGAAGGTAGATGAAAATAATTATATATAATTATATTTGTAATATGCATAATTATACATATATATTTTCATCTACCCTCAGTGACAAATTATACCTAATATGCAGATATAATTTTTATATAGACTTATTTTAATCTACCCTCATTTCCTCATATTTTGAGATTTCAGTGTCCATTAAGATATTTTCTAACTGTGGTAATCATAAATATTAACAGAAGCTTACCATGAGTTTGCAATTTTGAATATGAGTTTGATTTGTTTAAAATCACTCAGCTAGCTAGCAGACAATACAGGTATTTCCCTGTGGGTAGTCAATAGTTTAACTAGAGTACAGTATTTCACATTGCAATACAATTGCATAACTTCCTCCATTATAGACTCTAAGCTCCCTAAGGCACAGAAGTGTTTTATTCATCTATGCTTTTTTTGTTTTTTGTTTTTTGTTTTTTTTTTAACTAGCACAGTGAGTAATAATGAATGAACAAATTGGAATCTAGCTACATAAAAAAACCACGAAGAAGGCACCATCATGTACTTTGTAGCATTAGTATTAAAATTATAATTGGAAATTCTTGGAATCCAATGAGTAGGTTCAAGAAGATTCTGATATGCTGAGCAACTTCTGAGGAACTGGTCAACCAGAGCACCTTACCTTGAGATTAGTAGATTTGTTTTCAAGTTCTAGGAATGCACTAGTCAGAACCTGAAAACCAAGATCCAAGGTTTTGGCAAAACTTCTCAGAGAGAGATGATTGATCGATCAATTGATTGATCGATAGATCAATAGATAGATAGATAGACAGAGTGATATCACTGGCCAAAAGCAAACTCTTGAGAATTCAGAGTAAACTGAAGCAGTGTAAAAACAGACAAACAGTTCATGAATTCATAAGGTTCTGTAGTACATTATACAATGCCAATAAGCACAGATTCCAGGAAAACCTACATGGAAATATTTTGTTAGTATGATCTTTTCTATAGTGACAGCCACATGGTGTGGTCCTGCCTGTGTATAAGAAAAACTAACCAGAGGCAGAGAATGAGAGGTATTTATTTTCTCTTTCAGGGGAGTGGAATATAGGAGGATGGTTATCTCTTAAATGGAAAATGCTAGCAAAAATGTTACATTGCTAATTTATACTATAAATAGCTCAAAACATTATGGAATTAGATTTTTTAAATTTTGTCTGCCACAAAAAAATAGAATCAAAGATACAATGACTGCTTTTATTTAATTATCTATTCATGTTCTTAATTTGAATCAAGGTTTATATAGAAATAAATATTTGCAATCCCATAATTGAGTAAAATTTACCTGTCCTGTTTTCCCCTTATTAAGAGATTATTGGCATCTTCAGGAGTTAAAACAAGTTTTTAATATGAAATTTGATCTTAGGTTTTAAATCTTGCAAAATATTTGGAATCATGAGAACTTTGTCAATTGGCCTGTCCATGGTAAATAAAACATATTAAGAGTCTGGCATTTTGAAAAAGTTTCAGTCTTCTTTCAAATTAAAGAAATAAACAACAAACTTTTTGTAAATTTTGAAGCAGAACAATGTAATTTATAACAATAATGTAATATATAACAATATTGCTTATGCATTATGTATGCACACACATCTATATATAACATATGCATTAGACATATATATATTTCTCAACTTCCAATTATATTTCATTGATCAACATATCTATTCCAATATCACACTGTTTTTATTACTGTGTAACTCTTGAATTTAGGAACTATGAGTAATCCAACTTTGTTCTTCTTGTCAAATTTTTTTGACTATTCCAAGTTCCTTGAATTGACATATGAATTGAAAATCCACTTAACAATTTCTACAAAGAACAAAACTGAGATTCTAATAGGGATTACATTACACTATAGATCAATGTGGATAGAATTACCATTTTAATAATATTAGGTCTTCTACCTCTTCAGCATGACTTGACTATCATTACATTTATCTAGAACACCTTTACTTTCTTTATCTTAATATTACCTGAGCTTCTTGAATATGCATATTCATGTATTTCATCAAGTTGGGAAGTTTCTCAACATGTTTAAAGTAGTTCTCAACTCATTTTTCTCTCTTCTATGGGAATCTAATTAAACATATATTAATTAGTATGATTAATGCAACCCCACATTTATCTGAATCTCTATTTTTATTCTCTATTCTCTTGACTGCATAATCTCTACCAATATATTTTTAAAATCTTTTAATTATTTTGCAAGTTTAAATCCACTATTGACCCACTTAAGTGATTTTCACTTGTTATCAGATTTTTACCTTCAGAATTTCTACTTGGTCCTTTTTATGATCACTATCATTTTTTTTACATTCTCAATTTGATGAGATGTCATCATACCTTCTATTACTTTATAAACATAATTTTTCTTCACTTCTTTGAACATGTTTGTAATGGTATTTTGAAGTCATTGCCTGTTAAATTCAAAACCCAGGCACCCTTACAGGTAATTTCTATTGCTTGAATTTATTCTTGTGTATTTGTTGTTTTTGTTTTTTGCATGTCTCACAGCTTTTTTCCTTAAAAGTTAAAAATTTCAGATAATGTATTATAGCAAACCTTACCTTCTTCTGGAGCCTATATTTGTAATTGATAAAATTATTACTTTATTGACTGATGGATTATTTTTGTCTATTTCTGTCCCCCATCTCCCACATTTCAAGCTTCTGATGTTGTTCTGCAAACATCAGTGCCTTGTGCAGCCCACAGACAGCCTGGGATGACCATTGTTTCAGGGGGCCTCTCTCTGACAATCCCTTTCTCTGACTACAACCAGCTATTGCTATCCTTTAATTGCCAGATGGTTACTCTATTGTTTTTAACACCTAATAATATCAATTTTCTACAGATTAATCCAAAATTTTCAGGAATTGTTCCTTAATTAGACCCATTGTCCCACAGATGGAAGCTAGTAGAAGGAAGCTCCTAAACTCTAGGACAATTTCAATCAGAATTTTGCCATTTAAAAAGACAGCTCTGGGTTTGGGAGGAAATATTGATGCCCTGCCTCTCCCAGAAAGATGCTATATTTCTAAAATGGCAGTTGGGAGGAGCTTCTTGAAGTGGAATTCACAATGAGACTCCTAGTCATGAGAAATGAAGAACATAGAGAAAAAGTACAAATGTCACAGACTGTCATGGTTCTCACCTACTTTTAGCAGATTTTCTTGAATAATTTTTTTTTTGTATGTGTTTAAAGACTATTTAAAGAGATTTAAGTGTGGGATGTGTGTGTGTATGTATATGTGCATATATATATCATCATTGTGTGTATGTGTATGTATATTTCACAAACATCTTTCAAGATTTCTTCATGCTGAATTCCAGAATGCTTATTCAGGAAATAAACGTTTATTAAATACTATTTCCATTCATATTATAAATGATTTAAAGACAGAAATCAGAGAGGGTAATTCAGAAAATAAAATCCTAAATCCCTTGGTTTTCAAATTGAGCAAGATAAAATTCTTAAATATGTCCTCAGCATTAAACATCCTAAAAATAGTGAGTTCATTAAAGCAGAAATTATAATTGTAATGATTTATGAAATGGTTTAATTTTTTTCACAATATGAATTTTTTAGAATAGTTGAGGAATCAGGATTGGGGGAGTAGCTCAGTGGCTCTACCTCTTCAGCATGACTGTAGAGTACTTGCCTAGAATGCTTTGAGGTCCTAGATCCAATCCGCAGCACTGGATAAAAAAAAATGGAGAGTCAGTTTAATTGCTGAGAAATATCATAGGAAAGGTTGTGTTTTCTGACCTCACAAGTATGGAATGGAAATTCTACAAAATGCAGGAAATAAAGTCATCAACAAAACCAAAAAGTATGGATTATTTAGTGGTTACAGGAGTAATAAAACATACAAAAGCAAAAATAAATCAAATAATAATAAAAGCTAAGTAGTGAATTATAATAGGTAACATGTAGAGAATTACTGGTGATTTTTAAACATCTGGTATGATGTTTCTCTTCAGGTGATATTTCCAAGGGAATCTAAATGGAGCAATGGGGCCAAGCAAATTAATATCAAACAATGGAGCAATTTAAGCAGCAGATATGGCTACTGAAAATGATGTCAAGGAATGAGCTTGGATATTAGAAGAACATAAAAAAAGGTCACTCTATCTGGGCCATGTAAATACGGAGGAAAACGATAATTTTAAAGGTATTTTGGTCATTATATTTCCTAATCAAATCAGCATCACACAATTCAAGTATGAGAAAATTCTGTGACAAGTGTTAGGATTTTCTGCACTTTTGTATGTTCTTATAAAAGAGGAGGCAGCACACTGAAGGAATAGTGTTGTGATGTGAAATTATGGGTGTTGGTACCAAAACACATGAGTCTTAGTTTGTGATTTTCTGGTACCAATTTATCCTTACTATGTGGAGCTATCTCTAGCTCTCTGTGTCTCTCTGTCTCTGTCTCTCTCTCATATATATATATATATATGATATATGAGATATATACATACTTTTACAATGCAATGGTCTTTAAAAAAGGCCTTATCTCCTGAACCCAGGTGGAAGGTGGTGGAGGAGAAGGAAGGACAGTCTTCAGCCTGTACAGCATGTCTGTTTGGTATATTTTACTATCCCTTGGTGGCAGAGGTGAAGGGCTCAGTGCAGGGCCACAGCAGGTAAGTTGGTAGACACACAAATATTAGAAGGAATTGTCTCCCACAATTGTGGAAGCTGATAAGACCCAAGTTCTACAGAGTTCTACAGTCTAGGAACCAGAGGAGCTTGTGGTGCAGTTCTAGTTGAAAGGCTAACAGGATCTAGACCCAGGAAGTACAGATGAATTAGTTTTAGTCTGAAGACAAGAATGACACATGTTCCCATTTGAAGTCAGTGAGGCAGAATAAATTCTCTCTTGCTCAATGAAAGATAACTTTCTGCCCTATTCAGACTTTAAATTGATTGAATGAAGTCCACCCCCATTAGAAAGGACCATTCAAAGGTTAATCTTATCCATAAACTCCCTCATAGAAACACTGTGAATATTGTCTGGCCAAATATCTGATCATCCTGTGGCCCAAATTCACATATAAAATTAAACTTCATACTTTGTGACCTTGTACAATTTATGTTCTCTAGATATGAGTTCATTTTCCTATAGAATATAGTAATAACATCCCTCAAAGATATTATGAAGAATAAATAAAATAGCCATAAAAAGTTTATGAAAGTACTTTGTAAATTGGCATAGTCATGCTATTTACTATTGTTTTGTCTGGTTTTACCAAAGATGTTTTTAAAAAATCAGCTATAGGAATTTCCAAGTTACACATGTAAAGTTATATTTAATAGTCATACTTCTGACACACACAGTGTTCTATCATACAGCATATATTTTGTGGAAGACTTTGTAACTTTTATTACCATTTTGAGAAAAACTGATAAATATCATAAGAATAAATTAGGACAAGAACTTTTGAAATTCAGGCAAGGATTTTAAGAATATATTTTTTCAGTTTAGTTTAATATATTAATTTGAGACTTTTCCATTTTTTTTCTTTGTTTAAATCACTTGAAAGAGAGCACAAGTGTGCTTCAGGAAAGCAGCATCTGGCATTTGTTGGGGATGGGGATGGTTCAGAGAGCCAGGAGGATTGAGCTGTTGGAAGGGCAGGCCTCAGGTGCTGTTTACTGTGTTAACAGTTAATAATTATGTTGAGGATTTTTGCTCACACTTCTGTTGCATTCTAATTATTTATAGGTCAGGTGTCCAGGTTTGCATACCACTCTCTGCCCCCTGGTCTCTGGAGATATCTGGAAACAGCAGCTGGAGAAAGTGACTTCAGGTCATGGACTGAGTTGAATTAAAGTCTTCACATTTTAGAATATGGTAGGTTGGATTCTCCTTCCTGTACTGGCAATAAGCTTCTTTGATTGCTGATCATTCCCAAGCTTATTCTACATAATGACAATCAATAGGTAGTTAGGATCAAACACTAATGGCAAAGAGGAGATATTGCATTCAGTAAGAAGATTTCTGCTTACATTGCTTGACACCATATATTTAGATGCAGTCATAAGTGTTGCTTAAGGGAAAATATTATTAAGAAAAAAATTAAGAGTGTTTGAAAGACAGAGATTTAAATAAAATGAAGAATCATCCTCAGTGGGTGTATTAGAGTTCTCCAAAGAAACAGAATGAATATGATATATTTCTGTCACATATATCTTCATACTATGTACAATTCCTTATTGCAATATATGGTGTAAAGAATTGACTCAGATGATGATGCAAGCTGGTGTCCCAGTAAAGTGGGTGGTGTACTTAAAGTCCTAGTTCAAAGACTCAAGAACTGGAATACTAGTGTTGTAAATCTCTAATAAGTATTAGAGAAGACCAATGTCACAGGCAAAGAGACCAAATTTATCTTTTCCCCTTTGCTCTATTCATAATCTCAACAAATTGGATGATGCCTGCCCACACTAGGGAGGCAAAGAGTGTAACTCAATCTACCAATCAAATGGTAATATCATATAGAAAGCCCTCACTCAGAAATAATGTATTAGCAAATATCTGGGCATCATATAATGCAGTTAAGTTGACTGATATATAACCACCACAGAAGTTATACCATCAATTGCCTTCCCCCCAATATTTTTTAAAAGAAACTACACATTATTCTGGATATGCACAAATATTGGATATGTGGAGGTATAAAAGGTTGAAGAAAGATTAAAAATGCCAAAAACCAGTGAGACAAATTAAACAAACAAAGCAGTGGTGAATACTGAATAAAAGAGATCCCCTGGCTAAAAATTTAATGTGAAAAAATAGAGTTCCATCTCAAAGAGTGGCAGCAAAACTATACTTTCTATCAGATTGAATCTGACCTTCTGTGGAACAGAAGATTCTATAAAAAAAGTGTAGAGAATGATGATATGTGAGAGTCCTATTAAGTTCTCTATATAGATTTTAGTGAGGTTTATTAAAAATGAGGCATATGTGAAATTTCAAATATTTTTTAGAAACTATGAAAATGTAATATTTTCACCTACAAATATTATTAAAATTTAATGTTCTAGCCTGAAATATTTATTAACAAGAAATATTTTTTCAACAAATCTGAGTGAAAGTAAGATATTAGTCATAAAAACAGTTCCTGTTCTCCCCACATAAGTTCTCAACACATAAAGGCCAATTGCTTATTTATAAAGAATTTGAAAATTTAAAATCTGATTATCTTTACAGATAATGCATATATATATATATATACACACACACATGTACATATATATGGATAAACTAAATCAATAATACATATTCATTATATAAAACATGCTAATATTATTACATAATTAGTTATGCATATATAGATTAAATTATCAAATTTATCTTATTTCTAGTATTTTTTCATTTTTATTTTACTTTTGAGAGGGTATATTTAGAATTTTTCTCATGGTTTATTATGGTTATACTTAATAGTGGTATCCATTATGCACTTAACATAATTTGATCCATCTCATTCCCTAATCTTTGCATTCGGTCATGTCCTCCCTCCCTTAATCTACTAGCTCAACACCACTCTACTGATCTTCTCTTGTATTAGTATTACTTTAATTAATATAATGCAATCTATATATAATCAGGATTCACTGCAGTATATTTACACATAGACACAGTAACATTCTATAGATTTTGTTGCCCAGTACTTCCTCTTACTTTCCCCTCCTCCTTCCTCTCAATCCCCTTCCACTGCTCTATTGGTCTCCCTTCTATTTTCCTGTGATCCCTTTTTAAATTCCTTTTCTTTTTTTTTCTCTCTAGCTGCCAAATATAAGAGATAACATTCAATTTTCTGGGTCTGACTTATTTCATTTAGCAAGATGTTGTCCAGTTCCTTTCAATTACCAGCAAATGACATTATTTCATTTTTATGGCTGAATACAACTCCATTGTGTGTATATACTACATTTCCTCTATCTGTTCATCTGTTCATGAGTATGTAAACTGATTCCATAACTTGGCTATTGTGCACTACTATATACTACTATAAACTTTGGTCTGTATTTATTACTGTAGTTTGCTGATTTTAGTTCTTTTGGATAAATACTAATGAAGGGCATAGCTGGGTCATAGGGTGTTTCCATTACCAGTCTTCTGAGGAATCTTCACACTGTTTTCCAAATGCTTGTGTCAATCTGCAGTCACACCAGCAATGTGCAAATGTATCTTTTCCCTCACATCCAACAAAACAATTTTTGTTTTATATATTCTTGATAATTGCCATTCTAACTGGAGTGATAGGAAATCTCAGTGTAGTTTTGATTTGCATTTCCCTGATTGCTGAGGATATTGAACAATTTTCTAACATATTTGTTGGCCATTATATATTTCTCATTTAGGGAAAGATCTGTTTGGATCATTTGCCTATTTCTTGATCCAGTTATTTGATTTTTTTTTAGTTTTTCTAATTCTTTAGATATTCTGAGTATTAATCCCCTATTGGAAGAACAGCTGGCAAAGATTTTCTCCCATTCTGTAGGTTGTCTCTGCACTCTTGTTTCTTTGCTGTTTTAGTTTAATCCATCCCACTTATTGAGTTTCTGTTTTATTTCTTGGCTTTCAAGGATCTTATTAAGGAAGTCAGTACCTGTGCCAATATGTTGGAATATTGACATTATGTTTTCTTCCAGCAGTTGTGATATTTCTGATCTAATTCCCAGATCTTGGACTCACCTTGAACTGATTTTTGTGCAAGGTGAGAGGTATCTCTGGAGAGTGGTGACTTGAACTATGTTTTCTGATTGCCTCATGGCTGCATTTGCACTGGAAATTTCTTGTGCAAAGGTCCAGGTCAAAATGGCCCAGTTGCTATGCTAACTTCGGTCGGAGGAGGTGCTGTGCAAAAGCGCAGAACTGTATCAGTTGGGACCTTGAGCTCAGGCACCAATTCCCAGGGATAAAGAATTCTGAGCATAACAAGATAACCCTAATTTATCATCAGTCTTATGTTCTTCAGATTGCCTGCCTTGCTGAAACTGTCCCACAAATAACCTTTTGATGAAACCTATGTAATAAAAGTGCTGTACTAGCTCTGGGTCATCATCCTTCATTAGAGGGTGCTATCCCACTGGCCTCAGCTTTCTCTCTCCATGTGTGGCTGACTGTCTTTTCTCAATCCCCCATTGCCCCTGACCAGTTTTTCTGAATTAATGGTCAGTGTTGAGAACAGGATGACCACAACAGGTGTCTAGTTTCATTCTTCTACATTTAGATACCCAGTTTTCCCAGCAACATTTGTTAAAAAGGCTATCTGTTCTCCAATATGTTTTTGACACCTTTGTCAAGGATCAGATAACTTGATGTGAATTTGTCCCCGTGTCTTCAAATCTGTTCATTGGTCTTTGTGTCTGTTTTTATGCCAATACCATGCAGTTTTGGTTTACTATAATTCCATAGTACAATTTTAGATCAAGAATTGTGATGCTTCCAGCATTGCCTTTTTTGGTCAACAATTGCTTTGTCTATTCTTGGATCTTTTATTCTCCCACATAAATTTTAGGACTATTTTTTTCTAATTCTGTGAAGAATGTCATTGGTGTACTGATGTGGATGTCATTAAATTTGTAGAATTGTTTTGGTAATCTGGACATTTCAACATTATTAATTCTGCCTATCCAAGAACAATGAAGATCTTTTGTTTCTTCCTTTATTGTTCTATAATTTTCGTTCTAGACATCTTTCACATTCTTGGTTATATTAATTCACAGGTGTGTGTTTGTTTTGGTTTTGAGGTTATTCTGAGTGGAATTGTTTTCCTGGTTTCTTCCTCAGCACATTCATTATTGGGGTTAGAAAAGCTATTGATTTTTTTTGTTTGTTGATTTTGTTTCCTGCTACTTTGCTGAATGTGTTTATCAGCTCTAGAGGTTTCTGGTGGAACATTTTGGTCTTCTAAATACCTTTTGAAATGTAACATCCTATATATCAACATATTCAAAAATGTTATAAAACTGGCTTCTTGACACTACAGTAGGATGACCCAAATAGTGAAATTATGTTGAAGGTCAACTGAGAAAATCAATAACTCAAAAAGACATCATGTAGAAATAGCATTAAACAATTCTGAAGTTTATTTGCATTTCTAGTTAATTGCTTTCAGTGAAAATCTCCACCAAATATTAAATAGAATATTTATTAGAATTGTGAAACTAATGGAATTTAAGGATTTTGGAACACTACACATAAAGAATTATATAGAGAAGTAGTGGAGAAAATCAGCTATATTTTGAAAAGGTATTTTTACAAAAGGATCATTTAAGTGCTTCTCTAAATTTAGAATAAAGTAAGAGAGATTTAAAAAGCATAAAAGAATGGAATTTGCAAATCTTTCCCAATATTAAGTTTCACAATTGCATGAAAACATATAAAACTAATTTACAATTAAAATAATTACAAAAATTGATCAGATTAAGATGCAACATGTATGTATAATGACTGGATAATTTATTTATTTTGAATTCCAAACAGGAATGTGAGATTTCTGAATGAGTTAGTTTGCTTTTATATTTATCTTTCATTTTTTCTGATTATCACTATTATACAAATTGGTAAATCTACATTTTTTATAACATTGCTTAGAATGTGGAAAAATACTCTAAACTTAAACAGATATTAATAAAATTTGAAAATGTGTCACTATTTGTAAACCTTTTAATCACCAATATGATGTTACTGTTGACCAATCTTAGGCTTGGAGTTTAGATACAAATTAAAATTATTTGACTAAACATCCCTTATTTAAAAGATAGAGTGAAGAATCTCAAGCTTGTGTAGACTGTCAGCAGCAAGAAAATTAGAAGAAAAAAAATTCTAAATTGAAACCTATTTCTTTTTTTAAATTTTTACTTTTTAAAAGTTTTTCTTTATAGTTATGCATACAATAGAAGGTATATTGACATATTATACCTACATGGAGTATAACTTCCCATTCTTGTGGTTGTATATGTTATGGAGTTACACTAGTCATGTATTCATACATGAACTTAGGAAAGTTATGTCCAATTCATTCTACTCTCTTTCCTGTTCCCATTCCCCATTCCTTCCCTCCATTTCCCTTTTTCTAATCCAATGAATTTCTACCTCCCTCCCATTGTGTGTTAGCATACAAATACCAGAGAGAACTTGCTGCCTTTGGTTTTTTTTGGGATTGGCTTATTTCATGTGGCATAATAGTCTCCATTTCCTTCCATTTACTGGCATATGCCACAATTTCAGTCTTCTTTATCTCTGAATAATTTTTCATTGTGTATACACATCACATTTTCTTTAATCCATTCGTTGAAGGGCACCTAGGTTGGTTCCACAGCTTAGTTATTGTGAATGGAGCTGATATAAACACTGATGTGGTCATGTTGCTATAGTATGCTGATTTTAAGTCCTTTGGGTATATGTTGAGGAATGGGATAACTGGGTCAAATGGTGGTTCCATTTCAAGTTTTCTGAGGAATCCCCATACTGCTTGTGGGAAGCCATCCATGATGAGTAGAATCAGGCTTGGTTTAGCCATGGGACATGGAAGTCTGACTCCCAGGAACTGGCAGTCATGAAAGACTGTTTCAGATAGCCTGGTAGGTGACTCTGTACAAAGTGGTTTACCTCCTGAAGAAATGCTAATTCTATTGGGATGACCTGCTAAAGTAAGTGTCTTCCCTAACTTTATCCTGACCTGTTCCTCACGGAAGTTCCTCCCAGTCCTCCTTTACCTGTACAACTATAAATGAAGGGAAGGTGGGCTTCTCCATCTTGTTAGAGGCCAGATTTTGACATGGTTCAATCCATCACACCCCCTTTCATTTAAAGAGATTATTGGCTAGATTAGTTTAGATTAGATTATTTTACTATATAAGTTTCTTAGTGATTAATCAATAGCTGGCACCATCCTCTGACAGAAACCCTTTCCCTCACCCATGCTGGACATGGCAGAATCCACCCTACACCACTTTTCTAGAGTGGTTGCACCAATTTTCATTCCCACCAGCAATGTATAAATGTACCTTTTTCCTCACATCCTCACCAATATTTATTATTATTTGTTTTGTTTTAATTTTTACTTACTTATTTATTTTTACAGACTACATTTTGATTCATTGTACACAAGTGGGGTACAACTTTTTTGTTTCTATGGTTGTACACGATGTAGATTCATACCATTCATGTAATCATAAATGTATATGGGTACATGACGTCCGTCTCATTCCACCATCTTTCATACCCCAGCCCCTTCCACATCTCATTTCCCTCTATGTAATCTAAAGTTCCTCCATTTTTATCTTACCCCCTACCCCATTACCCCCATTATGTATCATCATCCACTTATCAGGGAAAACATTTGGCCTTTGGTTTTTTGAAATTGGCATATTTCACATCCATTTATGTGCAAATGCCATAATATTATTTGTCTTTATGATTGAATAATATTCCATTGTGTATATATACCACAGTTTCTTTATCCATTCATCTGTTGAAGGGCATTTAGGTTGGTTCCACAAACTAGCTATTGTGAATTGAGCGGCTATAAACATTGATATGGCTGCATTACTATAGTATGCTGATTTTAAGTCCTTTGGCTATAAACTGAGGAGTAGGATAACTGGGTCAAAATGTTGGTCCACTCCAAGTTTTCTGAGGAATCTTCATACTGCTTTCCAGAGTGGCCACACCAATTTGCAACTCTACCAGCAGTGTAAAAGTGTGCCTTTTTCCCCACATCCATGCCAACATCTATTATTGTTTGTGTTCTTGATAAAAGCTATTCTAATTGGGGTAAGATGAATTCCTAGAGTTGTTTTAATTTGCATTTCTTGACATTAAGGCAATTAATAAATATATTACTCATATTCTTGATAACCATCATTCTGACTGGAATTGATACCTATTTCTCCTTTAATTAGATATCCTTGTCTCAGGTTTGGTTTCTATTTTAGATTTCATTCATAGTTAAAGTTTGGAGGGGATAAGAATTTTAGAACCTAATCAAATGTTTTGAAATTTTGAATATCCTATGTTATCATTTTAAAATGTGTGTGTGATTTTAAAGCAGTGCATTGGAAGTGTTTAATTATAGAGCTGACTTTAATATGTGTGGCTCCAGTCATTTTTGCAAGTTTATCATTCACAAGCACATTAAATTCACACACATATTTTTAGCTGAAAGCTACTAAATCATCATTTCTTGTCAAAATTATTATGAAGCAATAATGAGGTGCTTCAAAGACTATAATTAAGAATAAGTTAATCTGAATCTTCCAACTGAAAGATGATTATAGTTTAACTCAATTACTCTATTTTAAACCATCTCAGATTCTCCAGAACTTCCAAATAAATTGTTATTATATAGTTATAAAACATGTACCAATCTAAAGTCATCCTGAGATCATACTCCTGAACAAAAGCATGTACTCATTTGCAAAAAGTCTAATGATTTCACTTCTAATAAAAAAATAAAAAATAGTCACATTTGTTAATATTTTAAAACATGTAAACCAAAGGTGTACATATTGAAATGATTTCTAGTGCTTGATGAATGGGCAATTGCTTTCATTTGTTTTGTGAACTTTCAGGAACAGAGGCTGGAAAATGTTCATCTATATTTTTTTTTCAGGAGAAATTATAATCTAATTATAAAATATTTTTCAACCACAACAGAAGCAATTAAATCTTCATATATGTAGGATAAAATGTGAAGCCAAAAAAAATTGCTCTTCTCTCTTGACTCTCTGTGCCTATGATAGTCCGATAACTCTTGGGTAGGTGCTACTCAAGAAATCTATGGTTAAAATATTCATGGGTTTTCTTTCCTTTTCCTTTTTTCTTAGATATTGGTTTTATGCATTAATCTTTTTGCAAAATTAAATTATATTAAAAAACTAGAGAATTTTTTAGACATAAATGTAAGACAAAATTTTCAGTTATTAAATTCAATAGACATAACATTGTTCTCACACTATTATTCCATAGAATTGTCAAACACTCGTCATATTAAACTCTTTATTGTTGAGAATTGATGAAAATAGGCACTGTCTGCAGACCTCATTTTCAGTAGCATATATTTGGCTTATCTTGCTGGTTCTGTTTCCTGAAAATAGAATTCTTATTGTCAACATCTATTGCATTTTGTTATAGATTATGCTTAGATGGGTCTGAAATCTGCCTTATGTAGTTCTTTTTCTCATTTCTTGCACCAACCACTGTCATACTCTCTCTGAAACTTCTTCTTTTGTTAGAACCTTTGTGTGTTGCCTGGAAGAGGAGAGAATTTGTTACTATTTTTCACATGGACATTTAATGGAACACATTCATTGTTCCAACTGAATAGCTTCCTACCTAAATGGGCCCTGTGTCTCCTTCCAGCTTAAGCTATAGTCTGGCAGTGTGTGCTTACCCTAACACAAGGATTCTTGACTAATTTTTTTAAACTTCTAGAGAATTCTTATACTAACTTTAAAAAGTGTATCCATCTGTAAGTTACGTGCAACATTTTACACGTTGGTGCATTTGAGCACATTTAAGTTATTTAGTGTTCAAAATGATTTACCATCACAATTTTAATTGAAATACTAGTATGCTATAAATGATAAATTGCAGATTAAAAATTTTTTCAATAGCAAACTTGGAATTGAGTCAATAACAGTATAATCATCTGCATCTTTATCACTCACCATCACACAGCATTATTTTTTAAGACTTATAAAAAATTGAATAATTCTTGAGCTCTGAACTTTTATGTTGTAAATATAAGTCAATTATCATCTAAATAAGGGATCAAGTACGTTTCTTTTATCCTGGTAGTCTACACATGTAGTGATAGCAACAGTCAGGATAACTATTTAAAGGATGTTGTTATAGACTCAGCATGATAATTATGTGAAAGACACAACCATTGGTGATGAAAGGGGAGCACAAAGAGAAGAAGAAGGAAAGAAAGAAGGTAAAGGATCAAAAAGAAAAAAGAAATATAGAAGCTAAAAAATCCTGAATCACGAGAACCTGTTCTAAACTGCCTCTGGAGAGTATTCCAGACATTTTGATGTATGGATTTAGGCAAGTAAGGCCTGTTTCAGAGTTTTGAGTATTAGAATTTTAAAAACAAAACAAAACACAACAAAAAATTGTTTTTAGCCACTATATTTTGGCTATTTGTTACAGGAAGAATGGAAAACTAACATAGGGTCTTTTGTAGGTGACAAGTCATTTTTTGTTGCTGCTTTCAAGGTTTCCTCTTTCACATTATTTCAACATTTGTATCACCTGTGTCACCCTTTTACATTCATCCTATTCATAATTTTTTTGAGCTTATTGGACACATAGATTAATGTTTTCATCAAGTTTGGGAAATTTCAACCATTATTTCTTTGAATAGTTCTTTGTATTCCTTTTATTCTATCTTCTTCTTACATCTCAGTAACCATATGTTGGGAATCTCATACTTCTCTGAGATTATCTCACACTTCTTTGAGATTTTCTTCACTTTTCTCCATTATTTTCTCTTTCTGTTTTTTGGATTGTAGATAGTCTCTGTGGATCTTAGATTGGCTGATTTTCTCCTATCAATCCATATCTCCATATTGATCTTCTGTTGATTCCAGTTACCAGACTTTTCAATTCTTGAATTTCCATTTAGTTCCTTTTTATATTTGTACCTCTTTATGGATATTCCCAGTTTGATGAGGCCTTATTATTCTTTTTTCACTTCTCCAAGTGAGCATGGCTCAACTTCTTTGAGCAGAGTGACTACTGGGAAGTCTGTCTGCAGAGTCTGATATTTGACCCTTCTGAAGGTAGTCCCTGTCCTGTTGAATGTTTCTTTTTCTGTTCCCATATATGGGTTGCACTTGTTTTTGTTGAAAACTGGATGTTTTACATAATGTATTAATGTGTATCAATGATGGATGCCATTCTTCTCTGTTTCTGAATCTCATGGTTGTTTGCTTTCTTATTTGTCCACCTGACTACTAACTTGGCTGGATTATTGTAATGACATCTTTTCACCTGCATTATGGAGCCTCTGATTTTTTTTTTTTTTTTCAGAAACTGCAGTCTTAAGAATGAGCAACAGTGGTTTGAGCAGGGTTCTCTGTCTTTTTCCATTATTCCTATGTTCAAATATCTTTTAATGGGTCTCTCTTGGAATTATGACCCATGTCTTAGCCCTCACTAATTAATGGGTGCTTGCTCAATTGCTCTAATAAATTAATTTTAGGAGGAAAAAAAACCAATCAGGCTGCACTGCACATGACAAATCATGTCCTTGTTGCTGCTTTCAGAGCATCCTCCATGACTTTGTTTTCAACTGTGTCTAGCAGTTAAAACTGTGACCACCCTGCATTTATCCTACTTGTAGTTGGTAGAGCTATTCAATGTGTCGATTAATGTTTTCCTTGTTTCTCAATTAAGGTTCTTTGGCAAAATTTGCTATAGTCTGATTCAATAAAATTTGGGTCTTTCTTCAAAGAACTTTTAGTCCTTCTGAGTCTTTTTCTGACCCCAAAAGGACTCTTTTCATTTTCCTTTCTTTTATTTTCTCTGCTAAAATAGCTGGTATTTGGGTTAATTTGTTGTTTTGGAGTTCCCAGCTTCCACTTAATTGCTTAGCAATAAAATTTTTTGTGAGTATACCTTTTGTGAGTATACCTCAATTTTTTGTGAGTATACCTTTAAACTTGAAATTTCCCCACACTATATTCCAAATAAAGTAATTTCTCTTGCAGAGATCTTCAAAGCTGTCTATTCTATGGTCTGCCTCTCAACTTGGGCAAACAATATTCTGCTCCTCTTAGTGTGCACACCTCCTTTATGAGCAGGATGTGAAGCAAGGATAGGATTTCTGGTTTCTGCTTGATTCTCCAGTATGGAAGATTTGAAGTATAAGCAAGCAGGGAAAAGGGTAATAATACCCTTCAAATTCTTGGCCTCCCATGCTGGGGATAGAGACTTATGCAGATGCTATTTTTAATGCAGGAAGGGGTTCTCCAATTTCTCAGCTGTCTAGATCTAAAAATGTAGTCTCTAAAATATGGAGAAATATGGGATGAAAAATTTTAGTGACCTAAACCTTCTAAGGAGATGCTTGAGTAACAAGGACCCTGTCTCTTGGCCATGTCTACCAAAGTGGAGCTCCCAGCACCCTGAGGAACAGGTTAAGGAGAAAGAAAGAAGTAGATTTGTGGCTCAAGTGCCATAGTCTCCCACTGCTATTATTGCAAATTAATAGATTTTGTTGAATAATTTGTTTTCTTTTGCTATATGTCCTTAGGACAATTTCCAGATACTTAAAATGACATTTTTTCTAAAGTTAATTTTCACTAATTATGATGTATCACTGGGGAATGAGTCTGTGAAGTTTCTCATGTCATGTTACAGAAATGAAGTTGAATTTTTGATTGTTATAAAGCAGGTCTTCCCTTCACATTATACTCTCTACTTTGAAGGAGTAGAGAGTAGGTGATGGAGAGGTTTGGAGTCAAACAAAAGCTCAGAGATATAATGGCAGCTGTTAGTTTATTCTGGATATAAATCCAGCATGGACACCAGGAGCATAGGAAAAACAGTCTCAGTGTATCTAGTCAAAGTTATTGTGGAGATCTGGAAAAATAAAATAAAAAAGGCCTAAGTATAACTAAGTCCCTTTTTATAATTATTTTTATTTCAGTTAGTGGATTTGAGTGATTCCTAAATCAATAGCATTAGTCATAAAGTTTATCTCAAAGTTTTGCTTGTTTGTTTGCTTTTCTTTCTTTTTCTTTTTTTCTTTCTTTTTTTTTTTTTTTTTGGTTTGTTTTGCAGTGCTGGGTTTTGACCCCAGAATTCACACACTCACACATGGTCGGCAAGCACACTGCCATCCAACTATGACCACAGACCCTCACCTCTATATTTTGACAACAAACAAACAAACAGACCTAGATTTGGTAATTTCCATCTTTGAAGACCAATGGAAAGGTGATCTGTATTTGAATGACAGCCAGGCAAAGATATCCTAAAAGCTCCAGAGCAAGGTGAGAAGTTTAAAATTTCTCACTGCATAAGCATGACCTCCTCAATTTGAATGACTCTACACCTTAAACAAAACAAAACAAAAAGCCAAGTAAAAACAAATGAAATAATAACAGGGACAAATAAAACTATTCTACTCTTCACTTAAAAAATAATTTAAATAATGGAAAACCAAAAAATTCGAATTACAGACAAATAGTGAAATAAATAACCAAAAACGGCAAGCACAGTTTCTTTCTTTTTTTTTTTTTTTTTTTTTTAATGGTGCTGGGGATTGAACTTAGAACCTTATACATGCGAGGCAAGTACTCTACCAACTGAACTATATCCCCAGCCCTGCAGTGTCAATTTTAAGGCAAATTGGTGGAGCATTTATAGAAAAATGAGCTGAGAAGTAAGGCTTTAGGATAATGAGATAGACAAAACTTGCCCCCTTTCATCTCCCTCTACATAAGGTTTCAACTAGCGCGGCAAAATACAGAGAAAAACATGGAAGGTTTTTAATTTGTATTTATGTCAAAGAATCTTTCTGAAGAAAATATTTCTGGGTTTGAATTTTTCAATTTTGCCAAGCATCAAGTACCCATTATAGTTTGGATTTTAAAAGTGAACTTTATTATTATAGAAATGCACTGCAATCAGATATATATATAGTTAGTATTTCATGACCAAAGTGTCTGTCTTGAATGAAAAGAATCCAAATATTTACTAAATATAGCAGAAATAGTTTTTGTCAAGTTTTTAATCAACATTCATCTTTTGGTTCCATTTTTATATTCTTTTTGGTTTGATTTTGCTTCCAAAAATCACTGTACATTTTCATGGAACTACATAGTAGTGGAAGACATTAATAAAACCACATTTGTTTTAAAATATATAATTTCTCAGAACCTTTTTTTTCATAAGTTAGCATATCTAGTAACTTGAGGAAGACATTTAGTAATCAGTGTCAGGAAGGGTACACAACTCTTTAGATAAATGATTACACAAATTTAAAACTGAAGAAAACTATATTTAGGTTTAATTTACTCTCTTTTGATACAGTCCTAGAGACCAGAAGACACAAATTACAATTTCTAATAAGTGGTTGCAATGTGTAACATTTTCAAGAAACCATGACTAAATAATTCTGTGCACTACATGAATACACATTGAATTGACAGGTGTTGAGTGGGCAGTGGGTTTAAAGAGCTATAGTAAGTCTGTGTGTGCATGTGTGCATGTGACTGTGTGTGATAGAGCGAGAGAGAGAAAAAAAGAGAGAGGAAAAGAATTAATATCTCTATCCCATACTGAAATATGGAATTTTTTAATTTAAAATACATTTGTATCAAAAATGCCTTTTCATTTATACCAGAATCAACTTTATCAAATACTAAATTATTATTTATTGTAAGAAAAATAAACAGTCATACCAAATTCATGTCTGTGATCACATCAATGTCATCTGGATGAAAATATTTTGTAAAATGAATTAGAGGAAATCACACTACGTGAAAACAAATGGTTTCCTGCTAATTGGCAAATGTATTTGTTTAATGAGTGCAAATCATGGATTTGGCATTATGAAACTATAATGATGCAGACTAATCGCTCAAGACCTTCAAATTTATAATATAGTTAAATTAGAATTCACTAGAATTCAATCATAGGAAAGACAAAATTTACACAGGAAATTTTGTCAGAAACTAGTCCATGTTTACTTGTTAAATAATTTACTTTGATATTTCAGCAGTGTTATTTCAGTATGTATTTTATTCATAAGAATCAATCTATCTAAATGGCTAACAAAATTCCAATAGAAAATAATTAGTTCACCTCTTGCTATAGGCAACTTGCTTACTTTCATGGCACAAGGTATAAATATATATATAACCAGATGTGTTTCTCTAATACATAGCATAATCTCAGATTTGTTTAAATATACTTGTATGTATTTTTAAATGTAGGATAATCAATAAACTGGGAGAAAGAGAGACAAACAAAAAGAGAAAGAGGGAGATATTATAACCTACAGTTCAAGATATATCTTGAACAGTATGTTTAATATACACACATAAAGAAAACATATTAAAATTCTTTCAGTTGAGACAATCTAAATGGTAACATTATCACTGATTTTTGTAATTGGACAACATGTATTTTCCAAATTTTCAGATACGTATATGTATATGCATATTAATATCTATATGTGTATGTTTTATATATATCATATTCAGGGAAAAATAATTACCACAAAAATGAATACATGTAAAATAATTGGTACAAAGAAAAGTATTCAGCTTCCAAAGATATACATGTATTTACAATAATGATCCTAAAAATATTTCGGTAATAATATGTTTGTTTCTAGGAAAATATTTAATATCTTTCTTTTTAATTTCCTTCAGGAAAGGTTCCTATGTCTATTTCTAATTTTAAATTCCATACTTTGAGAAATTCATGAGACTTATATTTCAAATGGCTTATTGGTTTCTAGGAATATACTTCTTATAAGGCTACAGATCTTGAAATTTGATTGTCATTACAGTGATAGACTAATCAAACAACACATAAGTGTGCTCAGATGGTGAAATTAAATTTAACTTATTAATTAAACTATTATTTTCCTTTTGTTGCTGTAGCAACTTACAAACTGAGTCATTTAAATTTATGATCTAATTTATGATATAAATTATGATTTTTCAAGTCTAGAGGTCATAAACCTGAACTAGGTCTCAGTAAGCCAAAATCAATCTATGGGAACACTCTATTCTTTTCTGGGAACTCCCCAGAAGAATTCTTATCTTTTCTACCTTCTTAGCATATGGCCCCTTCACCGACCCCATTGCAACTCCCTCAATCTTTCTATGACACTTCTGTCTTTCTCTTTTACTTTTATAAGGACCCTTTTGATTATATTGGTCACTTTAATAATTCAAGGTAATTATACTATCCTGAGAGCCTTTAACTATTTACTCACATTTTCAAATTCCCTTTTGCCATGTAAAATAACATATTGTCAAGTTCTACAGTTTAGGATGTGGAAATCTTTGGTGGGCCAGTTTTCTAGTCATTTAGCAACTCCCTGTGCTAAACAGGGTTCAGACATCTTTGCTTATACATTAGCACTAGTCACTGGTGACATATCAGAGAACTTATTAGAAACACGTCTGCCGAGGTAAAGCATATATTCTAGCAATGTAAACTAGAAACAGTAAATAATAAAAATGAGTATATTTCTTGTTTTAGAAAGAGATAAATAGATGGAAAAAATAGAACACAGTGAGGTAGAACAGAATCTGGGACTGATGAAACCAGTACTTCACACAGGGCGGTAGATCACATGGAGAAGGTAATATTTGATGAGTTTCATGCAGACACCTAGAAAATGAACATCTCAAGAATGGTATAGCTAGTGTGATTTTCCAGATGTGTCCTAACATATCTAACACAAGGAGAAAGATCGGATTGGACAATAGTGGGAAAATGCGGAGAGGAGAGAAGAGCAGTACCATGTAGGATCCAAAAAACAAAGAATAAAGGAAGAACAAATCAAATCAGATGGGACACTGGGGAATTTGAAATGATTTTGACTGTCCTGTGTATGAGATGGAAAATATCATGGGAATTTTAGCAGTAAGCAATATTATGTGGTTTTCATTTTAAAGAATCACTCTCACTTGTTGAGAGTGACAATTGCTGGGGCAAGATGGGAGAAGGGAAAGCAATTAAGTAGCTATTTGAGGTATACTCCATGTATGTATAATATATCAAAATATACTCTACTATCATGTATATCTAAAAAGAACAAATAAAACAAAGAACAAAAGAAAGTGGCTATTACAGTTACATATGCAAACTTTGGTGTTGGTTTATGGCAAGAAATACAAAGAGAAGCAACTGGAAAATTTGTAAAATAGATAAGTTAATGGTGAAATCAACAGTAAGTTAGGCAAGGAAAAAACTGAGCAAGGGAAAAGGGAGAGAGAGAGAGAGAGAGAGAGAGAGAGAGAGAGAGAGAGAGAGAGAAACAGAGGGAGCTTAACAGCAACACAGGTTTTTTTCAGAATAAATCTGCAGTGGGGGACCCAGTGGAGAATGAGACTCATCTTCTGCTCACAGCCTGGGATAACCATAGGAGAGTTTGGGGTGTTTTTTTTTTGTGGTTAGGACATTTCTAGGGGCTTGTTAAGGAAGGGTTCTTGTGGTCATCACCTCAATTCTTTGAGGTGGTCACTGTTACATGACAAACCAGGTGTTTTTCAGGATTTCAGTCCCCAGTAAGAATTCCCTTTCTTAATGTCATGATGGAGTATTTTCTGGGGTTTAGGCCAGAAACCTAAGTCAGAGAGACCATGAAGTGACCATTCTTCTAAGATGGAGGATGTGTTTCAAAATGTCATTGCCTATATCAAGTCCTCCCTAATAAGTCAAACTGTCCAATGTTTCTGATTAGTTAAATAGGATAAGAACTGATAATTGATCATTCAATCAACCACAAGGAAGTGATTAACCAACTTGAGGAACCAGTTTTGGTGAAGTACAAAGGATGAATCCTGAATGAAATTAGTTATCAAAAAATAGCAGAAAAGAGATTGGAAAGAGTAAGCATAAACAACTTTCTAGGAATTTTGCCAAAAAGGGTAAGGTGAAGCATAGAAGTTGCTGATAAATGGATAAAAAGAAAGCAAAAATGAGGAAAAATAACTGCATTGTTGCAATTATATTGAAAAAGTCTGTTGAGGCAGAAAATTTGTGAGGAAGGAAAGAAAAGGCAGAAATGCTAGAAAGATGTCCTGAGTATGCAAGGGTGAGTGGGATCTGGTGCACAAATAGAGTACTGGCTTGAGGTGGGAGACTGGAAAGACTACAGTTGTAGAGAGCGTAGTTTATGTGGGTTCAGATGTTGACTACGGGGTAGATGTGTCTGTCACTTATGTTAAGCTTTACTTCTTCAGTGGCATAAAAACATTGAGTATAGTTTGTTCATAGCTCTCTCAGATAACTTGCATCATTTGGATTTAACTAAGAAAACCTCATATAAAAACAGAAAAAGATACTAATAAAATGACTATAAAATGACATTTAGTACATAAACAAAGCCAATAATGTTTGAAACACATGATCCCTGACACAATGCAAACATCAAAAATGCCTAGTTATCTTTTGTAAAAATAATATTGAAAGATTTATGAGTTCTGCCCCACCTAAATGAAGTTATTCATCTTCTCTAGCAGAGATGCCTCTCATACTTCATTAACCTTAATTAACGTGTTCTTATTCTCCACAGGTTAAAACTCTATCAGGAGTTTTTATCATAAATAATAGAAGCAGAAAAGGAAATCCCAGAGAAATAAGATAGATTGCTAATGCTGTAAACCAATCCCTAAAATAAGGAATAAGAAAATGCAATATAAGTATTTCCTAATTTGTAGCTTATGAGCTTCCTAGTTCACTAGTTTGCAATCTTAAGAAATGACTTTTTGAATATAAACCCCATCAAATCACCAATGATATTTTTCATAGAACTGGAAAAATATCCTAAAATTCATATGGAATCACAAAAGACCCCAAATAGCTAAAGTAACCTTAAGCAAAAAGCAAAGTTGGAGACATCATAATATCCAATTTCAAGACACTGCAGAGCCGTAGTAATAAAAATAGAATATTATTGAAATAAAGACAGACATGTAGATCAATAGAACCGAATGGAGGATTCAGAAATAAATCCATACATTTTCAACAAAGGTGCCTCAAATAACTAGTGGAGAAATGATAACCTCTTCAGTAAATGGCACTGGGAAACAATATTTACTTGTAGAATATTGAAATTTGAGTTCTTTCTCTTACCTGTACAAAAATTAAATGTAAAAGAATCAAAGACCTTAACATAAGCCCTGAAACTCTGAAACTACTAGAGGAAAACATTGGCACAGGCAATGAGTTCCTGATTTGGATTCCGAAAGCACAGGAAACAAAATCAAGAATTAACAAATGGGAGTAAATAAAATTTATGAAAAGCTTCTACACAGCAAAGGAATGAATAAGATGAGGAGAAAACCTACAGAATGGGATAAAATATTTGACAGATACTCATATGATGGATAATTCACATTATAAACATGTAAAGAACTCAGTTTAATACAAAAAGAAACAAGTAACCCAATTTAAAGACAGGTAGATGAATAGACACATCTCAAAAGAAGACATATGAATGACCAACACATATATGACAAAGGGTTCAATATCTTTAGCCATTAGAAGAATTCAAATCAAAACTATAACAAGATTCCATCTTGCCTCAATTAGAATGGTTATCATTAAAAAATAATAATAACAACAAATGCTGGAGAAGATGTGGAGTAAAAGCAACACCTAAACCCTGTTGGTGGGAATGCAAATTAGTACAGCCACTATGGAAAACTAAATGGTGTTTCCTCAAAGAACTATAAATAGAACTGCTATGTCATCTAGCTCTACCATTCCCAAGTATACATCCCAAGAAAATAAAGTTAGAATACAAAAGAGATACCTGCATAACCATGTTTATTTTGGAACTATCCACAATAACCAAGATGTGGAATCTGTGTAGGTGCCTGTTGGAGGAAGAATGGATGAAGAACACATGGTATATATATAAAATGGGGTATTATCCAACCATAAAGAAAATGAAATCCTATCATTTGCAGGATAATGGATGGAACTTGAAGAGATCATGTTAAGTGATATAGAGATAAACAGAAAGAGAAGGATTCTGTTTTCTCTCATGTGAAACTAAAAAGGAAGGTCTGGAAGGGCAATTGGGGGAAGAAAAGAGAGAAAGAGAGAAGTAAATAGGATGAGCGTGAGCAATCCATGACATGTGCATGCATGGAAATATCACAGTGAATTTCATTACTTTGTACAATTAATATGTGTTAAGAATCAAAATAATGATAAAGGAGGAGGTTTTTGAAGAGAACATTGTGTAAGGTTTTGTGGTTTTGTCATCAGTAAGGATTTAGTAGGCATTTATCAAACAAGTAAAAAAAATGAGTACAATAAGGCTGATCAAGATATGTCTGTGTGGGCATTATGTGTGTATATAAAAATATGTATATACACATATATGTATATATATTTATATAAACATACACACACATACATTTATTTTCACTACTGGATAACAGTGGAAATCTATCAGTTTGAAGATAAATACTAGAAGTTATAGTCTTTAGCAGTATATATAGTTATCTTAATAATTTCTATGTTTTGATATTAGTTCAGTTGCATATTCTCACAATAATTTCCAAAAAGGTATTCCAAGCTATTTATTGCTGTGTGTCAGGTATATTCAATCATAGCTTTCATGTGTCTTAGAATCTGGAATGAGAGAGGACTTTTGCAGTATTATTATAGTTACGTGAATGCTCTCTAAACAATTTTCATATTTTCAAATGTTCTTTATATTAATAATGCCAGCTATTTTTTTTTACCATTTTTTCCTGAAAGGATATCTAAATATTCAAGTTTACTATGGGTTATCTAGCCCCAGAATATCATAAATGACGTAATGCTTTGAATATGAAAAGCATGTCACAAATAATTAAAATTATATTGTCTAAAGACTATTGCAATAACCATTTTTTGGAATACCTTTAAAGGTATTGGAATACCTTTAAAGGTATTCCAAAAAATGGTTATACCTTTAAAGGTTCCTTTTGAAGTGTAGCTTCATTTCTCCTTACTTGATAACCCATTTCTTACACAATTGCCTTCCACATTGTGTATATTATTAAAGATATTATTTGATTTACAAGATAAACTATAACTTTTTAAGCACACATTTCAACATTCTCAGAAATTTCTGTTTTTTGAGATTATGTAGATACATCACCAATTTCTAACACTTCATTGCTTAAGTTTTCCATGATGAAATCTGGGTTTCCCTCCCCAAGTTATTTCATAAATACTTAGGTTAGTTCTGATAAATCCAAGCTTCAAAAATTAATAAAACATAGGAAGAATTGAATCCTTTGCTTACTAATGTGTCAAACATTATCACCCAAATCTATTTTGGGGATTTCCCTAAAAACAATTCTCTATAATTATCAGTGATTGTAATTCAGAGACAATTTCTATGCTCATCGTAGCATCATGTTCTTGAATAAAGATGAATGAGATTTTGGAAAAGGATGGTTGAACCAAGAGTACAGTGCAGTTTTCTTAACAGATTCTCATCTTTCCTTGTGGAATTTAAAGATAATTAAAGCTTAGTGCACTGCCTTAATCCTATCACAAAAGACCGTATATAAATGTTATTGTAATGAATTGAAATTAGGCAACATAGGCTACATAATTAAGTGATAAGGTTTTAACTAAAATGTGAAAACTGTGATGTATATCATTTATGAACTTTATAAAAAAATGAATCCTTATGTCCTGCTGACTCAATTTCTTTGCTAATGGATCTAAGTGAGAAAAACTTAACTAGTTCTTAGCATGAATCAAAAAACATATGAACATACCAAAATTTGAAAAGTAACTAAATTGAAAAAAAAATCTTGCTTAATAACAAGATGTAAAAGCATTATAAATTGCTCCAGAACAAAATCTGACTTCTTAAATTCCAACATTATTTCTGAATAGTATTAAATATAATATTTTTTCTTTTTTTAAATTTATTTTTAAAAAATTTTTACAGACTTCATTTTGATTCATTGTACACAAATGGGGTACAACTTTTCATTTCTATGGTTGTGCATGATGTAGACTCATACAATATTTTTTCTTATATTATGTATCTACTGGGTTTTCAATGTAACAAGCAAGGGAAAATATGTCAAGAAATAAATTTAATTTCAATCTATATACAGCAACTTAAAATTTTAGAGTATACAGTTCTTTAAATTTTCACAAATACATATTGTCAAACAACTGCCATTTCATTCATGTTATTACAGAATAACTTACTCATCACAAAGAAATAAATTCCCTTCTCCTGTCTCTTTGTAGAAATCTCCCTATCCATTGGTGAACATTGACCCATTCTTAGTCCATACAGATTTGAGATTTTCAAAATGTCATGTAAATGAAATCAGACAAATGAAACATTTATTTATTTATTTATTTATTTATTTATTTATTTATTTATTATTGGGTCTTGCTTCTTTTACTTAGCATAATACATTTAGGTTTGAGTCATCATTACTAATACTTTTGTTTCTATATGGAAAATTGCTACAGGGCTGGGGTTTGGTTCAGTGGTAGAGAGCTTGCCTAGCATGAGTGAGTCACTGGGCTCTATCCCCAGCACCACATTAAAAAAAAAAAAAAAAAAAGAAACTAAATAAACAAAATAAAGGTGTTATGTCCATCTGTAACTAAAAATTTAAAAAAAGAAAATATACTGCAGGTGGAAACAAAAGAAATATGAATAATGTCAATGTTCAGGAAGACATCATGGTACAAAAAATATCTAGATATATAGACATCTAGATTTTAGATATACAATCTGATAGGTATCAGACAGATTAAGGGGATAACTCTGCAGAGTGGGCCTACTCTGGCCCTGCCTAGCTTAAATCAATAGGATATGCAACATTCCTCCACAAACAAACTGTTATCTTCAGGAAACATGTTGGGTCAAAGACTCCTCCCTACTATAAGAAAAACACAAGTGTTTTAGTCAGTTTGCTGTGACCAAAATACTTGACAAAAACAACTTAAAGGAGGAAAAGTTTATTTAGGACTCACAATTTCAGAGGTCTTAGTTCACAGATTTCTGATTTCATTTCTCAGGGACCAAGGTCATTAAAATAGCAATTCCCCACCCCGCACACACACACAGGGCATAAAGTCACGTGCAGTGGAGACTTGAAAGTCTGATTCCATTCTACAGTCAGTCAAAAGTTGAAATGTAGATAGGGGCAGGACTCTCTGAAAACTTCGCTAGAAACCCCAATAAAACTGATGGGCAGTAGATACAGGCCTTTATGAGAGGACCCACTCTCCCTTCTCCCCTGAGACTGTCCAAAAAGGTTCCTTCTCCTTTCTCATCTAATAAACGCTTTCTTATACTATGTACAAATTTTTTGAAAAACTGCAGGCAATATTTCAAAAACCAATGGTCACAGATCCCTGTGGTTGCTTTTACTCTGCAGGCAAATCTTATTCTGAAACATAGTCTTTATCAAATCCATTTATTTATATATATTCATATGTGTGTGTGTGTGTGTGTATACACATATATGTATGTGTATAAAATTTTAATTTTTTTAGAAAGTCAACTTGCTCTTCTTTGAGATTGGAAAACAGAATTACAGATATTGTCCTGTAAAATGTGTTCTATAAGATGTTAAGCATATATTTTTTGTCTTTTACATGTTATCTGTTATCCCTCAAACTTTGAGAACAATGTGTATTTTCTCTCCAAAGTATTCATAGCACAAAGGACTGTCTTTCACCAATTCTCCTCTCCCCCCAGATTTGAAACACAGAGGAGGGACAGAAGAATATGAATGATTTTCCCTAAGCATGGACCTAATTAAATTAAAATGTATTGATGCAAAGTGATGAATGACATCTTCCACAAGACAAGGTATGTTCCCATTTACTTGAATAAAAAGCTCTGATCCATGACTTCCCCTCTCCAGTAATAGAAATGTCTCTAAGTAATGTATCCTTGAGTTACAGTTAGTGTCTTCTTTACCAAGATCAATTCTCTTTTGTTAACAACTGATTTTTCCCTCAGGAAATATTCTTTTCTCCAGTCTAACCCTATTTTAGCTATGTGAAATGGATATTTCATTGACATGTATCCTATGAGGTCTGATTAATACAGCAGCACTACATCCCATGTTGCCCAGAGAAGGTGGTTCTCACATTAAGAATCAGAACAAATCAGACAATCAGTGGGTCCAGACACTATGTAAGGTGACCAGTACAGAAATTTGTTTATTCTAGTTCATTTGCAGCAGAAGGGATGTAAGCCAGAGCTTTAAGGGACTGCAATTAGGGCTTTCACAAAGGAATGAATATATAACAGTGAATAAAACAGGAATGTGGAATCATAAGCAATGTACTATAAAGTAACACAAAGAAAAACCAGACCTTGATCACATCATTTGAGCCCTAGAGTATCTAAATACTCAAGAATATTTTTCTCTTTGGTTTTCATTTAAACGAACCAATTAAACATAACATGAGGTAGAGTGTTTTTTGTTCGTGCAATCCAACTTAATTTAGACTTTCTTCCTGTTACTTACAGCCCCAACTTCCTAATTCATCATAGAATTCATTTTGATGCCCAATATCTCAATTCAGTGTTTTTCAAACTTACATAATCATAAAAATAAGTTGGTATTTATTTTAAAAGGCAAATGCCAAAATTACTTCTCTGAAGATTCTGTTAATTAAGGGTTCTGTATTAGAGAATGATTTGGACATGAATTTTTTTATGTGGAAATATTGAAATCACCAAAATAGTTCAATGTGTTAAAATTGGAAAAATATTGATTTTTCATAAAATTATACTTGCTCAATATTACATAATTGATAGACATGCTTTGTAAACCAGTATAAAATGACAGAGTCACAAAATGTTAAAGAGAGATAAAACAGTAGATATAATGGAATCCCATAGACTATTTTTTCCAACGAGAAAACTGTGGCAGAGAGAAAAAATGTCACACAGAGAAATCCCATGGGATTTAGTAGCAACACTAATACTACAATATGACTTTCCTTCTACCTTCAATTTTTATGTTACTAAGATCACATTTCTAAATTATAAAACAGTACAGATAAATACATAAGTGTCAGTATTCCATAAAATCTACTTCAATTCTTCATGGGCCTAGAAAATTAACTAAAAAAGCTTATAGTATGTTGGAAATTCTTAGCACACCATGTTATGACATTAATTTTTATGTGATTATTTAGGAATATTGTGGCTATTAGAGTAAGAATGAATCCTTTACTCTTTAAGAGGACTCTAAATACCTATCCTAACTCATCCTGTGATTTTGTAAAAATATCCTCTAATGTTCATGTAACAAGTAATTTATTTATATTATTGAAATCTATTACTGATAAAAGAATATTATTAGACAAGCCACTATTTTAACTCTAATAATTAGCATAATAAACTGCTTGAAAAATCATGCAGTGTAAATGCAATGGTCCAATACAATAAATTTGTGGGTTTTTACATGCTAAGGAGTTTTCAAAAATTTTCCTCAATGTTTTGGAAAAAAATGTGTGGAGCAGATTTATATCAGAAGTGACTGTTTTACAGGGTTGTATAAGATCATTTGATAAATGTATAGGTCCAAGTCTTCTTTACATTATAAAATAAAGTTTTTGAAATGAACATACGCACATTTTTTTCTTGCTTTAAGTAGATAAAATCAAACTTATTACTAGCTATGGTTGAAATTGTTAAAAAGAGTTTTCCATTAACATCAAAACTTCAATATCTTAAATATAATATAAGTAATTATACAGAGAAAATTAGAAACTCTCATTGTTCATTATGAAGAATTTTCTCAAAGAATCATATTTATGTTAAAATTTGTAACATTATAGTTACATAAATTCATTACATATATATTTTTCTCTTCCTTATAATTAATTTCTTATGTTTCTAAATGTACTTAAATTTAAAGGACAACCTCACTATTTTAAATGAACAACATATACACATAATTTGAGAAGAAATTTAGAAGAAAAAATAAAAATTGTTATGCCATTGTATAATATTTATAACCATTACATTTAAAAAGAACATGTTAGTCTTCAAATAATTTCCAAATTTGGCTCTATATCATAAATAATATGGATTGATTCTTTTTCCTGATTTTATTTGTTTGAGTTACTGAGAAGCTATAAAATATCACTTGATGAAATAATTGAAGACAAAGAGCAGAATTCTAAAAGAAAAATTGCAAATAAGGTTAATGAATCATTTTTATAATTTCTCTACTAAATGTGAACTCATTAACATTATGAAAAGAAGAATTTGATAGACAAAACCATTAAAGTAGTATACTTTAGGAGCATAATTCAATTAAAGTGGAACTCAGTTTCCAATTATTTTTATTGTCGACATGATGTTAGAAAATAATATACATTTTTCCCCAAATTCCTTCCAAGCTATAAACAGTGTGTCTTTTCATTGTAAATAGTCACCTTGAATCCACAGTAATTATATAAATCTATTGCATATATAAACCTTGTAAAATGTTATTATATACTAGGCCTCAGTTTAAATCCTTTTTATTTAGAAGGATATACTAACAAGGAATAGTTATGGATGTATTTCAAGGGCAATTGCAATCACCAAACCTTTAACTGTCCTGCAGTTTACTTCATACAGTCTTCCCAAACGACTTGCAAGATCTAGCACAAGTTCTAAGAGAAACATTTACAGGAACATGTCAAAGTGGAAGCTTTCAGGCTTGACAAGTGAAAGTGGGAGATTCTGAAACTCATAGATCAGCTGTGGCCCTACCCAAAGTGGTGAGGAAGGTAGCTTTCAAAGCTTTTCATATTTTTTCTTCCAGATGCTAAGAGAGTAGTCATCCCATCAGTAATCTGTGCACCTAAAAATGATGCACCTTATAGGTAATTTGATTTCATACTATAAAATTTATTCATTAAATAACAAAAATTTACTTTCTTCACTTTTTGAAAAATTTCGGGTTATGATAAACCTCAAGTGCTTTCAGAGAGTTCATTAGAATGAGATTGTGACATTTAATATAGTCTACTTTTTAAACCAAATCAAATTTCAGGATTTCTAAAACACAGCAGCAATATTTTAAGTTTCTTAACAGGCTATTTATTTACTTTGAAATTCCAGTATAAGCCTGTTCCTTCCTTCAAGTTTTAGTCAGATTTTTGTTTCTGTGACAAAAGACCTTAAAAGAACAACTTCGAGGAGGAAATGTCTATTTTGGCTCACAGTTTCAGAGGTTCAGTCCACAATAGGTTGACACCACAGAGGTGAGGCAGAACATCATGGTGGGAGAGCATGGCACAAGTAAGCAGATCAGAACATGACAACTAGGAAGCAGAGAGAGTTCTGCTCACCAAGGACAAATCATAAACCTGAAAGTCATGCCTCAGTGACCTACCTCCTACAACCACACAATACCTGCCTATAGCTACCACCAGCACTTAATCCCTATCAGTGGATTAATCCACTGATTAGGTTATACCTCTTATCTAAAGATTTCACCTTGGAACATCCTCCATTGTCTCACACATAAGGTTTTGGAGGACAAGTCATATCTAAATCATAACACTTTCTGAGAAAATGAATGTAAAAAAATGCATCACAGGAGTAGAACAGATAATGGAAGAGAATTGGTCAGTCACTGTGATGTCTGACACTACTCTTACTAAAGAAGTTCATGGACTAATCTTACTATATACACATGGAAAAGCAAAAAGGGTGACTCCTGTAATTCTGCAATTTATCATTCTCTTCACACTTGTCAAATGTTCTTTTCATGTACTTTTAGAGTTATCATCAGCAGATATCTACTAAATTACCCAGAAATACTTAGAATAGCTTGTTGTTCAGATGTTGACTTCCATTTCAGCTAAACAACTTCTTTCTGTTTCATAAATGAAGATATGATAATAGAACCTCCATTTTTGAGATTAATATTTAAGACATCTAATTTCCATAGTTTATTTTCAGAGCATAAGTGAAGCTCATAATCCTTTAAGGAAAAATGATAGCTTGAAATGATAAGAAAAAATGGTATTTTAACAGCAAAAATGTAGAACTGGTTATCATAAAGGGGGACGATTATATTTATAGCAGTTCTAAAAGGAAAATAGACTCCTCCTGGTTCATCAATATAAATAATTTGGTGGAAAGTTATCAGCATTTCACAGGAAAGAATTTTCCTACTTAACACTAATTAGTCACATAATTAGTTAAGAAAACAGCACCAGCAGATCTGGGACCAAGTAAGTGTCAATTAAATTAAGAACAGAATACATTCCTAGTTAACAATATATTAACCATATTCCTGCAGTGGGAACAATCACCTACTCCCTTCATGCAGTACACCCAGTAAGCTACCTATTGTATTAGAATTTATTTTTAATATATTTCCTACTTTCCTTACCCATTTTTTCTTTCTAATTGCTTTCAATGATGCAGTTCATGTACCTATCTAATAACATGCACACTTTTAAATATAACTACATGTATCACTCACACATATCTCCTGCTTAAAAAGAATAAATGATGCCACATCACTATCAGATACAGCCTTTTAAGGCAAAAATTTTATAATAATCCATTATGAAATATTACAAATTAAGAATAATTTCTGAAATAAAATTTAGAGACATTTGCATTTATATATGTTTAATAAAAATCTAATGTAATGGCTTTAAAGTAATATGTAGTAATTAATTTAAAATGTTTTAAAATTTAAAAATTATATGTAAACTGCTTTCTTTTATCTTCATTATTAAATATTTAAGGAAAGTAGGATGATAAGAAAATATTCCATATGAAAATTATAAGAAAATATATGAGGAGAAACATAAGTAGAAATTATAATTAAAGCTAATGTTAGACAAGGTTAATAGTTGAAAAATCAATTGTATTTCTCTATACTAGTGATGAATAGTAACAAATCAGTATTTAGAAACAGCATATATGATTAAACATAAAATCTAACAAAATATATGCAAAAAATCTATATGCTGAAGACTGAAAACACCAAGAAAACAAATGGAAGAATGCCTAAATGAATGCAAAGGCATATTTGCACATGGATTGGACAATTTGATACAATTAAGATGTCAATATTCTACAAAGTGATTTAGGTAGTCAACACAATCCAAACCAGTCTCAATATGATGTGTTACAAATGATGAAAGGCTGAGTCTAAAAATTACCTAAAATGTCAAAGAAACTGGTACAGTCAAAAAGTTTCACAAAAGTAAAGACAAGGTTGTAGGACTAACAATAATTGATTTCAGAAATCTTGTTTCTGTAATCAATTTTGTTGCTTTTGCTCAAAATAAATAATTTATCTCATCTCTAAAGAAATCTGTTGTCTTCATGATTGATCTTGCAATATTTTTCAGTGAGGTGAATCAACTTGAATTTGGCATTAGGTCTTTTATTTTTATACCTCATTGTGTCTTCCTGTAAATTTTAACTAATGTATATTTTTAATGTAGCAATCATCAAATAAATACTAAATTTTTATACATATTGTATTTAAATGCAACAGTCGTGTATTTTATTGGTATGTGAAGGTAAATCATATTTCAATTTCATCCTCATCTAATTGCTGCAAAGATATGAATAGTTATAATTCCAAGTAAGCAAAGTTAATTTTAAATTCATGATGTTAAATATAATAATTGCCTTCATTTTAGTAATGTCGATCTTATTATTTTGCAGTTTTAGAATCATATTTAAAACTTATCTGAAAGGTGTCAAATTATTTCATAGTACACTTATTTTGATCTTTAAATTTACATTAATGGGATCAAAACATAATAATCCTGAAGCAAACTCAATTTTTGAACAGTTCTTCTGTATAGCTATATGTCATGCAAGACATATATCTTACATAGCTATCTGTCATTTAAGAAAGACGTTCATGCACATTCTTCATGTCATTTTATAAACTAATCCAATATTAATGTAGCACTTTATTAATAGCAATGGTAGTAATACTTACGATTTGCGGACCTGATCAAAGAATCTTGCTTTCTAAGATGTGTAAACAAATCATTAAAATACTGACTACAACTTTTTTATGCCTTCTTACTGGCTGCAGATAGTGCTGCATTACCAACTACAGTGAGTGCTCAACGAGTTTGTGCAAATAGTGATGTTGGATATCAATAATTAATAAATATTGGCAAGCATTGGATTATTGTGATATTCATTTTTCTATTTCTGTAGTAAATACTTGAGATAGATCAACTTATAAAGAGAAAACTTGTATTTTGGTTCACAGTTTTGGAGGTTTTAGTTCATGCTCAGCACCACTTCCATTGGGCCTGTGGCAAGCAATCCTATGTGATAGGAGCACATAGTGGAGCAAGCTCATCACCTCATGGTGGCCTGAAAACAGAGAAGGAAGAGGAAGAAACTGAAGTCCCACAATCACTTTCAAGGGCCTTCCCTCAGGGACCTAACCTTTCTCCTAAGGGGTGTCAGCTCTTAAAGGTGTCACCACCTCCCAGCAGAGCAAAGCCTTCAACACATGGGCCTTTGGGGGACATTTCAAACCCAAATCATTTTGAGTGGCCATTCTCAAAAGTCAGAAAAGGAATGACATTTTAATATTGCTTTTTATTCTATGGAAAACAGTTTGTGAGCAATAAAGCATCATATTAAAATATGATACTCAGATAATTGTACAAATATGCAGTTCATTATACAGATAATTATTGATATCTTTAGTCATTGTATCAATTCATCTTGAAACTGATTATGTCTTGATAGAATAATAGAAAACATTATTTGGATTTTCTTCCTTCATTTTTATAACTTCTCATAGCTTATAGGTTTAATTTTTTTCTCTAATAGTGAGTTGCTATATGCAGCTATTATTTTTTATATTCTTAAACTATACTTCTTTTCCCTCTTCAATGTTTTATTTTTAAATTAAATTAACAATAGAGACTTATCAAAAGTTGGTATTAATTCTTGGAAGCATGTTATATTTTTTCAACTGTATACCTGTTTTATTGTAAAATATTATATCAATCTCATTTAATAGAGTAAAAATATTATTGACATATTATTGAAATATTATTTCACATAATTATTATTTGTGAAAGATATTAAAAGTGCAGTTTGAAATATAAAACTGAATAATATTGACATTTTATTTGTAGGTAAAATGTTAAAAATAAGTAGTTAATCAGTAAGAAACATTTTCAAATATTAATATAAAATAATTCCCAACATACAGTTTGGCACAAATATGCTGTACTGGCATGTAAAATCCTTCAAATAGTTTTGACATTAGTAGTTTGGTTTCTAATATGTTCAACTAGTCTTTGTAAATTTGGAACTGACTAAGTGTAATTACTAATCAATTTACTTATCAGCTTTATTTTTAGAAAATTAAATATCACTTAAGGCAGATAAAAGTGTTTTTCATGTTTATTTACATTTGGAAAGATAGGTTTTAAACAGATTTTTAGTTTTCAACTGTTACTGTCAAGGCATTTGAAGGGTGAGTTAGATGAAACAACTGTTTTTTGTTTAAAGTTGTCCTACACAGAGCTGAATGTCTTGTGTCTAGAACACCCACTAAATGTCAGCACAACTATTATATCACTGAAGCAGAAAAGACTGCCAAATTCGGTTAGTGTCCACTAGGAATTATGCTGCCTCTGTGAGATTCTCTATCTCAGACTATCGCTCTGCTAATCTACCTGTTGCTGCATCTAACACATCATATTGATCATGTCATCACTCTGCTTGATTTACAAAAGATAACCTACAATTCCTTACTTGGCATTGAATACTGTCTATTATCTGGCTCCAGAGCCCAACTCAGAATTTGTTCTGCCACAAGAATTTTTCTTAATGTTCTCTTAGTAAAGTACTCACTCCTTTAAGTCTGAACTGTTTTTCCTTTACGTAGCCTTAATGGTGTTCTACACTTGCTGATATGTGCCTCTCAGCTGGCATTTACACACTATGTGGACAGGGTATAGATGAATTATTCATCCTAACTAGCTTTGTCCAGAAATTTTAGTCACTAGACATAAATTCCTGAAATATACAAATGTATTATTCTATGCTACTGTATTATTCACATACCTACATAGAGAAGTATAATAATATTAGGGTGTTAAAATATTCTTCTTTAAAATCTGATAGACTTTGTCCCAATGCTGAAATAACAAGATGAAAAATATTAAAAGATTTTTCAGATATTTAATTGCATTTAATCTATGTCAACTTGATTAATATATTTAGTTTTAGAATTATTTTTAATTAGCAAGTTAAATTCTTTTGGACTAATAAAATTTCTGCTGTATATCTACTATTGCAAAAGTGCCAAGAAAGGAATTTATGCCAATAAAAAAATAAAGTGTTCATATTCTGGCTTACACTATATTATTGTAACTGAATTTAAACGATCTATACATTTTGGTGAGGCCAATATCCTACAAAGAGAATGTGTGATTCTCTGTTAGAAATGACAGTTTCAGCTACTGAGGACATATTATACATGGTCACAGTAAAGTGGCTCATAGAACCATTCAGTTTTAGAATGATCTGTATAAATTTATACTCTTTCACACACTGAGAATCCATTATTGAAGAAAAATTTGTTTATGAGTCCTTGAACTAACATCAACAAATATAGGCTTAGCTTTATATTTATTAAAGAACAATACAAATAAACTAGAAAAATTAGAGAACAATGAAAAATATTAATGGCTGTAGAAGGAAAATAACTTTTACTTATTTAGTTACAAGACAGATAAGAAAAAACAATTTTCATTAGTAATTAAAGAGTTAATAAATCCATGGGACACTTTCTGGATAATTATGAATTGGAAAATTTAGGATTAGCATAGAATGACCTGGGATTATACAAAAATATGCAAAACTGGATTCATTACCTAACTCTGCATGTTCAAATTATTATGTTTTATTTATTTCTTTCTTGCAGCCCTAGTTATCTAACCCAAGGTATCATACATGATAGGAAAATATTTTACCACTGAGATATGTCCCCAGTCACAAATTAATTTTTGTGGAACTTAGTTTCACTTTAATTCCTTATGTCTTAGTTTTATTATTTTAAAAGCATTGCTGATCTTTATAATAGCTTTTATTATTAGAAATTTAAAACCTATGTGTGCTCTATATTAACACAAATTTTTATGCTCAGGTTGTTTTGATAACTATTCTTTTATAAATAAATCTTTTAACTAAAACTATGGTTCTATATCACATGCCTTGGTTTGTGACTTGAACACATGCGAATATGACACACCATTTTAAAGAATGACACATTTTATTTCATCTGCATATATATACATATATGCATATGGCTGAAATAATTTATAAGCTTTTCTGATAGTTATTGACCTATTTCAAATTTCATTACACTTAGTATAATAAAGGTCAGTTGCTCCCTAGGACAGTTAAGCAGTGTTCATTCTCAGTTCACAGAGGAAGAAAACCACAATCTAAGCCTTCTTTTGAAGTAAATTTTCCAATTCATGTAAACTGAGAATCAGGAACACTGCAGTCTGTCAATGCTAGGTGCAATAAAGAGCATGAATACAACTGTACTATACAAATTTATATTATGAACAACTCTACCCACAAAGGACATGATTTTGCCTACAAGAGAGTGTATGTGATTACTACTTCCATAAGTGTAATGAACTGTTATGGTCCCACAAAAGTTCCTGTTAGCTAATGCTGGAATATTCAAAGGTAAAGTGATGGGATTCTCAGAGCAATAATCTAATCAGTGTATTAATCTATTTGATTGATTATTTGAGGGTACTGAGTGATGACTATAGGCAATGGGTGTGGCAGGAAGAGGCAGATTACCTGGGGCATGGTCTTAGATAAAACTCATCCCTGGCTTCATTCTCAATTCTCTCTTTCTCTCTCTCCCTCTCTTTCTGTGTTACCTGTTATGTGTTGAGCAACTTTCTTCCTCCATGCCCTTCTACCATGAAGTGCTGTCTTACCTCAAACCCAGAGCAATGGAGTCAGCTGACCATGGACTGAAACTCTGAAATTGTGAGCCAAAATAACTGTTTTCTTTCCTAATCTGTTCTTGTCAGATATTTTAGTCACAGAAATGAAAAGCTGATTAACACAGAAGTTGGTATTGAGAATTAAGGTCTTTGCTGTGACAATAACCAACCTTGGGAACTGGTTTGTGGGAGCAGTTTGGAAAACTTTGGAGATACAGGATGGAGAATCCTTAGAATGTTGCAGCAGAGCTAAATGGGCAATTCTGGTGTGAGCTCACAAGAACAGAATGCTGATAGAAATGCAGATAACAAAGACTATTCATGAGGTTTTAGAGTGGAATAAGAACTCAATTGAGAATAGGACTGGAGGTCACACATATTACATTCTAGTGAAGAACTTGTCTATATTTTGTCCATGTTTTGAAATTATCTTTGATGCTGAATTTAAAGGTGATAGAAGAAATTCTAAGGCAGAACAGCATTCAGGTGGTAGCATAGGTATTGCCAGCAGCTTTTAGCCAGGTTTACTATAATAATTAGAAACAGAACCAGAGAGGAAAGATTTGCAACATACAGTTTGACCAGAAAAACAAGCATAAATTGGGGTCAAGGAAGGTATGTTATTGAAGAGATCATCACCACCAAAGAGAGACTAAGTATTCTACACAGGGACAATAGAAAAGATGCCTTAAGGGCTTCTCAGAAATAAGCAACATAGACCACACTCAGGGCAGGCTGAAGGGTATATAAAAAAAAGAAAACTCATTTAGGAAACCTTGGGCACCCTGCTCACACAGTAATGCTTGGAAAGTTGTTTTCTCAGGGTTGGTTTTACTTGCTCAGAGACTCAGACACTCAGAGGCTGCTCTAGTCATTATTCCAAGGAGACCTAGCTACTGCTCAAGCTAGTGGCAGATTTGGCATCAGCTATATGGTGCCGGTTCTGCAGGAATGCAGGATGCTAGATGTAGGGATCAAGGAGGTTTTCACCAAGATACCAAAAGCAATCCCTGGAAGTCGGGCAAAGTGTAGCAGTGTAAAAATTACCATGGGCAGCCCATGAGAGGTCAATGAATGAAGATGTGAGATTGAGACCCAAAAGGGAATGGAGACCTCTAGAATTAAGATGCCAGGACCTCACTCTCTCTCTCTCTCCCTGTCCCACGAGCTGCCACACCCTTCTGCCATTATGTTCTTTCTCATCTTGGGCCAAAAGCAATAATGTTAGCCAACTAGGGATTGACACCTCCAAAACCATGAGCCAAAATAAACCATTCATCCTTTAAGTTGTTCTTGTCAGGTATTTTGGTCACAGTGACAGAGCTGACTAACACACAAAGCAATTTTTTTTCCTGCCACATTTTCATTTTTTTCTACTACTGCACAACATACAAAATAGTTAATTCTAGCACAACTGCCATTTGGTAGGATAGGAAACTGAGTCTCAAACTACTTTGAAGCAACTTACCAAGGACACAAAGCTAGTAAATGTTGGAGCTGATCTTATATTCATATGTAACTCTGAGACGAAAATGCATTCCACTGTGTATTTCAACCCTGCAAGTTTGTAGGATTAAGTCCAGGTAATGACAATAATTGACTGACTGCTATTATTAACAAATACAAAATGCTAGTGCTACGTTTTCATTTATGAACGTGTTTTAACTCTGCCTCTTTATAACTGATTTGCAGAGTTCAATAAGAGGACTATAATTTCCCTCACTGCCTTTGCTATCTTGACTAGAAATCTTTGCAATTTTTTAGAAGTCCAATAACAATTAATTAATTTTGTAAAAAACCAAGAGCAGTGAAAATAATAGTATTCTGAGAACAGTGAAATGTCATTCTAAATTTAAAGTACTTTTCCTAGACTCTACACTTAATAAATCTAATCTCTGTGTATGAAAAGCATTGGGATGCTTGCCTATGTAGACTGACTCTTGGGAAAAGATTGTATCTTTTGATCTCTCTAACTTTCTCTCTTTTCAGGTTCTGTGATGTGTTTGCCTAGAGCTATTTTTCACACATTCACCTTCATTCAAATATAGCCAAACTACATCTAACAAAGTTAAATGCAAATATTCTCCCAAAGAATGTTAAATCAATGTAGAATCCCTAAGCTTAATTTTAGTATAACTGTGGGTATTATAAAACTTTTAGTTATGTTGTCTGAGTTACAAGGGATACATAGTTATGTGACATTTGCTAATGCACTATAAGAAAATTTTGTGGACACAGGACAATTTTGTATCCTAAATCCTTATTTTTTTTAAGAAGCTGGACTTCTAGATTTTTCTTCTTACAGTATTTTTTGCTGTTGTTCTGTGTTATGGTTTAGATATGAAGCATCCCCCAAAAATCTCACATGTGAGACAACACAAAAATGTTTAGAGATGAAATTACTGGGTTGTGAGAGTTATAACCTATTCAGTGTATTAATTCCCTGTTAGGGATTAACTGGTGGTGACTGCAGGCAGCAGGGTTTGGCAGGAAGAAGCAGGTCCTTGGGGTAATGCGTTGAAGGTATATAGTTTGTCTCTGGTAAGGAACTCTCTTTTCTTCTTGGTGGCCATGAACTGAACTGTTTTTCTCCACCGTACTCTTCTGCCATGCTCTGCCTCACCTTGGGCCGAGTATTGGAATACGGTGTCTATGGACTGAGACCTTGGAAACTGTGAGCCCCAAATAAGCTTTTCCTCTTCTAAAATTGTTCTTATCAGGTCTTTTTTCACAGCTGTGAAAATGTTAACTAAAGTACTATGCTCTCTCTCTCTTTTTGATGCTTATGTATATAACTTTCCCTTTGTCCATTTAAACAAATGTGGAACAAGCTCTCTCAGTACGGTTTATGCAAACAAGTTAGCTATTCAATGTCAAAATGTGTTAAATAAAGTAGATTTGAACTATTTTTGTTTATCCAGTATTTTATTTTCCACTTGCTTTGTGGGAAATTCTATGCAGACATCGCATCTTCAATTTTCAGGTAATATATTTCTAGAAGCTCACTCATGCCCAAGATCCAGGGTATAGTCACGCAGCATCAGATAAGCAAAGCTTAATTGTCCACTTTAATTGCCTAATACAGGTCAAACTAATCACATCAAAGGTAAAAGAAGAGAAGGTAGGATCTAGGGGTCAAAAGTCTGAACCACAGCATATCTGTAGTGAACTCTAGTTCTTGATTTTTAAGATTATATGAGCCAATCAATTCTTTTTTGACTGATGTCACTCCAAATGACAATAATAGTATCTACAACTAGAAAAATACTAAGTGTTACAATAGAGGAAAGGGGAGAGGGAATACTGCAAACAAATTAATACATGGCTCTGTTTATTGAATACCAACACCACTGAGGATATCTCATAGCTCATTTTTTACCTTCATTCCCACTTTCCCACATATTATAGGTTTCATTATATTTTTTCATCAGATTCGCTCTTCTCCCCAGGGATTCCCTTCTCCCTTCCTCTAAGTAAGAATGAGTAAACATTTCACTTAATTTTATTATGCAAATAAGCAATAATTTTTGCAGGATTTTTCAACCAATTTTTTCTTAATTTTCATAGACAAGGAATGTACATAGTATACAATTAGAAAATTAACCAAAATCTACACAACTACACAATGGAAAGAAAGTTTTCCTACCACTACTGTCTTCCACATACTCAATCTATATCCTTATTGACATGTATTGCTAACAGTTCAAAAGAAAATATTCAAGATTTTTGGACATTTCTATGGGATTTTAAGGACAACCAGTAGATTACATTTTCTTAGAGAATTTCAAAATGGGATAATTGCTTCAGTTAAATCATTTAATAAATCATTATGCAAGGAACACATAAAGTAATAGACATACAGTTTTATGCTTCTTAGGGAAGTATCTAGTAATTGCCTCTTCTGTGTGCTCTGAAATTATTTAACAAAAAGGATTAATAAGTATACATGAGTGAAATACAATAGAAATAGTGACACTATATTGCTTATTTTATGTATAGTTTTAAAGTTTACATCAAAGGAATAAAATGAAAATATTATTAAATAATATAAAGCATTTAAATATAGAGATAAAATGAAATGTTTACATAAACCATCAATAAAGCAGTATTTCACCTTTTTAAAAAATTATTCACCATAAAATTAAAAACTAGGGTTATTCACTATTTCATTAAATCTTTTCAATTGTGATTTTAAAAAACAAACCAACTGTTAAATAACATTTCATATACTAAAAAATTCAATGTAAATAAAATACAAGGAAATTATATTTAATATAAATATACATCTATTTTTTTATCACAGCATTAGCTTGGTTCAATTCTCTTCATCTAGGCTCTAGGAGCAGGCAAGAAATATGGATATGAACACATAGTCCTAATTAATCATTATAGAATCTAGCTGCCTTGTACTGATTCTACTGTAGTGCTTTGCACAATTTCTTTTGATTTTCTATAAAATAAATAAATGTAGAATCAAAATCCTCTCTTTATAATTAATTATTAACATAACTGAGCTGACCCCATCAGTTTTATATATTCATTTTGCAGTGTGAACTTGTTTGAGGGAGTATGCATGGCCTGACTCTAAATTAGAGACTCTACATCCTGAATCCTGAAAAGGATATCATTTTCTATTATTATTATGGCCTATCTTAAAGCATGCTATACAACCATTAATTCATACTTAGAAGTATGAAATTGCAGCCAGGATTGGAAAATTACCTTGGTTCTCCTTTTCTGCTCATGTATGTTGAAGTAGCAATCATGGCAATCCTGAGTCAGAATTCTCCATTTGTTTTCAGTTTATTCCTCTTTACATTGTAATTTTAGGGCTCACTTTAGGGATTATGGCATACAACTTTAATTTATTGCAATCTAATTAAAATTGTATTTTTCATATGAAATAGAAACGTCTTGCAGCAGTACAGTTCCATTTATTTCTTCATCATTTGCACTAATTTCTTATGTATTGTGTCTACATATATTGAAAATACTATTACATTTGTGTGAAAATTATATATGTACTATATACACATACACACACACACACACACACACATATATATATATATATATGCCTTTTAGAGAAATCAAGAAACAAAAGAATATGGAATCTTTTATATTTATACATATACTTACTACTTTTAGTTTCTCTATTCCTTCCCATATATATGCAGGGCATGCTATAAAATATTGTTTCATTTCCTGTCGATTGACATAAATTCTGTTGGTCCTTAGCACATGCTTGCTGTTGATGAATGTTTGTTTTTTATGTGAAAACAACATTACAGTTTCTTTATAAAGAGAACTCTTCATGGAGAGTTTCTCATTCAGTATTTTAAAATTTTGGTTCTTTTTTCTTCTGCTCCTCACTGTTTCAAAGAAAGCAGTGTATCAACTTAATTTCCCTGGGGTGCCCAGATTAAACATGTACCTCAGGGACTGTTTCTAGACAAAATTAATGTTTGAATCAGTAGACTCAGTAGATTGTTATCCTCAACATGGGATGTCATCATCGAATCTACTGTAATCCTAAATAAAACATGAAGGCAGAAAAAGGGATGAATCTACTGCTTTTTATTTGGGTCTGCCTGCTTAAATTGGGACAAGAGTCTTTTCTTGCTCTTGGACTAGGTTGATACTGTTGAGTCCTCTGGTTCTGATGACTTCAGACTTGGATTAGAATTACCCTACTGACCTTCATGATTCTCCAGCTTGCTGATGACAGATGAGACTTCTCGGACTCCACATTAACATGAGTGTGTGTGTGTGTGTCCCACTGGTTCTGCTTCTGTAGGGAACTCTGAATAATACTGGTTTTGTATTAAGAGTGGTGTTAAGGATGGATTTTCTGAGTTGGTTTCAGATTTTTGAAATTGGTTCTTTGCTAATCATTTAAAGATGTTCATGACTGTTTTTAGTTCTGAAGTGAATACTAATTGTCCATGGCATTAACTGGCACTAGAGATACTCAAATTATCTAAATTTAATATTCCATGTCCACCACTTAGAAGAAGGAAAGAACTGAATATGTTAGTCTGAAAATCTTTGGAAAGCTAATGATTATAATGATGTTGGATAGTTGCACCTAACGCCACAGGTTGAAGTGGTACAAAAGAAAGAGGTGTTCAGAGATTCAAATTCCCAGCTTGGGGACCACAACAACAACAACAGCAACAACAACAATCCCTAAACACTTCCATGTGTGACCTAAAGGAGAACTTTCTCTCTTACAGACACAGGGATGAAATTGATTAAAGTCAAATGCAAAATCTCATCCCATAGCTGGTTGAATTATACCAAAATTTAAATTTCCAGCTTCACAAAAATGATTACTCTAAAAGTAGCAGCATTGATTGGGAAAGAAAAGAATCCTGTAGGTTGGAATGAAAACAATGTAAGAAGACTCTAATGAAGCTGCAGACACCAAATCCCTAAATTCAGATGAGTCTTCTCTATGCCTAGTTGAAGTGATCTTTCCTCTCACACAGGAACTGAACTCCCTACTGTCAAAAGCAGTGACCTCCCAGTTGGTCACTGTGGGGCATGCCTGTAATCCCAGCAACTTGAGAGGTTAAAGGAGGAGAATAATAAGTTCAAAGCTAGCTTTAGCAACTTAGAGAGTCCCTAAGCAACTTAGCAAGACCCAGTCTTAGTTCAACATTGTCCTTGAAACTCTAGTCAGAGCAATTAGACAGACCAAAGAAATTAGAGGAGTACGAACAGGAAAAGAAGAACTCAAACTATCCCTATTTGCTGATGACATGATTCTCTATTTAGAAGACCCTAAAAATTCCACCAGAAAACTTCTGAAACTCATAAACGAATTTAGTAGAGTAGCAGGATATAAAATTAATGCTCATAAATCTAATGCATTTTTATTCATAAGTGATGCATCCTCTGAGAGAGAAATTAGGAAAACTATACCATTCACAGCCTCTAAAAAATAAAATACTTGGGAATCAATCTAACAAAAGAGGTGAAGGACCTCTGCAATAAGAATGACAAACACTAAAGAAAGATATTAAAGAAAATCTGAGAAGATGGAAAGATCTCCCATGTTCTTGGATAGGCAGAATTAATATTGTCAAAATTGCCATATTACCAAAAGCGCTATACAAATTCAATGCAATTCCAATTAAAATCCCAATGATGGACCTCATAGAATTAAAGCAAGCAATCATGAAATTCATTTGGAGGAATAAGAGACCCAGAATAGCCAAAACAATTCTTAGCAAGAAGAGCAAAGCAGGGGGTATCACAATACCAGACCTTCAAATATACTACTGAGAAATAGTAACAAAAACAGCATAGTGTTGGCACCAAAATAGACAGGTAGATCAATGGTACAGAATAGAGGACACAGAGACAAACCCACATAAATACAGGTATCTCATACTTGACAAAGGAGCCAAAAACATACAATGGAGAAAAGACAGCCTCTTCAACAAATGGTGCTGGGAGAACTGGAAATCCATAGGCAGCAAAATGAAACTAAACCCATATCTCTCACCATGTACAAAACTCAACTCAAAATGGATCAAGGACCTTGGAATTAGACCAGAGACCCTGCACTAATAGAAGAGAAAATAGGTCCAAATCTTCATCATGTTGGCCTAGGACCAGATTTCCTTAACGTGACTCCCAAAGTGCAGGAAATAAAAGCAGGAATCAATGATTGGGATAGAGTCAAACTAAAAAACTTTTTCTCAGCAAAGAAAACAATCAGCAATGTGAAGAGAGAGCCTTCAGAGTAGGAGAAATTCTTTGCCACACACACTTCAGATAGAGCAATAATCTCCAGAATCTACAAAGTACTCAAAAATCTTTACATCAAGAACACTAATAACCTAATCAATAAATGGGCCAAGGAAATGAACAGACACTTTACAGAGGAAGATCTTCAAGCAATCAACAGATTTATGAAAAAATGTTCAACATCCCTAGTTATAAGAGAAATGCAAAACCACCTTAAGATTTCATCTTACCCCAATTAGAATGTCTTTTATTAAGAATACAGGCAACAACAGGTGTTGGTGAGGATGTGGGGAAAAGGGTACACTCATACATTGCTGGTAGGATTGCAAGTTGGTGCAGCCACTCTGGAAAGCAGTGTGGAGATTCCTTAGGAAACTTGGAATGGATCCACCATTTGACCCTGCTATCCCACTCCTTGGCCTATATCCAAAGGACTTAATATCAGATTACTACAGTGATGCAGCCACATCAATGTTCATAGCTGCCCAATTCTCAATAGGTAGATTGTGGAACCAATCTAGATGCCTTTCAATAGATGAATGGATAAAGAAACTGTGGTATATATACACAATGGAATATTACTCAGCTATAAAGAAGAATAAAATTATGGCATTTGCAGATAAACGGATGATGTTGGAGACTGTTATGCTAAGTGAGATTAGCCAACCCCCAAATCCAAGGGCCGAATGGTCTCTCTGATAAGTGAATGATGATGCATAATGTGGGGTGGAAGGGTGGCAAGAATGGAGGAAGGATAGATAGTATAGAGGGAAGGGAGGGGTAGGATTGGGGTGGAGGGGTAATAATAACAGAATGTGTGACAGATATCATTACCCTGTGTACATGTATGAATGCACAGATGGTGTGACTCTACTTTGTGTACAACCAGAGAAACAATAGCTGTACTCCATTTGTGTTCAATGAATCAAAAAAAAAAAAAAAGTGCTGAGGATATAGCTCAATGGTTAAGCTCCCATGGGTTCACTTCCCAGTACCCACCCCACCTCCAGAAACACACATAAAGGAAGGGGCCCTCATCAGGTTGCTTCTTCTCACCTTTTGTGGCATCAGTCTAACCACAGTGATATGAGTCTTTCCACCTCCATCTTAGAGGATTAACCTACATTGACTGAGGAAACCATCATGGACTACTTTGAGGAAGCTACCATAAAAAGAAATGCTGATTCCCAAGACTTGCAACTTGAGTCTATATCAAGACTCAAGTCTGAGCAAGTTCCTGAAGGTAACATACAATGTGTGATCAATGAAGTGAATTACACTCTAAGAAAAATATTTGGATTTCGAGTTTATATACATGGAAATCTGGGGAACACACAGGAAAGGATTCTAAGAAAGTGGGATAGTGATAAAAGGAACATAAAGTTGAATCAGGCTGAATTTATTCCTATGGGTCCACTAAACAGAGATTCTATATTTAATATTGTGGTTCAGGAAGTTAGAAAGGGTTTAATTATTTAGTGGGCTGGTCGAGACATTGAAGGAAAGCTGGTCCCACATGAGTTAACCAGAAATGTCAGACCTGTAGTCAGAGCAGCAAGCTCCATAGTATTACATGGAACTAAGGTGTTGGTTAATTGGTCATGGTTGATCCTAGAAGTGAATTAGATAGGAAGCCTACTAAGTAGTTACTTGACTTGCATGAGCAGAAAAATTCTAGGTCAAGTGAACTAAAATCTTAGTTGTACTAAAACTACATGGGAAGGAATTTATTTCCCATGGTTAGTGAGCCTGGGAAGTCTAAGATCAAAGAACTGGATTCTTGGGTGTCTGATAAGGTCCCCTTCTACATGTCTAACATAGTTCCTTGTTGCTGCATCCTCTGGAGGGGGCCAATAATCATATGGAAAAGAAACAAAACAACAAGACTGTTCTCCCTTCAACCTCAAGCTCTTTTTTAAGGCTCTAATGTATTCATGACGGTGGGGGAACCCTCATGATTTAATTATTTCCAAAAGTCCCTACCTCTACCACCATAAGGGGGACTAAATTTCAACAGATGAATTAGAGAAAACATTCTAATTTGACAGAAAGTCATAGATCTTAAATGGATTTCCAGACATGAACTGGCCTGTACACCCAGAACACATTAAAAGAAGGGGAGGTCAGAATATCTTAAAAAGAAGGATTTCAATAAACTATCAAAAACTTGTACTGTTAATCTTTTTCCCTCCAACTTTCCTCAAAGGGGCTTACTGTCTTTTAGCCTGGTGCATTGGGGAAAAGGAAATAATCAGAATTTTTGAGGACTTCTGGATATTGGCACTAAATTAACACCAAGTCCAGGAAACACAAATAATACCATATCTCACCAGGCCAAGTAGGGGTTCATTGATATCAAAGTGATGGAGTTTTAGTTCAGGTATTTCTCAGAAGGATTCTAGTGTGTCCATGAACCCATTCCTGTGGTTTATTTTTCCAATTTCATACACATAATTGAAATATAAAAAGCACCTACCATAATCCCCATATTGTTTCCCTGTAAGACAGTTCTCTAGATGACCTTAGACTGAACCCATTCTCTCACCTTTCTTATTTGTGCTTCTCAAAAATAACTGCATATATGTCACATTTTCATTATCATTCATTGCTTATGGGCATTAGTTGATTATATATCTTGGCTCTTGAGAGTAATGCTGCAGTGAACATGGGAGTAGGACTCTCCAATTATTTTCAAAGATAGTGTTTATAGGAATTGAGCTTGACCTGACAGTAGTCATGTTGAATTCATAACTGCCATGATTGTCCCTGAGTAACCATGGTCAGCTTTTCCTGCATAGTCTCTTAGTATACTATAAATAAACCAAACCACTAAAGTGTTATGTGCAGCTCTGAGACCTGGACTCCTGTGTGGTCAGTGCCAGAAGGTACCTGGCATCCTTAATGTTAGCTCGAGATGAACCAGGAACATTCCAACTTGAATAAAATCATTTTTGTCCTGATCATTATAAACCACCTTCTCCTGACCCAAATTATGGGGATCCACCTATCTTCCAGCAGCCCAAGACATGCTTCTCTTTATAGGTACCCACTAAATTGCTGAATACATCTGCTTCTTTCTTCAGTCTTATTGGCACCTTGTAGACTGTTCTCATCACTGGGACTGGGATTTTTAAAGCAGTGTCCTTTTAGTTTCTCTCTGTTCTTCATTGATCTCCAGTGTCTTCAAAAATTGGGCCTTTAAAAATACAATATATCTATATTTTATATTTATCTTAATGAAAGTTAGTCCTACTAAACTACCTTATAATTTAATTAAACTGGGATTCATCTTTCTTTTAAAACTGTTTTGTTAGTGCATTAGAGCTATACATACTCTTCAGGTTCCTTTTGATATAGCCATGCATGTATGGAATATAATTTGCTCCATTTTAATCCCCAGTACTTCCTTCCTCTTTCCCTTTTCCTCTCCCTCCCCCATTTCCCTTCCTTTACTCTACTCATCTTCATTCTAATGATTTATTTATTTTTACTTTTTTAATTGGTGCCATATATATACATATGTGTGTGTGTATATATATTGCATTTATTATATATAGGAAAGTAAAATTCACTGTGGAATATTCATATTATTTGGTCAATTTCTTTCCACAGTTCTTCCCTTTTCCTGTTTCTCCTCCCCCTGCCCCCCATTCCCTTTCTCCACTGCACTGATCTTTCTTCTAAGCAGAATCCCCCTCTTTTTTTCTGTGTTTTGTTCAAGTTTCAGCACATGAGAGAAAACATTCAATCCTTGACTGCATTTTTATTTTTATAATGTTTCCTTGGAACTTGAAAGATTTGACTGTGAAGAAATTAGGTTGAAATAATCCTGAAATGAAATAATGGCGATGCAGGCATTTTTCTAGTCTAGTCTGAAGAATGAATAAGACTTAACCTTTTTGTCCAAAAGTTTCTAAGATCCACTAAGCAAATATTTATACATATAACAAATTATATTTTATTTTTTGTAATTAACTTCAGCAAGGAAGCTGTTTCAATCCATCTATCTAAAGGTAGTGTGGAACTTCATTCCATTATGTTATAGACACTTGGTTTAAGTCCTTACTTGAAGTATTTTGTTTTGCTAGCTTTGTACTCATTTTGGATATGCTAAAATAAAATGGAACTGTCTTAATCCATGATGTAATACCATTATGATCTGGTTAATTATGAAGCATTTCATAAATAATTTGCTATTAATTATAAGGTAGTGAGTTTTGTTAATGCTATATTAAATCTAAAATTATTTTACCCTCCTATATGCACTTGTTAAATTTTGGTTAGAGAAAAAGGAATAGGCACAACTGAAGTTGATATGGTGGAATTTTATAAAATGTACTGTCTAGTTTCTTTCTCTCTCAGGATGTATCATTCTCTTTAATGCCTTGAGAAGGTAAATAGAGATGGTGAAGGACTATGATATGCTTCCCTACCCTCCCCCAATCCCAATATAAACAAATGTACCTCAAACTAGTCATCCAGGAGCATGCTTCTGCTAGAAGCATCCTAGAACCATGAAACTGTACAAATCAGCTTTATTTTGAAAGAAAATTATCTTAATTTTTAAAAAAACTGTATATAGAGAGCATTATTTTTTCTGGATAGAACAACAAAATGATTATCATTCATATAATAACCTCTCTACAGAAATTTGAATATAAAATAATCATGGCACACAATGAGGATGAAACTTACAAATCATATGATTGAATACACAAAGGCAGACACAAAGTAGGACTCTCTTGAGACTGGACATGAATAGACAGAACTAATCTGTGGTGTGGTAATTAGTAATGCAGTCCTTCTTGATATCTGCTAAGTAGTTACATAGCTAGCTAGTTATCTTTCAATGGAGATTCGCTGATATGTACATATATGATTTGTATACTTCTTCTGAGTGTAGATGATCCAAAAATTTGCCCACGTAAGTCCAAGTTACAAAAGTTTCTTTACCTCTAAGAAAATTTTATTTGTTAGATTCCTCGTTGGTTTCTACTTAAGATTTTAACATTCATCCAAATCCATGTACTCTAGAAATGAGTAACACAAAAATTATAATTGAGTTTATATTGAGATTGATAAGGAATCTACAATTTTGCTTGAGGATGGAATTTTTAAAGCTCCATGTAGAGTGCAATGTGAGCTCATCTTTTCTCCCACTAATAAAGCCTTCAGGCTATGCTTAGGTAGCAATTTTCCTTACTTTATACCTAGGAAAATTGCACCATGAGGAAGCACATTTTACCAAGCACTAATGTTCTCCATGATCTCACCATGATAAGCTATTACTTCCTCCTTGTCAACGATGTTATGGACTTAATGTGATAAATCTGAAAGGTCAGGTCTCTGGTGATCAGAGAAACTCCAGGGATATAATATCTATTTCTAAGTCAAAGTGGAACTGAATAAGAGTAAAGAAGGTGAACAGAATACTATATTTTATAAGGCAAAGGAAATCATGTTGAACTATTCTCTTTGTGGAAAAGTGTATATTGGGGCTCTAGCATAATAGATGCAGATTGTGGATTAATACTAGTAAAACATAATATTCCTCAAAGACAAATGATAAAGATAGAAAGTACTTACTAAGCATTGTCAGAGAAAATTATTTGAAACTGAACAGTGTATTCTCTTTAAAGAACAGTGATTAAAGAAAGAAAGATGTGCTTTAGCAGATCCCCAAATCTCTGCCAGTGACACAGCTTCAGCACAGGTATTTTTTTCTATTATGTATAACCCAACATTATTAGGTTATTTCTAACATCTAAGAATGTTTTTATTATTCTAAGGAAGTACTGATGAGATCTTGGGTAAAAATTTAGGTGATTCTTACTGATAATTGCAAAGTGACCTCTCAATAGTAGAGACATAGAGGAAGGATTAGAAAGTTGATGTTGTGAATCAGTATTTATAATAATATATACAGATAATATAATAATTTCAGAAATGTTTAAAATAATAGTTTTTTCCTTTAATATTTTACATTGCTAATTTTTTTTTGGAAAAAGATATATCATCATGTCCTACATAAGGATATTTCAGTCAAACACAACCCACAAGTCCAATAGTGGTTCTATAAATTTTAAAATAGCCTATACATTTTGTAGGTTATTCCACTTAAATATATGCAAATACACTGTATAATGTTCACAAAAAATCACCCAATATACTAGACAATATCACTCACTATCTCTAAAACATGCATGATTGCATACCACATATAGGTTTTTTGTACATTTTAAATTTCCAAAACACTACTGCATATGTGATTAAACATGGTTACCAATTTTTCTCTAAAACTCACCTAAATGTTTTGGCCTTATCTTTTAAGTTGGATTTAAAAGTATTATTATACTTTAGGCTAAAGTTTGTCAAGTGGTTAAAAGCATCCTAATTTGTTCAAAGTTTCTCTAGGGAAACTCATTTTTGTAATCTTCTCCTGACTGATGTCATCCTCGGAGTCCTAATTCCAAAATCATTGTTTAACTTCATTAAATAATAAAAACATTTGACCAAGTGTTTTAGTCAGCTTTTGTATTACAGTAACCAAAACATACAAGAAATACTTAGAGGAGAAAAAATTTATCTGGGGCTCATAGTTTCAGAAGTCTCAGTCCATGGTCAGCTGACTCCATTGCCCTGGGCTCAGTACATCATAGGGGAAGAGCTACGTTCAGCTTATTACATGATCGGGAAGCAAAGAGAAAGCAAGAGAGGGGGAGATGGGATTACAGGGAAGTTGCACCCTTCTAGGGCACTCCCAGGTACCCACCTCCTGGACCCATACCTACCTGCCTACAGTTACCACCCAGTCAATCCTTTCAAACAAATAGACTGATGACATTAAAGCTCTCATAACCTAATCATTTTACCTCTGAATATTCTTCTATTAACAGGAAATTTGGGGCAAAACATCATACCCTAACCATAACACAAAGCAAATACTGTTATTTCAGAGTAACTACTGGACATCGGAGTTTTGAAAATGGTATGCTAATGAATGAATGGTGCTATGGGAAACATATTGAATTGTATAGAATGTGTCAGAATGAGAAAAATATGAGTTGAAGATAAAGTTACTGAAAACTAAATTAAAATGTATATGATACTACTTATTGAGAAGAAATTAAGATAAAGAAGAAAAATACATCAACACGCTTTTACGATTATTTTCTTTTTCTGTTTTCAGAAATTTAAGTAGAAAATGTCCTGGCATAAATTTCTTTAGGTTTATCTTATTTGAGATTATACAGATTCCTGAATAAGTTATTCCTGAATATTTAGGGAAGAATTCAGCAATTAATTATTTGAATATGCATTCAGCTTCACTTTTTCTCTTCTTCTTATCCTTATCTCATGGGGAGATGCCTTAGGTCATAGATTCTTGATGGGATAAAGTTTATTAACCTGTTCTCATGTTCTCAACTTCATGAATTCTATCCTTGGTCATCTCTAGTGTACTACTGAATCCATTCCTCAAGATTTTATTGTGTTTATTATATTTTCATTGCTATATATTTTTATTTTTTCTCATAACTGTTCTTTGCTAAGATTTTCTAATTTGTTTAATAATTTTTTCTAAAAATTTATAATGGCTTGTTGAAGAAGTATGTTAATAATGATCACTTTAAAATATTTATCAGATAATCCAAACCTTGAATATCATTGTACTGGCATAGGTTGATTGCCTTCGCTCATTCAATTTGTACTTTTCCTAGTTCTTGGTGTGATAAACTGTGTTAGTAGAGTTCATTATAAATATTCATTGTTCCCAGAATCATTCATTCTTGATATCATTGTTTGCATGAAGATTTTTAGCCTTACATTATAAGCAATTGTACATCGGAAAGCAACTTGGACAGTGCAGGTGGTAATTCCACACCATTACTTCACCATCCTACAGCTCTGGAACCCACCACTGTATACGAAATCATTAATTTTAGGTGTGATATTTTTGTGGGGGGGGTGGATTTCTTTTTTTTTTTTTTTCAAGTAAGAAATGTTTATTCCACCATTGTCTAACAATTTAGGTGCATTTCGTGTTCCAATTTTATAGATAGTAAGAGTTGATAAAATGAAATCTAAATTATATTGCTTGCTTTGGCTACTAAGAATCTTAGCACCTGATTAAAAACCTCAACTGATAATATTTATGTTTTGTTTATTATTCATTTTGTTCCTCTTTTCTTATATTTTCCATGCCTATGTTATTTCTTTTTTTTTTATTTACTTATTGATTCATTGAACACAAATGGACTACAGCTATTGTTTCAAGGGTTGTACACAAAGTGGGGGTGGATTTCTAAGACAGAAATGTTTTCTGCTCTTAGCAGTATGATATGAAAACATGAAATTTTAACAAACATAGAATGTATTCAAACTGAAGATCTAGGAGGAAAAATGATTGAAGAATAACTGCAAGAGTTTTGTGACTGAGGCAATGATAGGAAAGTTTATTTCAGCATAACATGTCACTGAAAATTACTATGGAAAATGGAGACAAATACAATTCAGTACTTTGGAGAGTTGTAAAGATATGAAAGTGATATTTCGGAAAGCATACAAAAAGACAAAGGAAGCTTAGAGTTGAACTTTACATTTCGTACTGCCACCTCCTCAAAATGTGCTGATTCAAAACATGGCTATGCACAGGAAACAAAAGCAAAAATAGACATGTGGAACTATATCAAATTAAAATGCTTCTATAGAGCAAAGGAATAGTCAAGAGAATGAAAAAACTGCCTACAGAATAGGAGAAATATTTTCAAACTAAACATCTGACAAAGGGTTAAATATGGAATACAAAAGTAACTCACTAACAAAAATCAAAACACAAATAAAGATTAAAAATGGGCAAAGCAGTCCAATTCACATTTGTAAAGAGAAGACATAAAAATGTCTAAGAGGAATGCGGGGAAAAAATTTCAGTATCACTAATTATCAGGGAAATGCAAAACCACAATGAGGTATACTTCACTCTAATGACTGCTACGAAAAAGAAACAAGATAAGGGCTGGCCGGGATGTGGAGAAAAGGAAAACCTTACACACTGTTGGTGGGATATAAATTGATTCAGTTATTAGGGAAAACAGAATGGAGGTATCTCAAAACATTAAAAATAGAACTAGCATATGATCCTGCAATTCCACTACTGGGCTAATATCCAAAGTAAATGGGGGTAGTCTGTCAAAGAGACATCTGCAGTCCCATGCTCACGGCAGCACTATTCACAGTAACCAAGAAATGGAAGCTAAGTATCCATCAGCTGATGAATAAAGAAAATGTGGTGCATATACACAATGAAACACTATTCATCCATGAAAAGAATGAAATCTTGTCATTTGCTACACCATGTATGGAACTAGATATAACATTAAGTAAATTAGGCCAGCCACAGAAAAACAAGTATTAAATGACCTCACTTACCTGTAGAGTTTAAATAAGTTGGTCTCTTAGAAGTTGCAAATAAAAAGGTGGTCACCCGAGGGCGGGGAGAGTGAGTAAGGTGTTAAGGGAAAGTTGAGGAGAGGTTGAGAAAAATGGGTTCTAAGTTACAGTTCAATAGGAATAAGGTGTTCTGATGTGCTATTACCCAATAGGATGGCTGATAATGATATGTACTGTATATTTAAAAAAACTAGAGAAAAAATTTTGAAGGTTTCTACCATAAAGATGGCAAATATTTGAGGAGATATATATTTTTCCACTTTATATAGTATACAAGTATCAAAAGATCACATGAAATCTCCTATATGCAATTTTTTTTTGTTTTTATGTATTAGTTCAAAATTACTTTAAATTAAAAAAAAATGTCTATAAAGCCAAAAGAAAAAGCAAATGTTGAAAAGCTAAACTGGTAGATAACGGCACTCAGGAAAATTTTTAACTTAAGGCACACCATGAAAGAAGTACTCTGGTAAGTTATCAGGTGGTTCATTCCTAATTGGATTAGGGTTACCAAACTAAGATTTGACAAAAATAATAACTGAACACTTGAGGAAGATAAAAGTCATCAGAACTTCAAATTGTACATGTTTTCAATACTTAATATTTGGACCTTAAAAATAATCACGCATGCACAAATACAAACATTGTTTAAAATCTTGGAGACTAACAGACCATATAGAGACTTGCAGGTGATCCAATTATTGGAGTTCAGAGAAAACAGAATTAAAATAATTGTGGTTAATACTTAAAAAATGAAGTATGCAGATGGAGACTATTAGCAAGATAAAAAAAATCAGACAAAAGAAAGCAAGGACATTTTCAAATTTTAAAATATAGAAGCAAAAATTGGAGCACAGTCAATTTATTTGGGGATTCAGCACCACCAATGTTTATATTACTAAAATAAAAGTTATGTGATAGAAAATAGTACACACTGAAGAACAAATAGCAGCCATGAAAACAAATATAGAAAACATGATAAAAACAATAAAATAGGCATAAAGACCTAAACTACATATATTCATAGTCCAAGGAGGCAGCAGTTGAACATTTTCTGAAACAAATAAGACATTCAAACCATATTTTTAAGATTTTCTATGAAACTGAAGCAGTATAAGCACAAATAAAACTAAACCTGCAACCAAATTTATAAAGGAAAAAAAATTAAAGTAGCCCAAAGAAAAAAATAAAGAAAAAAACAAACAGTGGCACAAAAGACAAAGTAATAACATTTTCCAAGCAATGAAAGAAAGCTACTGGCAAGGTAGAATTCTGTCTTCATAAAAAATGTCATTCATACCTGAAGATGAAGTACAGACAAATACTCAGTAAAATTATTCCCCAAAGACTGACACAAATGTAAATATTAAAGTGAGTTATTATGTCAGAAAGGAAACAGCCACAGATGGAAAAAATTAACTTCATAATTAATGGTGAAAAATTAAGAACATCCTCCTTTTTTTCCTAAAATTAATAACAAGACTGCCTGTAATCATCACTTTAATTCGTTATTGTACCAGATGTCTGGTATGGTACAAACATTAAGAAGAAAAAATACAGGGATTGATCAATCAGGATAAAACAGTTTTCACTATTATTTAATGATAATATTTTGAAAATAGAATATCCAAATCAATCTATGCATAATCTTTTACAATTAGTAAGAAAATATGTCAAGATTGCTAAATATAAGGTCAATAGAGAAAATTTACTTCGTTCTTATATACCAGCAGAAGAGAAACAGTAGAGACAATAAGAAAGATGAAAAAAGTAGAAGACTAATGATAAAAGAATTATTGCAAATTATTTTACTTGAGACACTGAGGTATGATAAAATTAAAATTAAAAGTGAACAGAACAGAATACAGTTATATAGCCTACTCTCACATATATGGAGAACTTATATCTTACACAGGAAGTATTGCAAAAGAGTAATGGTGGTTCAATTAATATTTCTATCTTAATTAGATATATTTAAATTAAAATATAATTATAATGAAGATAGTTGAACAGAATTTTATTTTAAAATAATGGACATGATAAATTTCATCTTTAAAATTCAGTTTCAGGAAAGAAAGTGGAACTTCAAACTAAAAAGATTAGTAAAATATCCTACAATAAGAAAATCAATGAAAACAAAGATTAAGTCTTATAAAAATTAATTTGTATAAAAGTCAAAACAGTGTGTTCAATTTTAAATACAGGAATAATTTTCTGATGAATGCAAGTTTCTAGAGTTTCCTTCACCAAAAATTTATTTCTAATTACGTAGTTTGAAATATTTATTAAATGTTAATAAAGAAATTTTTAATTATGAAAAAGATACAGCAAGAAAAACCTTCAGTACACATTCAATTAGTCTTATACTCCCTTTTTCAAATTATTTTTTTTCTTTAATATACTTTACCCAAACACAACAGAAACACTTGATTATTGGATGCAAATAAGCTCTTTAAGTATATCTTTAATTTCATTTTATGTATTTGTGTTTGTGCATATGAGAGATAAGCATCTATATTCAAATATAGATTCTGATATGAATATAGATAGATAGATAATAAATAAAGATAAATTGCTTAGAATGGGTTTGAAAGATTAAACAAAATATAAAATACTTGTCCGGGACAGTAAGACATTTTGTATTTCAAAACTTTTTAAGTTGACATATGTTAAGCAATTGGGAATACACATATGATTTTATAAAAAACCATTGCCCAGTAAATCTTGGACATATAAAGTCATTTTAGGCAATTTCAGATGCTATAATTGATTTTTCTTCTGAGACCAGTCATTTTTCTCACATACTTGAGGATCTTCAATTAATATTTATTCATGTAAACAGATGCTTCTTGTTTGCAGAACATGAATACCTTATTCCACATGTAGATAGATGCACAAACATGCTGATAACATGCAGGTCTTTAAAATATTGTTCATTTGTAAATGTAAACTAATTCTGTTAACTCCTTTACACACATTTTCTCAAGTTGATTCTTTAAAAAGTCAATTTCATGCTGATTACTTAGCTCATGCTTCTAAGGTTTCACAATTTTTATAAAGAAAAAAATTTTATTTGACTTTTTCTGAGGTATAAAGGACGTTTTCCTTTTTCCAATTTCTAAGAATCAAAATAATTAAAAATGCATAAATTAAGTGTAATAAATAGTAACTAGTACATAGGAAATGCATTCAAAAATTAACATTTAGCATATGTTAATAACATGTTACTTAAGCCATATGTAATATTGAATAATTTCATTATTTTTTACAAAATTTATTAATTCAGAACTACTAATGTATATATGAGATTTTATTCATTGAAAAAATCACAAATGTTGACTTTATTTACTTTTTTATCATTAGTGGAAGTTATAAGATAGTAAAAGAAATTCCATTTCTTAAATAATTGAGATAATACTATTAGCAAACTAACAGAAATTATATAGTCAATCATAAAGTTGTAGTGAATTAAATTTAAACCTTTCAAAAAAGTGCAAAAATGAGAACAAAATATTTTCTCACATAACTTCTGAATGTTTTATTAGTGGAAACTGATAAACTAATAAGGCTTTTTGCCTCCTCACTACTTTCTTCCAACATCATATAGCTATATTTATTGTCAATCTTATTTGCCCAATATTTTTTCTAATTCAATTATCTTTTTCTTAATGAATCATTCATATATTTGCACTCAAAGAATTTTATTTTCCTGTAGGGATAAAATGTGATTGCTGTCATACACACATTAATTGTGTGTTTGTAAGTACATATACAATTTTTTAAAATACCTTAATTACCCATTAAGATCAACGTATTTGGAATTTTAAAAATCACATTAAAAATCACATACTTTTAATAAAGTTTGCATTCCATCAATTGCATATTATATATAATTATTACATCAAAAGCTAGGAAGAATTAGTTGAAGTATACACACTTATGATTTAAATAATTGAAATTTATGTTTTGGATACCATAATGGAAAGAAGTGTCTGTTGTTTTAAGTTTAAAATGGCAAAATGCCATATGTCATTTTGAAAGTCATACACTGAATGAATTAGCAACACAGTTTGAAACATTTTCCCCTTCAGGGGAATCAATTTACCCAATGGATTATAAAAAATGACAACTGTACCAAGTTGCAGTTTACTGTTGCCCAGCATAATAAACTACAAAAAAAAAAAAATAGCAAATCATCACAGCTGCATTATCATCCATGTATGATTTTTGACAATATTACTGAGACTTAAATTTAAAAGTGGTTCCCAATTCTAAGTGAATGACTGATCACATTTTTTAAAATATATTTTTTAAAAATACTTATTCCTGTTCTCCATTTAGTGATTCTGATACACATACCCTAGGTTGGGCAAGGGCACATTTTTGTAAGGCTTCCACTACTAGAATAATGCATAGCTAGAGTTGAGCACCATTGCCTTGAAATTCAGTTATATACTGAATTTTAACATATTTTATTTAAAATAAATAGTCACTATTCCAAGACCCCACAGAATGTTACCAACTATGACTTGTTATGAGATCTGTATAGCATTTCAGCTCTCTATATAAATAACTCTCACACAAATATATACAGCTCTCATACAAATATGGCAGTATGAAAGTAAATAATGTCAAAGGAAGTTAAGAATTTGTAATTTAGATGTATAGTTCTTTTATGTGCATAAATGTCCATTTTTATCAAAGAAATGTTCTACGGAATGGTATCTGAAATTATCTTTGAGTTAGAGCTATGTAGAAAGGCAGGCTGTATATTTAGCTACTTTCTCTAACCCTTGATTGCTTCCTTTGTAGATCAGACAAAAACCCTTACAGTTAATTTGAAAACTAAATTAAGGTAAAGAAATAACTTAGTAGGTACATAATAAATGCTGTCTGTTTCCTACAATGATGTTATTTTGCTTATAAGCTTTAGAAAAATAATTACACAGCTAAAAGTCAGATAGCTTAATTCTTGAATAAAATATGTGGGAGTCTTCTTTGAAGTCTACCTTGTAATTACACTGATTAATTAATCAAATCAAATTAAGAAAACCAGTGAACTAAATATTGATTTGAAATTTCAAGTGAATTTCTCTTATAAACAGATCCAGTCATAAATATTACTGTCAAAAACCAATCCTATTCATAATATGATTCAATCAAATTTTAATTAGTTGTCAAGATTTCATGAGTAGATCAGATATGTAATGTAAATTGCATTTCCAGTTTTTCAGTACTGTTTAAGGACAGACAATATTTCTTTTGGTTTATTAAATGCAGTATAATTTTTTACCTTCATCACATAATACTGTCTCCATTGTATGCATATTCACATTCCTTCTGCTATACTCTTTATTTTCAGACTCAGAGTTTCTATGAATAATGTATTCAGAATTCTGCTGCAAAGTCTATATACTCATAATTGGTAACTATAAATTTTTAAAAAGAGACAACAAAATATTTTAGAGATTCAGAAAGGTTAGATTCAACAACTTAAATGTTATCGATCCTAAAAATCGCTTTGCTGTGTTGAGATACTCTGACTGCTCTATTCAACTCTGGATAGGATTCAGGGCTGTAAGATATCGAACATGGCCAGCCACCTAAACCATAAGAACATTTCTAGGAACTCCCTTTCCAAAAGGACAAGCTAAGGCATTGTATGAGCAAACCCATGCCTTTGCTCATTCTTTTTTTTTTCCCCAAAAATATTTATTATACCAAAGAAACAGTCCCTGAAATAACATTTTGGCAAACTTATTAATGTAAAGGGAAAGTTTGTTTATCTTAACGATCTTTATTCAACAACTCCTTTATTTACATCATTTTTTCTTTTGTTTCTGGGATCATATGGAACATATATAATCCAGAGGTTATAGCAATGCAATATTCCAGCATTCATGAAAAAAAACAGTGTGTTTATTTTCTTCATTAAGGTAGACTTTAATTATGTTAATTTCCCTTTAAAATGTTCTTCCCCGGGAACTCTTTTCCCTTCCAGCAAAGAACATGGAGATTTGCCTTTGCTCATTCTAATCGTTTGCTGTTGCTAACTATGCTTTCTATGTTTTGGCTCAAGTTTTAGCAGTTATTAAATATCACATTCTCTATTCTGTAGTTTTGCATATGCAGTGCCCTCAACTAGAAATGACCACGTACTTTCTTTTCTCTTAGTTATCTTCTTTTCATCCTTGAAATTCATATCCAGGCTGCGTCTTCTAGTTGGCCAACCTACCATCAGCTTGCTGACTAGTTAGAAAGCCTGGTCTATGCATTCTCAGAGCCAGCTGTTCTTATTCCATTTGTAGGATTTGTAATAGTCCTCCCATAAGGCTTACTTCTGGATACACATCTGACCCACTGACAGATTAACTTGCCTTCAATAGTTCTTTTTACTTGTTTTTAGTTTTGTTTTGTGTTACTGAAGATTGAACCCAAGAGTGCCTTATCACTGAGTTACATTCCTACCCCTTTATAAATTTGTTTTTCGAAATTTTGAGATGTGATCTTGTGTAGTTGCTACAGCTGGCCTCAAGTTCAATGGGTCTTAAAGTTTGAACCAATAGCCTTCCTGTGATTTATTTTGCACAACACAGCAGTAATAGTAAAATTGTTCTGGATTTTATAAGATTATTTGGGAAGAACAGATGTGTTAATATATGCGAAAATATTGCATTACTTAACACTTATTTTACTATGTATACATGATATATATTTATGGCTGTTTTAAATATCATATTGACTAAACCTGCTGTTTTCAAGATAAATATTCAAATAGGTTCATACAATTATTAAGGGAGTATTTCAAAATCGATAATATTAAAATAAAATTGCATTTGAAATTCAGTTCTTTTGAAGAGGCAAAATAGCTACAAGATAATAAAAACAATAAACTATCAGAATATATATGTATAAATATATTTGCATGTATATATATGTATATATACATATGAAAATCACATTCTTGATTAAGACACATCAGCAGGCTGGGAATATATCTCTGTAATAGAGTGATAGAGTGCTTACTTAACTTGAGCATGGCCCTGGGTTTGATCCCCATCACCACAAAGAAAAGAAAAATCAGTTAATACATACAGACAGTACATTAGTAGGAGAATTGAATGAAAGGAATTCTTCACTGGTAATAGTTTCATAGATATGGTTTATATGAAATGATGAAAATAACCTGTGAGAATAACATTGTGACTTTTGGTGACTGTACACTTCATGACCTAACAGTAATAACTTAATGAAAAGAAAATTATGTCCATAATTTATTTAATAAAGTCTAGGAATTAAAACTAAATATAATCAAAATATAGGTTTATTATTCAAGCCAAGTTAAAATTGATGTGATGAGGAAAATCCATCAGAATATTAATACTGATCCTTAATACTTATTAAAGAGTATGCTAATCACAAGGAATATCTGTAATTGTAATTTAAAGAATCAAACATAAGAAATAGTATTGTGGTTTCATGATAATCAAAACCTACAGAAAAACACAAAATTGAAATATTTCTTTCTAGTATTATGTAATCATTGCTCTATGACATGGATGTCTACTATATGAAGAGCATTCTAATGGGAGCCTAGAACATAAACAAGAATACCAATAGTATTAATTATTTGTTAGAATGGTGAGGCAAACATTAAAAAATTGAGACTATTTAGGTTAATCATTTCTTTTCCCTATATTCTATAGACATCATTGAACTGTAACAAACTTGTACATATAATCTGTATAATAATTTTCATAATCTGTAAGAAACTTAAAATAATTTCTTGAGATGTATAACCCCGGATCCCTGCTTAGTGCAACTTAAGCAACATTCCAAGAAAATCTATGTTTAGCAATAACAAACATTGTAATATTTAAGAACAATTTTATAAATATCATCATTTCATAATTAGAAATGAACATCAGTAAGCTTGATAGTTTATACTTACATAACAAAATTTCCATTAATATGAAATTTCCATCCATTTGTACACTATAGTCACATTGACATTAAGCCTCTGTCCAGTTTTTTTGTTTATATGAAGAGTGTGATAACCAGTTTAAAGAAAAAAAAAAAAAAACAGTAAAGAGGTCCTTTTTTTTGGAAAAAAAAATCTGTTTTTCTCTTAAACATAGTTTAATTGGGATCAAACTATACCAAGGAAAAGTAAGAAATGTGTATCTGATAAAAGTACATTTCATACATTGTCTGTACTTGAAAAATATCTGGTATATTTAAGGTTATGTTTGAATAAACTACAAACTATTAATCTATTAATGTGTTACAAAATGGAAGCTAAATAAATGAATACAGGGCAAGTTAATGATTATATATTTATTTTTATATTCATCTTGTGAAATTGATTTTTCTAATTTTTCTAATTTTCTAATTTTTTCCAATTTTCTAAAGTTCTTAGTATTTTATATTAGATTTGACTTTGCAAACGGAAACATTGAAGGGTATAAATGACATTGAAATCCAGAAGTGAGTACAGAGGCAGAGACAGGGACAACTCCATTATTGTCAGAATTGTGATAATAATTATGGTTCAAGAAGAACAGTAATTAGGGTTCAACTCATAATTCTGTGTCCAGAGGAAGTAGGCAATGAACTCTTAACAGTGAGTTTGACACCTGCATTCTGGATTTCTATACCTCCAATAAAACATTTGGATAGTCTTGCCAATTCCTTACAATCTCTCAAAAAGCTATACATTTTGTGGAGTCCTCTGTTACACATAAAAGGAATATATATGGTTTGTGGATGGTTTCTAGAGTTCTCAGTGAACTCAGTTTATTCCAAGAGAGGAAAAGAATACATACTTAACTGGGCTTTTGCAGATTCCATTTGAAACACAATTCAACTTCTGCAGTGAAGCAAGTGGGAGATCCTCCTCCTGTAACTCAAAATCACTAGTTTGGACCACAAAGTCAAAATCCACTTGGATCTTAAGAAAGCATCCCATATAAAGTGATGCTTGTCTGTCATAACAAATCTAACTAGAAATAAGCATTTTTTAAAGTAAAAGAGATGTCTTATTTGGCATTAGCTAGCACATACATTGATAATGACTTAAGAAGAAATCAGAATGAAATAACTATGGAAGGTAATAAAAAGATATTACTTTAAAAAAACTATGTGTACCACAATATCTATTTTTAGAAGAAAATTATGCCATTTTAATTAAAATGATAAAAATTAAAGCTTAGATTTACCAAAAACATTGTAAAAATGATCAAAATGAATAAAAATAATTAAAAAGGCAATTAATAAAGGTGTCTACTGAAGTTAATAAAAAGAATAGGTAAGTCCCCTATTAAATGAAACAGACCAAATCATGAACTGTGCATTCATGAATATATCACAATAAATACCATTGTTTTGTAAGATTATAGTGAACCAATACAAAAGTAAAATATAATATGTATATATTAGGATTAAGAAAAGTTACATTGCTATAGAAATATTGTACTTTGCCCCATCACTGTCATTAAAATCAGCTGCTAATAGAGAGTAGGACGTGTGGAACAGCAATCTGAAGACTCCAAAAAGTAAGCAGAAAGAGGCCCATATTATCATCTGAATTATCATAAAATCCCTGCCTCCATTTGATCTCCATAAACCTTAAAATTTAGAGGTGACCCTCAAGGCAGAGAAATATATACAACAGAACCCTTCTAATTCTGGGTCAAGTACTTGAAAAGTATCTGGCATATTTAAGGTCAGGTTTGTTTGAATAAATCACAAACTATTAATCCATTCATGTGTTACAAAAATGATGTTAAGTGAAAGAAGACAGTACAATTTTATGATTATATTTTTATTTGTACATTTTATTTATACATTACCATTCAGAGATAATTTGTAATTCAGAATTTACATTCAGAAGAACGGTAATCTAGGTTCTCAACTGGTGAAGTTGTCATTCCAGGCACAGGGGACAGCTTCCCTCACCCCTTTGCTTTTTCCCACCATTCTATCCTCCTGTCGCCAGATGGTGATTAGGAAAGCAGCCCCATGAAGTTCTTTGTGAACTCCCTACTTTGCTTGGATCATTTTCTGATTAACATAACAATGTATTTCAAAATTAAAATAAAATTTAAAAGATAGACAAACCTCAATACCAGCATAGTCATTGTATTAATTTTCTCTTGATTATAAAAAGTTTAAGTGGTTTTAAACAATACAAATTTATTGTTTTACAGCTCTGGAAATAAGTCTACAGTGAGTCCTCTTAGGCTAACACCAACATGTACCAATGTGTTAACAATTGTGGGTTCCCTCTGGAAGCTGCAGGACAGAGTGATTACTTGCCTTTTCTAATCTCCAGAGACTACTAGCATTGCTATTTTTTGGCTTATGGCCACATCACTTCAGTCACTTTCTTTCACCATTATATCTCCTTTGTTTTTTTGTAGTCAAAGTTCCTTCTGTCACCTACTTATAAAACAATTATGTTTCCATGTAGTGTCCATGGATAATCAGGAATAATATTCCTTCTCAATCCTTAATTTAATCACATTAGCAAAGCTCCTTTTGCCATGAGAGGTAACATCACAGGGTCAGCAGACTACAACATAAATATCTTTAAGGTCAATTATTGGACCTACCAAAGTCATTGAGTGCCATACATAGGGAATAGGTACTCAGAACACAAAAAGTCTTTAAACTGAGCGGGCTTGGTACACAGCCCCACAGAAGGTAGGTTAAAATTTTTACTTTTACCTGACCAAAATATAAGTATTCTCCACATTATTTGACCAACTCTGATTTCCATGAATGATATCAAAAATTTCCAGGATACAATTAAGGGCTATACTTTATAGAAAGAACATGGGAAAATCTCAAGTCATAGAAAAGAATAACCCTTAGATGATATAAATACTGAGATTCTCTGGGGGAAAAAAGTTTAAAGTGCAATTACAAAAAAAGATATATCATTGAAGCTCAAGGAAAGATTAAGAATAGTTGGCAAAAAATGAAACATATAAAGAAAATCCAAATGAAACTTTAGACTGAAAAATACAGTAAAAAATGGGGAAAAAATCCTCACAAGATAGGGTCAGTGGTAGATTTGAGAAGGAAGAGGGAAGGACCAATAGCTCTGACAACTGAACGATAGAAATTATCCAGTTTGAACAAAGCAGAGCAGAACATCATTCAAAACAAAATGCACAAGGTCTTGGGAGCATGGGGGAAATAATGTAAGAATTCACATGTACATCATCACAGTGCCATAAAAAGGGTAAAATTGGAGAAATACTTAAAGAATAGTCAAAAATAGGTGGAGAGGCATAAACTTATAGATTCAAGTATTCAGTTATACACTAACAGGGAACAAACAGAAATTCTTGACCAATTATCTCATTATCAAACCACTGAACACTTAAAAAACATCCTGAAAACAGAGAAAATAGCACATCTATAGGACAGTGTTTTTCAATAGAGAGGTTGTGCCCTCCAGGACATTTTCTGAAGACATTTATTTCCTTACAACTTTGGAGAAGGGATATTGACACCAGCATATATTGGATAAATATGCCATCTAACTTTCCACAGAACAGTACCCTACATGGCATATACAACAAAGAATTTTCTGGTCCAAAATGTAAAAAATGCAAAGCAAAGATCTATTATTAGAGAAAAAACAATTTGAATTATTGTGGATTTCCCATCAGAAACTGCCAAGATCAGAAGGAAATGGTATAATTTTGCCTAGTGCTTAAACAAACAAAAAAATCCCTTCAATTCAGATTTTTTTTTTATCCCATGGAAATAAGTTCTACAAATGAAATGACATACAGATATTTTCAGAATTAAGAAAACAGGGAAATTTTTTTTATCAGCCGACCTGCTTTACTTGCTAAAGAAAGCTTTGCAAACAAAATGAAAATGGCTTCAGAAGAATTGTGGAAATCAGTAATGAATTTAAAGCAACCAAAACTGTTCACTTGAGCTCTTTAAAATATGCTTGAGCATTAAAAGCAAATGTTTATGTTTTCTAATAGACTTTTTAATATTTGAAGAAATAGCCCTTAAGACAACCCTAGCATAATAGAACAGGGTAAATACATCTGTGTGGTGGTTCAGATTTCTACACTCCACTCGAAGAGGTAAAATATTGATTGGGATGTCAACAGTTAAGGACAAATTGAATACAATTCAATTCAGGCTGATCATATTAAAAAATCATACAGAGATGTGATAAAAAATAGATAATGAAAATGGAATGCTATAAATTGTTCAAACAACCCAAATGATGGATGAAAAAGCATGGGGGCAGGGAGAACAAAAATAAAAGGGGAAAGAAAAAAAAAGAGAAGAAGTAACAAAATTATGAGCCAGAATCAAATCATATTAGTAATTTTATTAAATGCTTTAAGTCCACCAATTCAAAGTCTATCAAAATGGATAAAAATGACATTTTGCCAAAACACTCGCATTCTTCTTTACTTTTACCTTTTTGCAGAGCTTGAGTGTCAACTGAGGGCCTCCCACCTATTAGGCAAGTAATCTTCCCCTAATCTACACCTCTAGCTCACACTCCCATTCTTTCAGTGCAGGTTGTATAATCCATGAGTAGACAAGCTTGTTCAAAGTGTACATAATGAAATATAGAAAAGGAATCCATCAGTTCTGATTTGGAGAATATATTAATGAGAATATAGTATCAAAGCTATCACAGATTTCCGTATAAATCTTGAAATGACACATTTTAAATGTCTTATTATTACTGATAATTATTGTGTATCATGCACATAATAAACTAATAATATGTCTTATATACAGACATATATATATTATATATAAAGGACACAATATAAGCTTGTTTTTGTAAATAATACATGATCTGTAGTATGCTGGGAGTTATATTAATAACTATTTAATAGCTTTGGTATAAATTCATTGTTTTAAGATCATTATCAATATTTATTTACTCATGGAACATAATTTTTTTCAGTAGAAAAACAACCATAATAATCTTCAAATAAAACCTGGTGCTATTTATGGTGATTCACATAATGACCTAGTTTTCAGAAAGTCGTTTTTTAATTTATTTTTAATTTTTTTTAATAGAAAGTGATGCTTCCTACACAGAAAAATCCCTGGCAGAAATATTTTTCTCTCAGGTAATTTGATCAAATATACTACTGTAAATATTTCACTATTATTAGTAAAAATGTATAATGAGAAAAAATTAAAACAAAAATAGAGTTTCTGCCTCAAAAGATTTCATTCTTTGCTAGTAGATTTGAGCTGGCACTAATTCTGGGACAGCAGGCAATACCCAAAATAGCAATGAGAGGCTCTTAGGCATCAATTTTCTCCAAAATACTAAATAACTCTGTGTGTATATGTGTGTGTGTGTGTGTGTGTGTGTGTGTGTGAAAGAGAGAGAGAAAAAATAGAGAGAGGGATAAAGGATCTACTCTAACTCTCCTCCTTCATTGTTCTGTCTATACAGTAATGAATTTAACAAGGTGATTGATAGTCAGAAGGCAGAATGCCATCATGGGCCCCTCTATGTGGCTGAGGTTTTGGAAAAGATCAGAAGTTAAAAAAGCATAGTCCGAAGCTTTGCAAATACACTTACCAAAGGTTTTTTTCCCCCATGTTAACCCCTACTTCACCTTCATCTCTCATCCTCTCCACACCCCAAGCCATTGTGGATTATTTCCTGAATTGTGGGGAACAAAGTGCATTGGAAAAACACCTTAATAATTGTAATAATATGAATGAGGCCTCCTTGTTTTCCAGTTATCCCTGATGGTTCTGAGAGTAGGGTCAGTTGAGAAGGGTGAATGGTCTAGAGAAGAAACTGGGTCATTTTAGAGAACTTGTATATAAAGGAAATGGGAAATAATAGTGCTAACCAACACCTTGTGATCAGTATCTAAAAACATACAGATTTAATAGTTCAGGATGGGGACATTCATTTTTGCCTTCTTGCATGACTTAGCTCCCTGTCCAAGAGTGCAGAATTCATTTGCAAAAAACCAAGAGGTTTTGTTGCAGTTTTTATCTGACCTAGATGGGTTTGGAGGGGAAAAACTATTTTTAAAAATTATTTATGTTATTAAAAAGACAAAGTCTTTCTCAAGATTAATTCAATTTTCAGAAGGCCCACTTCTGGAGTAATTTAATCTCCAAATAACAAATAGACTTCCCTCAGGATACCTACCATTTTACATGTACCATTTCTTTCCCCCTAATTCAGCATTGCTAACTTGACAATTCTCTCTAAAATTCTATAGATCTATAGTTAGTATAATTCTTTCACCTCCTCCACCACAAACTTCTAGACATTTCACCAAATATGTTGATAAAGCCTTGGATGAGGCCTTGATCCAAGACTTGATGAGAAGGACAATTACTGCAGGCTGCATGCTGTCTTGAGAAAGGAAAATCCAATCCACGTGAGGTGACCTTCCAACTGATCAAATAGGTTACTCCTTCTCTCCAACTGAAAAATAAGTGAGGGGTTACAAGGAGAATAGAGATGCTATACTATATTATACTAAATATAAAATTCCAAGATTATATCATAGGTGCTCATTTAGGTAAACATAGGTAAACAGATGAAACATCAATATAGATTGATTGATACAAATATACATATAGATATACTCAGTTTACTGTTTCCAAATACTTGTGGAGGCTAATTTTTGCAGTTCAATGAGGTATAGTCTATATAGAATAAATTGCACATGTGTAAAGTGTATGATATATTTTTATAAACCTGCAGTCTCAATTATGACAGTGGAATTATTAATCACTCCACAATTTTTCTCTTGGTACTTGGTAATTTAACAACTCATACCTACAATTATTACCATCCACAGGCAATCACACATGTGCTTTCTGTGCATTTAAATTACTTTGCATTATGTTAAATTTTACATAAATAGAATCTTACAATATGTACTGTCTTCATCTGACTTCTTGTCCTTACCTTGATTATTTTGAGATCCATCCACATTCTGCATGTGTCAATAACTCTTAGCTCTTGGCTACTGTTGTGTTCCATAACATAGATCAGAACTTGGTGCATTTTTATTGTCAAAGAATATTCCATTGAACTGACATACCATGATTTGTTTATACATTCACCTGTTGATGGTGATGGGTCATTTGGTGATTGGGTTTTTTCTAGTTTTAGGATATTATGTATGAAGTTACCATGAACATTCATGTCTTCGAATATACATTTGCACCCAGTCCTTTTGAGTAAATATCTAGCAATAGAATTGATAGTTCTTATGATATGCATATGTTTAACTTTTAAAGAAATTGCCAAACTGTTTTCAAAAGCACAAGTACCATTTTACATGTTCATAGTGATTTTAACATGGAAGCAACTTAATGGTCCTCCAGCATGTGATATGAAACACTGTTTGTCACTAAAAAACAATAAGTGAGGTAGTGATACATGGAATAACTTATATATATATGTCTCAAATGAATCATGATAGTTAAAGCAGGCAGACTCACAGAGCACATACAATATGATTCTGAAGAGAGCATTCCACAAAGGACTACAAGGAGGGGGTAGTCCTTTGGGGTTGATATAACTGATTTGTATTTTGATTGTGACTGTGGTTACATGACTGTAGTCATTTGTCAAAACTCACAGGACTTCATATCAGGATGGGTGGATTTTACTGTATATAAATTATCTCATGATCAAAAGACACATAAATTGAGAAGAAAGAGAATTTTGATTTTGATAAGAAGATGAAAGTCAAAGTTTCCAAAACATTATTTTTTATATGTGCCTGTAAGAATCAAATTTGAATTTAATTGCATACTAGTCACTAAAATATTCATTTTAAAATGAAAAGCATTCTTGTGAAGAATTTCATAAGAATATCAAACTTTTGTGATGAGAGAAATGAAACATCATACCAGAAAAGCAAAAACTAATTTATTATTAGTAGTAGTATTGTTAAAAAAATTAAGTACATAAAATGATATTTGTAGAAAGAAATCAGCTAAGCTTCTGGTAATTTTTTCCTTATGAAGATGGGGTAATTACAACTGTTATGTTTATTTATTAATACATGTATTGATCAATGAAAAATTTATTTTCAGCATCTTTTATGGCTCAAACAGTCCTTTTAACATTTCCGATTCTCTTCCCATTATTCCTTTCCAGTCCCACTGAAATCACAGCCAAATTTAGCAGAGTTATTCTAAAAGGGAAATGAGATATTATCCAGTCCAGTCATTTGCGTATGATGGCATTCCCTGTCACTAATGCAGAATTTGGAGAAGCAAAGTCAATGCCATAGGCTTCTGTGTTTAATCTGGGTCATTCAAATATTATAGTATTTCCTATGAACTGCCAAATGTTTGGGCCTTCAGAAAAATCATTTAAATATAAATTGAAACCCTTCAATTATAGGAACTCAGTAATCATTTTGTTTCTATAAATGAAATTCCTAAAGGATTTGAAGGCCAAAACACAGTATATTTCATATGAGCTTGGAAAGACTAAGAAAAGTAAACAAAAGCCTTAGCTGAGAAGGCAGTATCAGCAGCATGCATACAAAAGAGCATATATTTAGCACTTAAATATCATACAAAATAATATAAAAATGCAATAATACAAAAATAATACAAGGATATTGAATCAATATATTTAGCAGTACAGGATTAAGGCTGGGTACATTAGTTTACTGATTACTGTGGTAATCTTGTCATACTCATCTTTGACTCAGGAAGGCTTTCCTCCATACCTAACACAATTCATGTTCTCAAGAGGCAACTACTATAATTAATTCAGTTACTATATAAACCATTTTCTGACTATAAAGAAGTCTTTCATAAGTATGATCATTCTGCTCCTTGTAAGTATTATAATTGTGGTCTCACTTTTTCTCTAGATTTTTAGATATGATTAAAATAAGGTAGGAAAAATCAGTACTAAAAGTGACTGAAACTAATTATTTACATAATATGAAACTTACAACAAAGTTGCTCTCTATAGCCCCAAGATGCTTTAATGTAGTTCCAAAATAATAAACACACATTGGCTAAAATCAACTTACCACAAGAACATTATTCAATTACAAACCAATAATGAAAACAAATATAGAGAAAGCAAACAAATGGACCAACTATTTTAACTAATATGATTGCTATAAATCAAAGGAAAACATGGAAAAAAAACATAACAGGGCATGCAACTCCCATTCTATAAGAAAAATATTCATCTGTTCTAATAAGTGCCATTTTCCTGAAATTGAATGGTTAAGGAGTTAAATTGCACAGTGATTTTAAAAGCCTTGATCTAAGTCCTGTCATTACTTTCAATGACAACATAAACCAACACATCCCTTATTACTGTTGGACATTGATCTTGCTAACACTGAGGTATAAGAAGAATTGCATATTAATGGTGTGAGGATTTATAGCTGAGGAACAATTTTCATATATTATTTTCCATCAATTAATTTAATCCAATAATTATTTGTGTACCTATTTTAAGACTGATACTATGCAAAGCATTTAAAAGCACCTCAGTTTTATAATACAGAGTAAAAACTTCCCTGATCTTGGCAAGGGGAGATAAGTTCGCACCTAAGATTTTCATCTGATGCTGTATTTAGCTCTTTTCTTAGGTTTTCAAGCTCAATCTATTGAAAGAATATTTACCTTACAATTTATCTAAAACTAGTACTCAGTAACAGTCAGAAATATTCAGAATCTTGGATGGCTTTTCACTTTTCAGACATTTTCAGATAATTGGCATTTATATAAATGCTTACTTCAGAGTACAATGCATTTCTGGGCAAATCAGCAAGCCATGACTACACATTACAACTTCTCAAAAGTGAGTTCCAGCAGTTTTTTCCTTGAGAACACCATAGTGCTAATGATTATTAACATTCTTTTTAGTAATAATATGCCACTTAAGTGTACTCAAGTGGCTGCACACATATATTCACAGTATAAAAAAGCTTGTATATATGTTGACAGTTTTCAAGGTGTCAAAAACAATTGGTAGCAGACAGAATAAGGTTATTTGATGACAGGATTTATGCTTACTAAAAATAAATCACTGTCATGAGAATTAGCAGTGCTCTCCCTCGTGCTGATCTCAGGGCACTAATCCAAGGTCCATGCTCCTTAATTATTATAATGGGAGAACAACAAGAACAATTGAAGCATCTCTTCCATATGAAAAACTTCACTTCTCAAAGACAAATTTTTCAATCTTGCCAAAAATGTTATTCCAGATTCCTCAGGCAACAGTCTCTGAGAAGCAATAATGGAGTCACAAAAGGCAACTCTATTAAAAAACACCAATTGAGCTAATAGCTGGCTGGGTGTCATGTGAAGAGAGCTTTGTGAATTGGATTTTTCTGCTGATATTTTTAGCTGAGTTCATCACTTAAAGGGGATCATCCATCACTTAAACCAATGCAGTTTCTATTCTCTATCTTAGCCTAGAAATCAATCAAACATGATTGAAAGGACAGGGGATTCTATTTGTGCCAAGAGAAGACTCTCTGCTGTTTTGCCAAACAATACAAAAGGCCTTCAAAGCCCTGATCTTATCCTACCTCACTAGTAATTCCCAAAAGGCCCAACTCAAATCACTTACTACAGAGCAATCTCTTTGTTGTTCTCCAAATAAAGCAGGTAGATCCACAGCCCTGTACTTTCGTTTATATGTTCCCATTACTCTTGGCTGACATCCAGCCTGTGAGGAGATATGATGAAGTACTTAAGAGATTTTCCCCAGACCCACAGAGCCTGGATTCAAATCCTAGACTGTCACTTACTACGCTTTGTCAACTGCCTGCTTTGAAACTGTTACTGCAATGGTAAATTGGAGATAATAATATTACCTTCTCATGGGGACGGAGTGAAAATTATATCAAACAATATATGCAAAAAATAAAAAGCAAGGCTTAGAAAAGGTAACTGCTATGTAAGCATTTAACATCTTATTCAAATATTTTCCTTTCAAGTGTCATTATACCATATAATCTTGTATAATTACCATAATCCATTCAGCCCTTGACTTCTTTCAAATTTCTAAAGTACTTTGAGAACAGCACATGCTGTATTTACTGATTTGCTAGTTGGTTCACATATTTAATTAATTATTATTTGTACAAGGAAGATATTAGTACTTTAAGTAGGAAAAATTTATTTTATTTCTGTGTATTCTAAAATCTGCCCATTGCTGGAGAAATACTAGACCTCTATTTTTTATTTATTGATGGACTGATTAAACCCAATTTATAAAGCTGAAAATCATATTCCACTACTAAGAACTAGAAAATGTTCAAGTTTCTGCTTTTATTTTATTTTTTAGCCCTAATATGCTTTTAAGCCAATTCAGGTAACTTTTATTACAAATACTGGATTTTGAGTTAAAGAATTCCTTTCTTGAAATTTACATTTTGATACTTGTATTTTCCATGGACTCACTAATATGTACATAATTTCCTTTTAGTCATTGAATAGGTTTATATTCGCCTTTATAATTTTTTTTTCTGCTAATTCCCACTTGTCATTATAAATCTATTTTTACCAACTGCTATTACACCTGCATATGGGCTATGTCATTTTGATTCTTGAAATATTATTAAAACATTGTGGGTATTATGATGTTAATTAATAACATGACATTGATTATCTTCATTCATAGGGTGTTATTACTTCTGGATTCTTCTTAGAATATACAAAGCTGGCAGCTTTCATTCTTAAAACCAAATCACCAACAAGTTGGGACAATTTGCACTCTCAGAACTTTTCTATAAACAATTGCAGATTGGAGATCAAAGGCAAACAACTAATCTAAAGTCCTAGGAAAGGCAAATGTCTTCAATGAAAGATGGAGCATAAGCATAATGCTCCATGTATGGAGCATTTCCATACTTGGTCACATGCAGATGAACAGTAGTAAGGATAATTCAGGTACAATTTTAATGAGTTTGTAAATGGAGTATGCAGATCAGAAAGTACATTTCAATTCATTTGTAAATGTAGCATTAAGTGATCCTACAAGCCACATATAAAAGAATAAACATCTGCTCGAAGGTTTTGTTCCAAAAATCTTATTTAGGAGTCCACAAAAAAGGTTGGTAATAATTTTGATAGAGTCATTTGTGGTTCCTGGCTTGGTAGAAGAATAGCTTCTGCATTGTAAAGGACAATCCCTCTCTCCAAATTATTTCTTTCCTTTCTGTCCTAGAAATAATAAAGATATCAGCAAAAAACATTTGACCTTTGATTTTTTGGGATTTGAGTACTTCATTTAGCATGATGTCTCCAGATCTATCTGTTTACTGACAAATATCATGAAGTCATTGTGTATAAATACCACAATTTCTTTATCCATTCATCTGTTGATGGGCATCTAGATTGGTTCCATAGCTTAGCCATTGAGCTGCTATAAATATTGATGTGATTACATCACTGTAGTATCCTGATTTTAAATCCTTTGGATATATGCTGAGAAGGGGGATAAATGGGTCAAATGGTGGTTCCATAAAATAGCTAAGTGAATCCCACCATCTTGCCCACCCACAAAAATGGGGTCCTAATTAGAATAGGATATATTCCATACTTGTATAATTTTATCAAAATGGATTTTATTGTTATGCATAACTAAGAACTAATAAGAACAAAAAAATATAAAAATTTGCCAAATGTAGAAAGTGAAAGAATAATAAGTCTTAATAGGGGTGAGGTGAGGGGAGTGATGAGGGGTTATTTTTTTAATGGGTATAGAGTTTCTATTTAGGACGATGAAAAAGTTCTGTAAATAGATAATGGTGATGGTTGCACAACTTTGTGAATACATTTAGTGCCTCTGACTTCTGCACTTAAAAATGGTCAAAATAGTAAATTTTGTTATGTATATTTTACCACAATAATAAAGAGCCAAATTATAAATAAATTAAAAAATAAAGTTCATGTCTTTCACTGAGAGAGAGAGAGAGAGAAAAGATGAAGATAAAATAAGAGAGGAAGGTTGAATAAAACTCCATATGTATATGCCACACTTTCTTCATCTGTTCATTGAACATCTATGCTGATTCCAGAACTTTGCTATTGTGAATTGTGCTGTGATAAACATGGGTATGAATGTGTCCCCAAAGTATGCTGACTTTAATTCTTTTGGGTAAACACTGAGTAGTATAGCTGGATCATATGGAGTTTTATTGAGCAATAAAGAGATGTAAAATTTTGTCATTTTCAAGAAAATAAATGAAACTGAGGAGCATCATACTAAATGAAGCCAGCCAGACACAGAAAACATGTGTCACTTTCTCTCATGTGGAAGTTAAAGAAAACTAAAAGGGGGATGCCATGAAAACAGATGGGAAACCATTAGGGTAAAGGAAGGGAAACAAGGCAGGGGAGGAAGGAAGGACAAGGAGAAATGCTGGGAAGTAATATTAACCAAATTATGTTACATGCATGTACAAATATGCCATGATGAAACCCACTCTTATAATTAATATGTACCAATGAATAAATAGAAAATAAGAGAGGAATGGAAATATATTTTTTTCTGTACAACAGTGGTAAAGTTCCATTGAACTTTAGAAGAAGGAACAGAAAACACTCTGTATATATCAGGAGAATGGGCAAGAATATATTCTAGGCTATCATTATGGCTAGGCAAAGGCATTAATATAGCCACATCTATGAGGCATAGACACACAATGTGTAATGGTTATTTTGAATGGTCAACTTGATTGGATTAAGAGATGCAAATGATTAAGAGGCTTCTGGGTGTGTCAATGAGGGCGTGTCTAGGAATGACTGTAATGTGGGATAGTGAACTGAAGTGAGGCCCTCCCTAAGCATGGGCAGCACTGTCCGATAGAATGGTGGCTTAGATGGAATAAAAGTTGGAAGAAGAAAGAAGCAGATGCAGATGCAAGCTCCATTCTTCTTGAATGGCTTCTTGATTGCTGCTTCAATTATCTGAGGATATCAGACTCTCGCTTCTTCATTCTTCCAAAGTGGACTCTGCCAGTGATTCTCCAGGTAGTTTCCAGAAGTCTTGGTCTCAGACAAGGGTAGCACTCTTGATCCTTCTTATTCTGGGGCTTCCACCTCTTGGACTGTGTAGCTACTGGTTCTTCCAGCTCTTAGCCTACAGATGATCACTGTGGACTATCCAGCTTCTTGTCATGTAAGCCAATCTAATAAATCCCCTTTTTATAATCATACTTCCTGTTGATTCTGTTCCTCTAGAAAAACCTGACTAATACACAATGTCTGCCTAAGACTGAAACTTAACCACAGCAACAGAGGATTCTCCTCATCTCCACTAATAGGCTGAAAGAACTAAGTAACAATCCCTAAAGTGCAAGAAGTGAAATAAAGATTCAAAAAATATGATGGTATCAAACTAAAAACCTTCACAGCAAAGCACACAATCAAAAGCATGAAGAGAGAGCCTACAGAACGGGAGAAAATCTTTACCACCTGCACCTCAGATAGAGCCTTAACTCTAGGATATATAAAGAAGTCAAAAATCTTAACACCACAAAACCCCAAATAATTCAATCTGTAAATGGCAAAAGAATTGAACATGCACTTCACAGAAGAAGAAATATGGTCACCAAATATATGAAAAAATATTCAATATCTCTAGCAATTAGAGAAATGTAAATTAAAACTTCACTGAGAATTCATCTAATTCAAGTCAGAATGGCAACAATCGATAACAAACAACAAATATTGGCAAGGATGTAGAGAAAAGGGTGTACCCATGCATTGCTAGTGGGACCATTCTGGAAAGCAGTATGGAGATTCCTCCAAAAACTAGGTATTGAACCACCATTTGACCATGTTATACTCCTTCATGGTATATACCCACCCAAAGGACTTAAAATCAGCATACTACAATGAAGCAGCCATATCAATGTTTATACAGCAGCTCATTTCACAATAGTTAATCTGTGGAACCAACCTAGGTGTCCTTTAAAGGATGAATGGATAAAGAAAATGTGGTATACATACATGATGGAATATTACTCAGCCATAAAAAGAATGACTTTATGACACTTGCCATTAAATGGATAGATCTTGAGACCATCAGGCTAAGTAAAAAAGCCAATCACAAAAAAAAGTAAATAAATAAACAAAGGTCAAATATTCTCTCAGATATGTGGATGCTAACACACAAAGGGGAGAGAATAGAAGTTCTGTGAATTAGAATGGTATGCCACTTGATATGGGAGAGGGGATAGGCATAGGAAGGACAGTGGAATGAATGTGATACAACTTTCCTGTGCACATATGAGAATACACCACAATAAATCGCTTTATCATGTAGAACCACAGGACTGGGATCCCTATTAGAATAAGATGTACTCCATGTTTGTATAAATATTTCAAAATATACTCTACTGTCATAAATATCTAAAAAGAGCAAATTTTTAAAAACTAAGTAACAGGTAACAGTGAAATACTGCAGATGTGTGAACTAAAACATGTAGTTTTTATTTTTTTTCAAAATTGCATCACAAATGGAGGACCTAGAGCTTAAAATAGAAAATGAGAAAAATTCTCTGCCAAATTGATATTGACCACAAGATTTCACAAAAGATATTTGAGACTTGGAGTACAGTATTACTAACCATACAAACAACACATCCTAAACAAAGACTAACCCCTGATTCTAAAAGTCCAATAGAATAAGTAGTGTGTCCATTCATAGCATTAAATACAGTTACATGAGACCTACATCTATCTTTTTGGATGTCCTATAGTGGGTGACCAAGATAAGACATGCAAACTCAACAAAGTAATAAAAAATAAGAGAAAAATTTAGGGGTGAAAAAGGGAAAGAGACAAAGCCACCAAAATAAACTCAGATATGGCATATACATGGGAACTACCAGGTAGGGAATTTTGAAAAAAACTGAAATTAATATGTATAAGATTTTAATGTTAAAAGTGAAAATCCAGATGTGTCCAATGGAAGTACAGAGAAGAATCCAAGGGAAATGCTACATATGAAACAGAGAAAAATAAATGAAAAATGTGTTTAATGTACTTATCAGTGATTCAAAGTAGTCCAAACAAGAACCAGTGAGTCTGAAACAGAAAATATCAATTGTCCACACTGAAATAAGCATAAAACATGGACCAGAGCCCCAATCCATAATAATTAGAGAAATTTAGGAAAGTCCAAAATAAATTGCATTGAAATCCATTAAGGAATCAAGAAATAGACAAGGAGGGGAAAAAAAAAATGTTAGCAGAAAATATCCCCAAGTTAACAACACATTAAACCAGAAATCCAGGAGGCTCTGAGAACTCAAGCAGGACAAGATCAAATACACAGACAAAATGCATACCAAACTAACTGAAACAAAAGGTAAAATGAAAATCTTGAAAGCAGTCATCACACGCACACACACAGAAGAACAATGATAAGAATTATATCTGCTTTCCTTTTAAAAACCATACAATTAAGAAGAACACTGGAGACAGGTAAGTTGGCACACACCTATAATCTGAATGACTTGAGAGGCTGAGTCAGGAGGATCACAAGTTGCCAGCTTTAGCAACTTACTGAGGTCCTAAGCAACTTAGCAAGACCCTGTCTCAAAATTTAAAAAAAATAAAAAGAGTTGAGGATGTGACTCAGTGATTAAGTGCCCCTGGGTTCAATTCCTGGTACAAAAAAAGGAAAAGAAAAGAAAACTACCAGACTACAGTTAAAATCAATGGTAAAGGAAATCTTTAGGTAAAGGTAATATTTTACCAGACAAAACCTTGTATCTACATAAACAAATGAAGTATGCTTGAAATGGAATAAATGAAGATAAAAATAATTTGTGTTTTTGGTTATTTTCTGTTGTTATAAATCAGGACAGTTTTTTTTTTTTTAATTTTAAAAATGGGCAATGTATTGTGGGATTATAGCAAATATAAACATAAAGATACAACAAATAGCACAAAGAATGGGAAAGTGAGAAAATTCAACACGTATTCAGCACAGTAGCATTCAACAAGCTATCAAGGGACATGACTTTCTTAACCTGATAAAGAACTTCTATGAGAAATTAGAATAAACATCATAATTCACAGTAAAAGAGTAAATACTTTTATGTTGAGTTGATAAGACAGAGATGTCCCCTACCACTAATCTTGTCATGGGCTGATTCGACTTACTCCATTTTGTTCAGATGCCTCACCTGTATGAAGTTGGCCCCCTTCCACATGAGCTCACTCCCATCCATAGTAGCTAACACCTCCACCCTCACCCACTTAAACCCTGAACACAATGTTCTTGAACTATGGAACTAATGAAAGCTTCTTTCTCTGAGAATGTCCTAAAAGTGTGATTTCTGAGAATATGTACTTTCCCACTTTATGAAATGTATCTTGTAATTATAATTGCCTCTCCAGCCCCCCTTCTTTGTGGTTTTAGTCCTTATAAAATGATTCCCACTCCTAATCATGGACAGGGTTGCAGAACTGCTTGATTCTCTGCACACTCAGCCCTGGAAAGTTTTTGTCTTTACCTTCGAATTACCCAGAGAATTATTTGGAAATTTGGAAATAGTGCCATAACAATCTGACTAATTTTTATTGTTTTTGTAGGGCAAGTTCTTTTCAGTACCACAGGGTGAAAAAAAATGATCCATACAAAACAGAAAGATACCCAGACAGCTCTACTTGAAGATATCATGGCTGTTTACATTGAAAATACCTAATAATTTCTTGAACTCCTAAAAATCATATTGAATTTGGGAAGACCACAGGGACACCCGGTCAATATACCAAAATCCATTGGAATTTTTGAATGTTAAAAAATGAAATTTTGACTGTGGTACATTCATATGTGTACATAGTTCTCCCTTCTCCCATCACTCCTCCCACTCCCTTGATCTACCATCCTGATCTCCCGTCTATTTTCCTGAGCTATCCCATTTTTCCCTTGTTTTGCATATGACAGAAAACATTTGACCCTTCAATTTCTGAATCTGGCATATATCAATTACCATAATATTCTCCAGTTCCATCCATTTACCAGCAAATGCATAATTTCATTGTTCTTTATGGTTGAGTAAAGCTCTATTGTGTATATGTATAGACCACATTCTCTTTATCTATTTGTCTGTTGATGGGCACCTGTGCTGTTGTGAATTCCAATACTATAAACATTGATGTGCCTATATCACTATAGTATGCTGATTTTATTCTTTGGGGTAAATACTAAGGAGTGGGGTTGCTAGATCCTACCATGGTCAATGTTTTCAGCGGCTGTGAATAAAGGACTGGAAACAGAATGAAAGTGGAGGAGGAAAGGTTTATTTAGGGGCTCATTTTTCAGAGGTTTCAATCGATAGACAGCAGGCTCCATTCCCCTGGGCTAGAGGTGAGGCAGGATTTCAGGGTGGAAGAATGTGGCAGAGGGAAACAGCTCACAGGATGATCACAAGCAGAGAGAGAGAGAAAAAGAGAGAGAGGCTCCACCCACCAGATACAAAATATGCACCCCATAGCCACACCCCCAATGAACCACTTCCTGCAGCCACACTGAACCGCTTTCCAGTTACCACTCAATTCCATCAGGGATTAATTCACCCATTAGGTTAAGGCTATAACACAACCATTTCTCCTCCAAACCTTCTTGCATTGTCTCATGAGCTTCTGCGGTACACCATATCTAAACCATCCCAGTCACATTCCTATTTTTTGAGGAATCATCATACCTCTTTCCAAAGTGGTTGTACACATTTGCACTCCCCCAAACAATGTGTGAATGAATAATTTCTCCCACATCCTTGCCAACATTTATTATTTGCATTCTTGATAATTCCCTTTGTAACTGGAGTGAGATAAAACCTTAATGTAGCTTTGATTTGCATTTCCTTGATTACTAGGGCTGGTGAATTTTTTTCATGTATTTGTTGATCATTTGTATTTCTTTTGAGAGCTGTCTGTTTAGTTCTTTTGCACCCCTTTTTTGCTGTTAAGTTTTTTTGAGTTCTTCATATATTCTAGATATGAATGCCCTACTCTAAAAGGAGTAGAAGGCAAAGATTTTCTTCCATTCTATATGCTTTCTCTTCACACTTTAAATTACTCCTATTACTATGCAGAAATTTTTTAAATTTGATGCAATCAAGTCTTTTGCTTCTTAGATTTATTTCTTGAGCTTTAGGGGAGAATGAGAAAGTATTGGGCACTAAAATGGTGCAAATTATATTCCATGCATATATAATCATGTCAAAATGAAACAATGTTACATATAACTATAAGGCACATATAAAACATTTCAAAAAGTTAAAAAAAAATTTTGAAATCTGAAATTCAAAAGTAAACTGTACATTTAAAAGCATCAAACAGGAAGTACTCAACTATCATTCCAACACAAAAAGTGAAAATGTACAAAATGAAAACTACAAACATTTATAAAGCAATATCAAAAATGTCTTATGTCTGAAATATAGGGAGATATATTGTGCTCAAACATTGCAAATTTCTTTATTATTAAAATGTCAGTATTCTACTGAATGATGTGCAATTTAGTACAACTCCAGTCTAAATCCTAAAGAATTTTTATTGATAGGGAAAAGCTAATTCTAAAATTTATGAAAAAATGTAAAGGAACTTGAGTAGGAAAACAATTTTGAAAAGAACAAAGTTGGAGAATTTACCCTTTGTGAGTTAAGACTAACTATAATGTTCAGGATTATAGCTTTTGCATTTTCTATTGCCCTGTGGTTGAGTAGTTATTTCATAATAAATTTTCATTGCTACTCCTGAGACGCCATTTTTAATTTTTTACAAATTCTTCTCTGTGGTCTTGCTCTAATACATGAAAATTTACTTTTTTATCATGGGAAAGCTGATGTCAATAAATAAAATTATAATATTGTAAAATGGTACAAATTTTTTCAGGTTTTTATGTTATCCAGGTAGAGGTGATTTAGAGATCCTTCTGCCCTCTAATCCATATTTTTGTGAGATTTTTAGATACAATTTCTTTCTTTTTCTTTTTCTTTTTCCTTTGTTTGGGGGAGTGGACCAAAGATTGAAACCAGGAGCTCTCAATCGCTGAGCCACATCCCCAGCACTTTTTAAATATTTTATTTAGAGACAGGGTCTCTGAGTTGCTTAAGGTCTTGCTAAATTGCTGAGGCTGACTTTGAACTCATAATCCTCCTGCCTCAGCTTCCTGAGCCTTTGGGATTACAGATGCACCCAGTTTTTAATATAATTTCTATCACCATAAAAATAAGCTTGAAACTTACAAAGTAATTATTTCCTTGGAATAGTAAAATTATAGGGAAATAAATAAATAAATTTAATACATGATAAATTTGGACATGACATAAGATGAATTTATATTACTGATTAGATATAATGATTGATTAATATATTTCAAATACCTATGAATATATATTATTATGTTATATTATATATTATATTATATTATGTTATGTTATTATATTATTATATTATATATTAATACCTATGAATATGTATTATTCAGCTCATTATTCAAATAGATTCAGAAGTGTCCAATGATATTTTTGAATTTAGCAGTATTGATCTTGAAATACAGAAGCTTCTTTTAATAACTTTATCCCAAACTACTTTTGACAAGTTGGCCATCACTAAAACACACTCTGGCAAAGTTATCTTGCCTGCAAATGAGATATTTAAGAAGTAACCTGTAACTCTTTATTTTTTTATTTTTCTGATTTTATAATCTGTTAATATAGGTGATAGTAAATTCTATAGACACATGCTCTTGAGGAATGGATAATTCAAAACACACTGTCATATAGATAGGTCATATCTTCCGTCTTTATTCTTGTTTCCAATTTACCTTTTTTTCTGAGCTCTACATGATATACATTTTCTGCTTGATTAGTCCAGCTCCCTTCTTGAATTTCTAAATGTGCTCTTCTTATTAACTTCCCACTGTTCAGTGTAAAATCCAAATTCTCCTTTGGCCCCAGCTGACCTCTGTATCAAACCCCTGTGTGTCAAATAACCCTTTCTCTCATATTATTAGGGTTCTGTCATTCTAGAAGGATCTTTCTTCCTATATTTTATGCTGTTTTTTTTTTTTTCCTTTGTAATTGCTGATCCATTTTTTGCCTTTCTGTGTCTGTTGTCTACCAGGCAGTTTGGCTTCTGAGAATAACACATCAGTTCAAAATAATACAGGAGCAAGAATTCTGAAAAGAGGGAGGATATTGGGCTGGGGATATAGCTCAGTTGGTAGAGGGCCTGCCTCACAAGCACAAGGCCCTGGGTTCAATCCCCAGCACCCCCCCCCAAAAAAAAGAGGGAGGATATTAACTTTCCCTGCTTTGACAAGGAGTTGCTTATGGCTGTTGGTTCTCTAAAAACCACAGATCCTTTTAGGTGGCTTCCTTACTATTAGATTTTAGACTCTAAGTATCATGGAACTCCAACAACTGTATTTCATTTCCTTATTCTTCTTGCCTAAGGGAGATAACAACCTTTTCACTCTTGCTTCCCTCTGGTATATTAATGTCCTATCGATGTGTAAATAGTCTCTTCATTCAACTCTCTTCACTGAAGCCATTTTAGTGGAATTTTCAGTCCTGCTAGATCTTGACTGGCCTTCCTGCCAAATTTTTATATGTCTCAAAAAAATCTATGACATTTTCTCCATTCTCTCTCCCCAGATTATTTACCTCCAGATATTCATTGATTGAATATATTTTTTTAAATTTCACTCACTAAACTTATCTACTCAAAACCCTCTCTTCTGTGAACTATTACAAAATATTTTTCTCTATTAATTTTTGTCAAAAACTTGATCCTCTCTTCTCAGTGCTTATATTTATAGATATTTTCTCATACTGTTTGTTTCTTTGTTTGTTATGTCTCCTCTTCCCCTTAGTTCTTAGTAGAACATAGTTTTTATAATAGCAGAGATCTTATTACTCTTGTTTTCTTATGGCTCTCTGTCTTTAGAACATATAACAGTGACTGACCCAATGTAGTCACTTACTGACATTGAATGTAAGAAATTGAGTGAACACATGAAAAAATATTTTGCTAAATATTTATACTTTCATGGTAATGTGTTTCAGTATTTGTTTTTAAAAAATATTCTTATTTTTTAAGTTCTTGGAAAATTCTTAATGAAAAAAATATTTGTTCCTTTTTGTTTGACATTTAATATATAAGAGCATTTAAAAGTTAGGTCCAGCCAGGCACAGTGGTGCACTCCTGTAATCTCAGCAGCTCAGGAGGCTGAGGCAGGAGGATTATGAGTTCAAAGCCAGCCTCAGCAAAAGTGAGGTGCTAGGCAACTCAGTGAGACCTTATCTCTAAATAAAATTAAAAAATAGGGCTGGGGATGTGACTCAGTAGTCAAGTGCCCCTGGGTTCAATCCCTGATACCAAAAAAAAAAAAAAAAGAAAGAAAAGAAAAGAAAAAATTAGGTCCAGGGCAGAAGCTTAGTAATAGAGCACTTGCCTAGTATGTATGAGGCCCTGGGTTCAATCCAATAGTGAAAAAGAAAAAAAAAGAGTATTGAAAGTTCAGAAATTTTTCTTTCAGTAAAAATTATTACATTCTGAAAATAAAATAAATTTTAAAATAAACTTATGAAATTTTATAAATTTTCACTAATCAGAGATTAGATTGATACTTGACATAACTTGAATTTTGCATACATATTGCTTAATTCAATATTAATAGCCTTTAGAATAAACAGTGAAAACTTTGTTGTTAGTTATACAAAGGTTATCAATAATACTTTTTCTAGTCTATTCAAAGCCCTTTTATTTTCAAAAAATATTTAAATGTAAATAATTTTAAATTTATGGAAAAGTTGCCAACATAGTACAGAGTATTTCTGTATCCCATTTGTATAACTTCTTCTCGTATTAGCATCTGACATAACCAAGAACTCTTATTAAGACTAAGAAATTTACATTGATGCATTGCTATTAACTAAATACTCCAACTTTATTTGGATATCATCAGTTTTTACAGTAGTGTTCTTGTTTCTTATGTTTTCTAAAATCCAATTCAGGATATCACATTGCTCTTTGTCATCATGTGTACTTGTTCTTCTCAAGTCTGTAAGTGGTGGCACTTCCTTGACTTTCATGGCCGTAACACTTTTGAAGAGTATTGGTCAGGAATTTTGTAGAATTTTCATCAACCATGGTTTGCCTGATGGTTTCTTATGAATGGACTAGGGCTAGAGATTTAAGGGAGGAATACCATAAAAGAGAATCACCTCTTTCATCCTCTCATACCAAAGAACACATGGTATCAACATGACTTTTTTTAGTGATGTTAACCTTAGTCACTTTCTTGGTGTGATATCTACCAGATTTCTCCATTCGGAGTAATGTAAATAATACTTTTAATCTAAGTCAGTGCCAGCTTCCTAAAAACTTATACTTTAGCTGAGAAAACAATGATCATTCAAGGAATGAGTCAGTGAAGCAATAATAAAGAAAATGGGAATTAAGATATGTCTTACTTAAATAAACAATATTTTTCAGAGGCATAATTAAAGTAAGGTTTGAGGTAAAGGAGGGGTTCAACTTTGTAATGGCAAAAGAAATAACTGGAATACACAAAGTACCAGGGTTCTAAGTAAGAGATTTTCATGAATCATTAATCAATCAGAAATATATAGGACAGAAATTAGGTGTTTAGCAATTTTATTTCCAAAGGATCTTCATTTTTGGCACTAACTAATTAACATGATTAATTAAGCTTGTTAATGCTAATGGCTAATACATAGCATATTTATATTTTTAGCATGACTTAATAAGGGGATATGATGAATAGAACTGTATGTTGGGGAAATACTTTGAATTTCGTTTTATGTATCAATGCAGAGTTTAAGGGTATCGAATTTAGCTAATATATTGACAAGTCTTCATCCATTAAATGTAAGTCAATGGCCATTAGCTAGTACATACATCAAATACCTAAAATAGAGCATTGCCGGTCTGTATCTCAAACTTAATCTCACTTAATATTAAAAATGTTTACTCTAATACAGAATCTTCAATTTTTCATGTTGGGCAAAATGTAACTTTTAATTGTGATGAGCAATGAAAGATATTTCAGTGCAAGGTGTAGGATAGTAGTCTCTTGTTTACATTAAGATGTTCTTACCTTTTCAAAATTCAATCTATTAAATTATTTTAATGACTGTCCTTTTGTACCCAAGAACTCAATCGTTATGTTGCTTAATAATAAATGTACTAAGCATAGAAGTTTTATATTCAAAGTACAAACAGAATGAACATTTTAGAAAATTACTAATTAATACACAATCTTCAGATGTACAAGATTTCCTCCTATAATATCTGTTAATCAGTTCACAGTATTCTCTAAAATCCTAGTTGAAATATTTTTAAATGTTACACCTAAATTGTTGCCACAAAATTCGACCTTGAATATCTAGCAATTTTCGATATACAAATCTGCCATGGTTTATAACAAAACTGACATAAAATATCTTCATAAGGCTTTAAAATGTTTTTAATAAGCAGTATTTAGCACTTTCCCCTGTCACTGAATCATTGAACATATCCTTTCACATAGGACACTTCCATAGTCTTTTTTTAAAAATTTATTTAATTTTGATTCATTGAACACAAATGGAGTATAGCTGTTGTTTCTCTGGTTGTACACAAAGTAGAGTCACACCATTTGTGCATTCACACATGTACACAGGGCAATGATGTCTGCCTCATTCTGTTATTATTCTTGCCCCCCCACACTAACCCCACTCCTCCCTTCCCTCTATGCTATCTATCATTCCTCCATTCTTGCCTCCCTTCCACCCCTTATTATGCATCATCATTCACTTATCACAGAGATCATTCAGCCTTTGGATTTTTGGGATTGGTTAATCTCACTTTGCATGACAGTGTTCAACATCATCCATTTACCTGCAAATGCCATAATTTTATTCTTCTTTATGGCTGAGTAATATTCCATTGTGTATATATACCACAGTTTCTTTATCCATTTATCTATTGAAGGGCATCTAGGTTGGTTCCGTAATCTAACTATTGTGAATTGAGCAGCTATGAACATTGATGTGGCTGCATCACTGTAGAGACCCAAAATAGCTAAAGCAATTCTTAGCAAGAAGAGTGAAGCAGGGGGTATCATAATACCAGACCTTCAAATATACTACAGAACAATAGTAACAAAAACAGCATGGTATTGGCACCAAAACAGACAGGTAGATCAATGGTACAGAATAGAGGACACAGAGACAAATCCACATAAATACAGGTATCTCATACTAGACAAAGGAGCCAAAAACATGCAATGGAGAAAAGATAGCCTCTTCAATAAATGGTGCTGGGAAAACTAGAAATCCATATGCAGCAAAATGAAACTAAACCCATATCTCTCACCCTGTACAAAACTCAACTCAAAATGGATCAAGGACCTAGGAATTAGACCAGAGACCCTGCACCTAATAGAAGAGAAAATGGGTCCAAATCTCCATCATGTTGACCTAGGACCAGATTTCCTTAACATGACTCCCAAAGCGCAAGAAATAAAAGCAGGAATCAATGATTTGATAGAGTCAAACTAAAAAGATTTTTCTCAGCAAAGAAAACAATCAGCACTGTGAAGAGAAAGCCTTCAGAGTGGGAGAAAATCTTTACCACACACACTTCAGATAGAGCACTAATTTCCAGAATCTACAAAGTGCTCCAAAATCTTTACACCAAGAATACTAATAACTCAATCAATAAATGGGCCAAGGAAATGAAGAGACATTTTACAGAAGATCTTCAAGCAATCAACAGATACATGAAAAAGTGTTCAACATCCCTAGTTATAAGAGAAATGCAAATCAAAACCACCTTAAGATTTCATCTTACCCCAATTAGAATGTCTTTTATTAAGAATACAGGCAACAACAGGTGTCGGCGAGGATGTGGGGAAAAGGGTACACTCATACATTGCTGGTGGGAGTGCAAGTTGGTGCAGCCACTCTGGAAAGCAGTGTGGAGGTTCCTTAGCAAACTTGGAATGGATCCACCATTTGACCCAGCTATCCTACTCCTTGGCCTATACCCAAAGGACTTAAAATCAGGTTACTATATAGTCTTTTTAAATGTCTTTTAATTTTTCTAAACACTTGGGATTATTTGATTTTTTCTTTTCCAAATTCATTTATTCATTAATTCATTCATTCTCTCTATATATATATAATGTTATTTTTACATAGAGTGGCTTATATGACAAACCTGGTTGGACCTATATATGTTTTGGAAGACATCCCAAAATAAATAATTTCACAAATAAGAGAAATGTCACCAGAGAAATATATGACATCTTTGGAGAACATTTCAAGACCACTAGTTCATTTTGATAAAACATTAACAAAGGAAGTAATCCTGAAGGTGAAGAAAGAAATTGAGGATAATTCCAATAGATTTTTCTTTTAGGCTTGAACAATTTTTTTTTTTTTTTTTTTTCTGGTACCAGGGATTAAACCCAGGGGCGCTTTACCACTGAGACACATCCCCAACCCTTTTAACTTTTAGTTTGAAAATAGGTCTAATTTGCTTAGAATCTGACTAATTTGCTGAGGCTGGCCTTGAAATTGTAATTTGCCTACCTCAGTCTCCTGAGCTGCTTGAATTATAGGCCTGCACCACTGCACACGGCAAGAACTTTTAATTCTCAGTAGGCAAAGAAAATGGTCTCCATATATACTTTCTGAATATGTTCTCCTTTTTCAAAATATTCAAATGTTAGGAATCTTAAAGAAAGGCATGTTTTAAGCTAATTTATACTCCACAATTATAGAAACATTCTGTAAGTAATTTTCTTCATTTTAAATATAGTAATTCTTTTTTACATGGGAACCAATGTGATATTTTTTGTCTACTATATGATACAGTTTAAAGCTTTAAAATTATTTTGTTTTCAAATTAAAATTAAACCTCAATATTATAAATCAGGAATTATAAACAGGAATAAGAAAGTTAAGGTTCCTAGAAATTAGTTTTTTCCATAGTTAAAACAATTGTGCCAGACATGAAATATGATGATGTTATATCTTCATATTTCATTTAAAATGCCTGAGAATTGAAGTGTGATGTTCCATATCTAGTTCCTCATTTATCCCAGTTTAGAGGTAGCAAGAAATGGAGAAAATGTTTCTTTAGGAGATAGAGTAATATTGAATGTATTGGGATAACTGTTTAATTCTGATGTGGGAACATCAGCAGAATCTGGTATTGCTTTGGTAATGCAATGGACCTGATGAGGGAGTATAAAGACCATACACCAAAAGAGCTGCAAGGATTAGTCAGTGTACACCAACATGAACCAGAGGAATACTCTTGGGATTTAATTTTGAAGGTTACTAGATTAAGTAAGGTGGTGCATTGCTAGACACACAAAAATTGATTGACTTGGGAATATTCAATCAAGACAGGGATTCTGTCACCCTAGCACCATGCCTGTGGTCTTGAGGAAAACTTATTATTAAGATAGTTCTTAGAAACATGGAAAATGTGATGGCCAACTGTCAGAAAAATGCAAATACCTTGGCAGGCAGCAGTGGAAAAATAGAGGATAAGGAATGCATGTTGGAGTGGGATTTTATGTAAGACAAGAAGATCAATCAAAGGATTATGTTCCATGGAAGGGCCCAAATGATACTCCATGCATTGATAAAATCAAGAATGTGATTGTGTGAGAGGTGATAATCATTTTTTCCAACTTATCAAGAAGACATGAAGCGCAATGACTTTCATGACCAGAAAAAGTAGAAGAACAGCCAAGGGGATTTGATCTTTAGAGAGTGATGGAAAATCATTAATAGAGCATCATCACAGTAAAAGTAACATAGGTGGACAACTAAATAGATAGGCTCTACTTGGTATCTAAAATCAAGCGGAAAAAAGAATGGAGAAACCATTCAGAGTTCCCCAACCTTGTGAAACTACATATATATATACATATATATATGTAGTTACATATAGTCTTATATATTTCTATTCACTCTTTAGACTGGGGGATTGAGAATAGTTTAAGAAACTTTTGTATTGTTTTGTTTTTGGTACTAAGGATCAAACTCAGGGGTGCTTTGCCACTTGGTTATATCCCCAGCTCTTTTTATATTTTATTTTGAGACAGAAGTTTGATCAGTTACTTATCAAAAGTTGTTGAGACTAATCTATAACTTGTGATCATTCTGCCCCAAGCTCCTGAGTCAATGGGATAATAGACATGAGCCACCATCCCTGGAAGTTTCAGAGACTTTCAAACATACTTGGGAAATAAAGTGGTTACTCCAACTGCAAACCACATCAATTCTAAAAACACATCAAGGAGTTGAATAAATGATCCCTGGGAGGGTCCACTGAAACTATGGACCAAATGAAAACCAGATTATAGCTAGAATATTTCTTATTACCTTGCCCAATCATCTCCCACTTCCAACAGCAAAGCCATGATGGCACTTCAAATTTCCAGATATCAATGTAAACTCAAAACCTATGCACAATTATCCTGAAAATATCTAGTTATTCTCCTTTCTATAATGTTCATTCACCATAGTAAATGGAACGTGGGATAGGAACTGAAGTGGAGACTCTCTTTTTGAAAAACAACTCTTGGCATGCTAGTGGGCCTTAGTGGAAACTGAACACTTGACCATGGGCCACCAGGTTACTATGTGACCTGTGCTGCCCATCATGAACTGGGTGTTATCTGACTCACCAAGCCATAAAGTTGGACATGTGCAACAATACTCTGTCATCAAGTGGAAGTGGTACATAATTGATCAGGCACAAGCAGGATCCAAAGCTACAAGTAAATTGCATGAAGATGTGGTCCAAATGCCCATGATTCTTACTCCAGCTGCAGTACCTTCTGTCCCTCAGCATGAACTTATGGCTTCATGGGGTGTACCTTATGACTAATTAACAAGGAAGAGAAGACTAGGACCTGGAAGGCAGCTGCAGCATTGCTGCCCATTTCTGGAACAACCCTGAAGGACAGTGGTTAAGGGAAATCTTCACAATGGGCAGAACTTTGGGCAGTCCATCTGGTTGTGCATTTTGCCTGGAAGGAAAAATAGCTAGATGTGTGACTGTACACTGACTCATGGGCTGTAGCCAATAATTTGGCTTGCTAGTCAGGGAACTGGAAAGGACATCATTAGAAAATTGTTGACAAGGACATTTGGAGAAGAGATATGAGGATAGACTTCTCTGAATGGGCAAAGGATGTGAAAATATTTGTATCTCATATAAATGTCCACCACAAGGTGACCTCAGCAGAGGAGGAATTTAATAATCAGGTAGATAGGATGACCCAATTTGTGGATAGCAGTCAACCTCTTTCCCCAGCCACCCCTGTCATTGCCCAGTGGGTTCATGAACAAAGTGGTCACAGTGGCAGGGATGGCGGTTATGCATGGGCTTAGCAGCATGGACTTCTGCTCACCAAAGTTGATGTGACTATAGTCACTGCTGAGTGCCCATTTTTCCAGCAGCAGGGACTGACACTAAACCCTGATATGGCATCGATCCCAGGCAAGATCAGCCAGCAACCTGGTGAAAGGTCGATTATATTGGACCACCTCCATCATGGAAAGGGCAGTGGTTTGTCCATACTGGAAAAGACACTTATTCTGGGTATGAATTTGCCTTTCCTGCACACAGCGCTTCAGCCAAAACAACTATTCGTGAACTTACAGAATGCCATATCCATTGTCATGGTATTCCGCACAGCATTGCCTCAGATCAAGTAACTCACTTCACAGTCAAAGAAGTGAGACAATGGGCTGATGACCGTGGGATTCAATAGTCTTACCATGTTCCCCACCATCCTGAAGCAGCTGGTTTGATAGAACAATGGAATGGACTCTTGAAGATGCAGTTATAGTGCCAGTAGGTGGCAATACCTTGCAAGGCTGGGTCAAGGTTCTTCAAAAGACTGTCTGTACTCTGAATCAGCATCCACTATATGGTTCTGTCTCTCCTATTGCTAAAATTCATGGGTCCAGGAATCAAGGGGTGGAAATAAGAATGGTATCACTCACCATTTCCCCTAGTAACCCACTAAGAAAGTTTTTGCTTCCTGTCCCCTGCAACCTTATGCTCTGCAGGCCTAGAAGTCTTAGTTCCAGCAGGAGGGATGCTTAAGCCAGGAGATACAACAATGATTTCCTTAAACTGTAAGTTAAAACTTCCCCCTGTCCACTTTGGGCTCCTCATGCCTCTGAGCCAACAAGTTATGGAGGGATTTACAGTGCTGGTGGAGGTGATTGACCCAGATTACCAAGGGGACATTGGACTGTTACTCTGCAATGGAGGTAAGGAAGCATACTTCTGGACTGCAGGAGGCCCCTTAGGGCATCTCTTGGTATTACCTTGTCCTGTAATTAAGGTCAATGGGAAACTACAACAACCCAATCCAGTCAAGACAACAAATGTCTCAGGCCCTTCAGACCCTACAATATCTGGTAGGCTCCTTTTGGTTCTAGAGACAACAAATTACACACCTCCAGGTAAAAAGCCAAGACCTGCTGAGGTGCTTGCTGAAGCTAGAGGGAATACAGAATGAGTAGTAGAAGAAGGCAATCATAAATACCAACTACAGCCATGTGACCGGTTATGGAAACAAGAATTGTAATTGCCATGGATATTTCTTCCCTATTCCATTAAGAATATGTTTATGCATAGTTACATTTGCATTTAGAGGAAATGTTTGTTATGCTCCTGTTATTCATCATGTAATGAAGTATTGATTGACTTAACATCAGTAATGTTTCTGTTTTTTCTTCTGTTCTGGGAAGAGAACTAGTATGTTTTCAGTTGTATGAAGGATAGTTATGTTAGGTGGAATTATGAACTGTTAATATGTTGATTTGGAGATGAAGTCTGATGTAAAGCATCATGTTTGGATATCAAGTTGACAAAGGGTGGACTTGTAATGGTTAATTTGAATTATCAACTTGAATGGATTAAGAGATGCTGATGATTTAAGAGGCTTCTGGGTGTGTCCATGAGGGCATGTCTAGGAATGATTGGAATGTGGGATAGTGAACTGAAGTGCAGATCCTCCCAAAGCATGGGCAGCACTGCCCAATAGGATGGAATAAAAGCTGGAAGAACAAGGAAGCAGATTCAGATACAATCTTGGCACTTCTTAAAGGGGTTCTTGATTGCTGCTTTGATTGTCTGAGGATATTGGACTCTCACTTCTTCGCTCTTCTAAAGTAGACTCTGACTGTGATTCTCCAAGTAGTTTCCAGAAGCCTTGGTCTCAGACTAGGGGAGCCCTGATGATCTGTCTTGTTCTAAGGCTTCTGCATCTTGTACTGCACAGCTGCTGGTTCTTCCAGTTCTGCTGCTGCAGACAGCCATTTTGGACTATCTAGCTTCTGGTCATGTAAGTCAATCTAATAAATTCCCTTTTATAATCATACTTCCTGTTGATTCTGTTCCTCCAGAGATCCCTGACTAATACAGCTCTCCTACTCTTCTTTTAACATAAACTGAAGAGGTCTGGACAGGTGGGTGATCTCACAGAACTTAAAATTGGTCCATTACTTTAGGGATATATGTTGATTATTGATTACACAAGAGCTTATATAAGTAAATTTATTTCTAATTAAGCTAAAAATTCACTAGATCTGCATGTCTTCACCCAGGAATTAAAAAGTATCTGGTAGGCACCTTTTGGTTCTAGAAGCAACACATTACTTACCTAGGAAAAAATTTTTAACCCATTTACCAGATGACATAAAGAAAGCTGCAAATTTGCTGGGTTTAAAATTTTAGGAAGAGTTTTTTTTTTCAATATTTTAGGGATGTTCTTTGTTTATTTAAGATTTTGTTATTTTTTTAAGCAAGAAATTTTCCATTCTTTTTTAATAATTTGCCATTGATATTGTTCTTCATGGGTCATGTGGAATTTTAAAAAACTAGTCCCAAATGCAATGTGTCTATTTTTGGCATGAACCAAAACATTTTTAATTACTGATTTTAATCACTTTATTACAGTTCTTGAGCTAATTTTCATATTTCATGAACTTCTGTTTCATTTGGTTCATCAAATTCTGAAAATTTTGGCCATCACATATTCATACTGTGTATTTTTTTGCTTCTGCTCATCACTTTTCAGGAATCCAATTATATGTATGCTAGGCTGCTTTAAATTGGCCTCCAGATTCCATATACTTTTTTAAAAGTTATTTTGTATGCCATTCTGAATATTTTTCTTTTACTATGCTTTTAATTTCTCCAAACACTTCTTCAAAGTTTAATGTTTTTTAATCCCATTTATTTAATTTTTCATCTCTAGAAATGTGATTTGGGCCATATTTATGCATATCATAATTCTATTTTTTAACATATGGAATACAGTCCATAATGTCTGTTTTAATAACTTTGCTAACTCTAATCTTTGTCAACTTTGGTAAATCTTTAATTGTTTTCTCCTTGTGTTTGGATGATATTTTCCAAATTCCTTGCATACCCATTAATTTTTGAACATTTGTGAAATTTAACTTATCTGTTTCTGGATGATTCTGCAGTTTTTATAAATTAACTTACTTTAATGACAACTTTATTCTAGATTGATTTTTCCGTGGATTTGAAATTATGAGAATTTTTTTTTCTTTCTTTATTGAAAAATGTTCTACTCTCAGACTACATCCACTAGATTTGTGGAGAGAAGTCAGCTTTAACTAATTTGCTTCCTTGTAAGTAATTTCTATTATTTCTTTAAAAACTTTAAAAGCTTATTGTTTATATATTTTTCAAAAGTTTGATTATGATGTAGTTTAGTGTAGCTTACGTATGTTTATTCTACTTAAATTTTATTTCACATCTCTTTCCTGCAAATTCATGTCTTTCATAAAACTTGGGAATTTTTGGTCATTTCTTCTCCCTATGTTCTCTTTGGTAAACCAAATGCATAAATTTGATATAATCTAACAGATCCATAAGGCATTTGATTTATTTTTTTTTAGCCATGCTCTCTCTCTTTGTCACCTTGGGTACTTTATATTGTTCTATATTCAACTTTACTCTTAATTCTGTCACATCTGTTCTGATTTCACTTAAAGAAGTAAATATAATGCTAATATTCTAATTTTAAAATATATTTAATCCCATCAATGCATACCCACACAGATAAGATTTAGTACAAGTATTGAGAATATATATCCCTACTGAGACAAACCCTAAAGCAAAGTAAGTAAATAAATAAATAAATAAATAACCAGCTCTCAATGGATCAACAACATGAGCTTCTGCCTTTCCAAATATAACCCATGTAATAGTACCAACATCATCCAAAATTTAAAACACATGAAGAACAAATAATGAAACAGTCCTATGGGGAAAGAAAATCAAACACATCTGATTCTATGATCAAAAAGATACTGGATCTCATGGATAAGAATTTTAAAGTCTTAATTAGATACATGCATATTTTTATGGAACAAAACAAAACCAGTTCTTAATTGTTATGATTCTCAGCACTAAGATTGAAGGAATGACAGAAATTTTCAGCAAAAAAGGAAACCACAGTACAGAAATACAGAGTTTTAAAGAATCAGAAAAAAATTTTAGCACTAAAAAATGCAATAGATGAAATGAATTAAACTAAATACTGAATGAACTTAATATGAAAATATGAAGATGTGTATTAAATAGTGTAAAGATGCCATTTCTCCACAAATTGATCAACAAATTCATCTGTTGATTTCATGCAAATTCATACAATAAAGCATCAGAATTTATAGAAAAAAATGTTTCAAAATTTACCAATAGTCATGGAAATCTTGAAGAACTGAGAAGTTAGAGGATTCATGCTAACAGACACCCAGAATTATTTTAATTATAGTAATACCTTAATTCACTTTTTTTGTCTGTTTCTTCTTTTCCACTTTCAATTTCTCCTATACTATTTCCACCTTCAATTTTTCCCATAGTGGTAAACACTGGCTTCTTTCTGGCTTATTTTTCTTTTCTCCAACGTTCCTTTTCACTGATCCCCACCCAGGCTTAGCCCTGGAGAAACCTCTTGACCTATTTTTTTTCATTTTGGTACTGGAGATTGAACTCAGGGGCACTCCACCACTGGGCCACATCCCCAGCCCTAGTTTGTATTTGATTTAGAGACAGGGTCTCACTGAGTTGCTTAGGGCCTCACTGAGTGGCTTGGGGCCTTGCTAAGTTGCTGAGCCTGGCTTTGAACTCTCAATCCTCCTGCCTCAGCCTCCCAAGTACTAGGATTACAGGCATGAGCCACCACGCCCGGCTCACCTCTTGACCTTTGTTTGATGACCTGTACCCAAGTCTGCAGGCACTGTTTCTGCCCTGGTGGCCCTTTCACAGCTCCTCCAATTTCTGCTTTGTTCCAGAAGTTTAGTGGCATAGCACATTCCTAATTGTACTCTTTTTTAAAAATCAAGTTTATGAAGATATGTATCTCATACTTGGTGATATTAATAAATGCTATGGAAGCTGTTCTTAGTAGTCTCCAAACACTTAAAACTTGTGCTCATACCATCATAGCTTTACTATGGTGTCTAGAGTTGAGCTCTCAGTAATGGAAATAACTTTTATCATTTTTTATAATTATTTAATTGCTTTGTTTTCTTTCTTATCTTTAATCCTAATATTGATATACTATTGATCTGATAAAAATTTCTCAGATCCTTCATTTCCCACAGGAGCACTTAGGACAGTGAAATAAGGGTATATATTTTTCATTAATTTTGAACTTTTCTGATGCTTGGTTTTGAAGATCTATGCTTTGGTCAGACACAGACTCTCAACACATTCTGTTGGATGTTTCCTTGTTTTTCCTCCTCTTTTCATTCAGATGTATTTTGCCTTTGTGAATGTGTACATATGCTTTCAAATAAAAGGAAATAATCCCATGTTTTCCTTTTTTCCCCTTTGTTTCAAGGAAACTAAGAATAAATTTCAATGTCATGTTGTAGCTATCAATTTATCCCAAGTGTTTAGAAACATTTATTCCATTGTTGTAAGTGTATTCTATTTTGGTTAATCCTTTAATTTCCTTTTTCTCACAATGTGTTTTGATGTGTGGATTATTCAAAATCTCCTAGAAATGGAAATACAGTAAACTATACACTGCCACACACCCACATATACATAGGGGCTCACACACAAACAATTCAGATACTCAAGCAGTTAGGTTATAATAGGGAAATTCACTGTAATTAATATATACTTTTTGTGAATCAGAAAAACAGAAATTGTATCCCTTTCACACACCAAAGGTAATATTATTAGCTAATAATTAAATTCCAGGTATGTATTCCTAAATATTAGGACTATAAACCCAAATTAAAATGTAATGAACTAATACAATAATTAATTTCAGCATACTAATCAGAAGAGTAGTATTATGGGAATCAAATAAAAATAAGAAAAACATGAGTCAATTTATAAGAGAAAAAGAATGAAAATCAGAAGTTTTAATCTACGCAAATTTTGCTAGAAGAAAATAAATTATTCTTACTTTTTTATCACTATGAAGGTTGGTACTAATGTGGCTACATGAAAAATTTGAAAATGCTTGCTTAAAGCAAAAGATTGGATAGGAACATTTTGTGAACCCAGACATGAAAGTCATCAAAGAAAGCTAATAGAGAAGTATAAGATGCCAGTTTTCCTAGGCTCTGTGAGACCCAAAGGATTTTTCATCGGCTTTATGACCTGTAAGGATCAAAGACAGAATTAAAAATTCTGAAACAAGAAACTTTGGATCTTGTGATAATTGTCCTAATATGACCTACTTAGATCAATTTGTTGTAGGCAATATCAAACACACTAAAATACTGCATGAGTTAAATCTTCAGGTGCATCTATTTGTTGTATGTACACGTGTTATCAGCAGGGAAGTGAGGAGAAGAAAAGCAACCCATAATTAGATGTTATTTGGATCATGAAGAGCAGAATATGGCTATTCAGGGACAAAGATGCATGGTTGTTTTCCTCTTTTTTAATTCCCTGCCAAGAATTTGGAGTTTAATCCTTTCCATGGGCCCACAATTAACCAAGTTTTTCTATTTCCTGTACTGCTTCATTTTCTCTTCCAAGAATGATGCATTGATGAGTACTGTACTTAGTCCCCAGGAGATTTACAGAATAAGCATCCTGTACTGACTTTATGGATCAAAATGTCAGGAACCAGAACTGATCAATCAACTCACTGTTTGTTGTTAGTTTCTTTGAAGCAAAAACATGCCAGTCTTGTTCAAATAGTCCCACTTGAGACATTGCTAAAGTAATGAATTTCCTAGCATTATTAAATTCCAATTTTTTTTGGCTTTACTAATATTTTGGACATATATGGAGATTAGAAGGACATATAATTCATAATATTCATTGTTGCAAATTGGAATTAAAATGGAAATGTGCATAATTATATTCTCCATATGGCACAGCAGCGTTATGATTAAATCTTGTATGGGGATGAAAAATGATAAGCCATTGTTATTATTGTGAACTGCACAATAACACATGGGATGTAGGCCAATAGCATCATTCTTCAACAGCCTTAGAATTTCACAAGTCACTGAATGTCACAGATGGGAGCTGTTATTCATTCCACCTGCTTGACATGATGAGAGGCTGTGATAAAGGTTCAAAAGTAAAATTAAAATGAAGACAGACAAACCTGACTCTACTCTACTGGTTACAGTTATTAGTGATGAGGTGGTTGCAGAGACCAGAGGTTCACATAGATCATCAGAATTTGACAAGATGACAGAAGATTAATTCTAACAAGAACTTCTTAAAAATCTTTCATAATTTAGATGAGTAAACACAATGCTCATATAATCCTCCTTGTAAGGAAGATCCTAAAGAGAAGTCATGTCAGCTCATCAATATATTTTTTAATTTAAAACAAATACAGGAAAGAAATAAAAAAGTACTTGCTAGTTTCTTGAAATAGGATATAGTTTATATTTTTCCTTAAATGTCGATAGTTTGAAATTCTTTATATGTTAATGCATGCTAATTGTAGAATATACCAACACGGTAATTTATAGATTGAAAAGTGAATTTGCATCTTCCTTTTCTCTGTATACCTATAGACCTGAGCTTCAACACTCCTTAAATAACCAGTATGTACATAAAAATGCATATTATTTACATCTACATATATATACATGCACATATACATACATGTGTAAATACATTTTATTTTGTATATACTTATAGTTTTCCCCACACACAAATGAATGACATTTTAGAAGTACATTAAGACAGAAATAAAATTCTGTGCTGATATACATACATATACAAAGTCCTACTATATATACTTGTCTTTGATTTGCTTTGTTATTTGAAAATAGGAACACATAAAATTTTATGATTTTTAAAGTTCTGCATAGTACTTTTATGATGGAGAAAATATAATTTATTTAACTTTAACTGAATAACTTTTCCTTTTTGTTTTTATGAACATTAGTAAGGGTGAAAAGAAAATAAAATCAGGCAGGTATAGTGATAGATAAATGTACAGATATAGATAGATTTTGAAGATGGAATTAGATATGTAATGAAAATATGTATATGACTATATGTACACAACAAAAACATGCATGCACACACACACACGCACGCACACACCTGCTCAAAATTTAAGATCCTCCTCTGACTTGAAATTGTCTTAATAACTTAAATACTCTCATTCTTTCTTAATAACACAGAAGTAATTGTTCCACCACTTTCTCTTCCAACCCATTGCCGTCTATGCATATTGAAACTGTAGATTTATACTGTTTCCATATATAGATGAGAAAATCCTCTATTCTATTTATTGATTTTTTCAAAATTGTATTGGTTGTTCTTCACTTTTCTTCCTCAAGGTGAACTTTGAAGTATTGAGTGTATATACACTTACATGAAAGAATTTATCCTTCTATCATAGTGATGTTTCTCATCTATATGTTTCTCATCTATAACATAAATTATATTTTTTCATATTTTTGCCTCACAAAAATTTGCACATACATTTTAAAATTTATTCTTATACATTTATAGATTTTGTATGTTTTTGAAAGGAATTCTTCTTCCTAATACAATTTTTACCTCATTTTCCTGGTAAATAATATGATAATTTATTTATTTTTGGTCTTAAAAATGATCAATTCCCCAAACTCTTTCATTCATTTCCATTTTTTTCTATCATATGATTTACATATAATGAAGAATTTTCACTTTATTTACCATGTTTGTACTCCTTATTTTTGTGTGTGTGGGAGGAGCTTATCTTGTCCATACAAAGCTGATTAATAATGGTGGTCCTTGTGCTCTTCAAATCAAATAGTTTTAATATGAAAAGTGCAATGCTCTTAGCTTACAAGATATTCTTCATAAAATTAGGGATTTTTTCCCATCATAGTTTTCTAAGTTTATAATTTATTTAAAATGCTGTAAATACATTTTTAGTACTTTTCTGAAATTACTAAATAAAAATATAATGTTTCTTAAACTCTTAATGTAGTGTAGTTAATTATGTTTTATTGTTGGATAGCTTTGCATTTGTGAATTGTATTATTTACTCTCTATAAAATTAGTGTTCTTTTCTTAGTGCTTCCTTTTATTTTAAATATATGTGTGTGTGTATATATATAATATAAACATATATATACACATAGATATACACATACACAAATATATATATGTATATACACATATATATATTTGATCTTTTAGTTGAGCCCAAGAATGCTCTACCACAGAGCCACATTCCCAGACCTTTTTATTTTTCATTTTGACACAGAATTTTTCTAAGTGGCCCAGGCTGGCCTTGAACTTGTGCTCCTCCTACCTCAGCCTCCCCAGTAGCTAAAATTACCGGCATGTGTTGCCATACCTGGCCTCTATTTTATTTTAATAGCATTGTAGAGTCTTCATACATATTTGCAACTTTATGCTATGTTAATGTTTAAACAACAGGAAATTTATTTCTTGAAGATTTTAATTTTTATATAAGTAATTGTATGAAAGATATTTTTACAGGAGTTAATTTCTCTTTCCAATTTTTAAAATGGTTATTGATCTATTACAATGGTTACTGATTTACTGATCTTCCCTAGCACCTCTGTGTTAAGTGCTTTGTGCTTTTCCACACTGACCTTCATTTCATCTGAATCTCCATATTTAATATTTAGCAGCTAGCATATTGCAGTTCGGATTTGAACACAGGGGCCTGATATCAAAGATTGTGATACTGTTGCTCCCGGACATTAATTAAAATAATTAAACTTTTAAATGTCAGAGAGTACTTTTACTATATTGTTTACTGCTTGTCAGATATATCAAGTTTGGGGTTAGAATTTCCTTTTTACATGCTTGCTTTTGTTTAAACTAATTTATTTATTACAGGGGCTTGGAAATTAAAAGGTGCATGTCTAGATTTGAAATAAAAGGTGTCTGCAATCAGAAAGTCTGTTTCTATTAATAGACTGATTCACATTTGATATGGTATTTGGTATGTTTAGTCACATTTTCACCAGCTGTCTTCTATTTTTTATTTATAAAACTTCATTGTTATTTTTCCCCCATCCTTACATCCACTAGCTGGGCTTATTCATTTCTTTGTTTGTTTCTCCAGGGATGTACCTTAGGTCCTTAATCCTATGCCAAAAACAGCAAGCACTTCTATTAACATAAAATGAATTATTATAATTAGTCTTCATTCCCATTATAAGAGATATTATACATTCTTCCCTTTCCATGAAGTTCTCAAGGAGAGAAGTAGAATAAGGAATGTATAAATAGAAATTGCAAAGGAAGAAAGAAAACTATATTTTCAGACTATATTATTGTGCAGAAAATTTATAAAAGAAAAAGAAACTTTTAGAACTAATAAATCAGCTTAAAATATTGCAGGATACAAAGTTAACACACACAAATACAAATCAATTGTATTTCTACTACTAAACAAAAAATTGGAAATGGATCAGATGACTCGCTATGATGAAGTTGTCAGTTCTCTGCAAACCTATCTATGGATTTATCACAATCACAATTTACCCTCCCCTAGTGAGATTTTTGTAGATATAGGCAAACCCATGGAAAAAATTAGATGAAAAAATCAACTATACTGGAAGAAGAAACACAATCGAAAACAAACTTAGTAAAGGAGGGTCAAACTAGAGGCATTATGGTATTTCAATTTAGGACAAATATTTAGTGTATAAGCTACACTAAATATGACAATGTAGTATTGGTAAAGTGAAAGACATTTTTAAATATATTTTTAAAAGTATAAAGACAAGTAAGAAAAGTAACATAGCTTTTCAGCAAATGATATTGGAATGATTGGATATAAGAAAAAATACCTCAATCTAAACCATTATCTATGTAAAAATTAATTCAAAATCAGTCATAAATTTTACTAAATAAAATATATGACAGTCTCCTCAGGGGATTAATATCCAGAATACATAAAGAATTTAAAGAACTTAATACCAAAAGCCAAATATCCCAATTAATAAATGGGCAAAAGAATTTAAAAGACACTTCTCAAAAGAAGAAATACAAGTGACCAATAAAAATATGAAAAAAAAATGTTCCACATCTCTAGCAAATAGGAAATGCAAATCAAATCAAAACTACACTGAGATTTCACCTCACTGCAGTCAGAATGGCAATCAATAAGCATACAAGCATAATAAATATTGGTAAAGATGTGGGGGGAAAAGTACACTGATACATTTTCCATGGGACTACAAATTAGTACAATCACTCCAGAAAGCAGTGTGGAGATTCCTCGAAAAACTAGGAATGGAATGAGCATATGACCCGGCCATTCCACTCCTTCGTGTTTATCCAAAAGAGCTACAATCAGCAAACCATAGGGAAGCAGTCACATCAGTGTTTATAGCTGCACAATTCACATTAGCCAAGCTATGGAGCCAGTCTAGGTAATTGTCAACAGACAGTGGATAAAGAAAATGTGGTACATATACACAACAAAACTCAAGAGTAAGAAAACAATTGGCTCAATTTAAAAGTAGGCAAAAGTCTAAAAAAACTTTACCCAAGAGTATATAAGAATGTAAAATATCACAGAAAAAGATATTCATCATTACTCAATATTAAGAAATGCAATTTCAAAACTTTGTGGAATACTACCAATCACCTAAGAGTATAATGAAAATTTTAAAAATACTAGACTGGGGATGTATTTCAGTGGTAGTGTTTACCCAGCATAGGTGGGACCCTGGGTTAGAGTTCCAGTGCCACAAAAAAAATCAAGCAAGCAAACAAACAAAATAAAAAGTGCTGGTGCCAGGTGATTTTGCACATACCTGTAATCCCAGCAGCTGGGGAGTCTGAGGGTGGAAGATCATGAAATCAGCTTCAGCAAAAGTGAGGTGCTAAGCAACTCAGTGAGATCCTCTCTCTAAATAAAATACAGAAATAGGGCTGGGCATGTGACTCAGTTGTTGAGTGCCCCTGAGTTCAATCCCTAGTAGTCCCCCTCCTCCCAAAAAAAGTGCTGGTGAGCATTCCAGAGAAGAAATTTCATATTGTTGGTGGAAATGCAAAATGATAAAGTCCTTCTGGAAAGAAAATCGGTAATGTCATAAATTTAAACATAAATAAATATAAATGTAAACAAATAAATAAAAATTTGTACCCCTGAGACCCAGAAATCTCACTTCTAGGACTTCACTCAAAAGAAATGGAAAATTATTTTCAAACAAAAATTTTGTTCAGAAAAGCTCTATTCACAGCCACCAAGAACTGGATATGAGAATGACCTTCAACGGTGAGTGAATGTAAAAACTATGGTATGATTTATACAATAGACTATATTCTACAATAAACGTAATGAATGATTGATACATGCAACAACTTGAGTAGATATTGAGGGCATTATATATGTGCTTTTTATTGTAGTTCAATTTTACTTCAGTAAAGCTACGGAGTGGGGATGCCAATCTCAAAAAGGCTGTGTACTGTAAGATTCAATTTCTTTGACATTCTGGAAAAGAAAATCATTCTGAAAGAGAAGAGATTGTTGTTCTTGAGGATTGAAGAAAGATGTGACTGAAAAATAATGCATGAGGGAATTTCGGGAAGCCATGGAATCATTTTATATTTTAATTGTGGAATTTGTTCCTACACAAATCTACATACATGCTAGATTTATAGAACTACCTCACAAAAATGTATCTAAATTTTCAAAATTCAAGATTAAGTGTTAAAGGAATTCCTTTCCATCAGCAGATTTTCTCCTGTATAAGATTTAATGGGATGCTTGTTTCAAATACTAGGTACAATTTGATTTCTCTTCTTTGCTACCCTCATAAGGTTAGTAAGTAAATGCATAAATAGATCACTTTAGCTCTATTAAAGCAATGAACTGAAATGGAGTTAATGGTGATGGACAGTTTACTATCATCCTCTGTATGTCTATATAACAGGAATGTAAAATTAAAAAAATATATTTTTCTGTTTGAATAATTTTCCCAGAATGTAACAGGGTAGGGTAAATTATATTTTCCATAAATTTGTATAAAACATCTCCCATGTCATTTGCTCTTTAATAGGGACTCCTTGTTACGTGTACACAAAAATAACATTCATCTCTTCTCTCCCTTATTCATATCTGAACAGAGAATGCTACTTCTATGTTTAACAGAATCTCATCTAAAATTCTAAGCCACTTCCGTACATGGTCCCTAACCAGCTTGGAATCTTCTTCCTGTCCAGTTGTTATCTTAAATAAGTAGCCTGAGCTGCTAGAGTTATCTAAAGAAACATAAGAGTTTCCAACCAAAAATCCTCTACCTGAGTCAAAGAAACCACATAACACTAAGAAATGGTAAATTCTTACTGCAGTAAGTTTGGCAGTGACTTGCTATCTGCAAAACAAAACTACAGACACATTCTCTTACTCTAAAGTAAAATTGGATTACTTATTCAACTAATGGCATCATGTATAGCTAACTATATAGTGTTGACCTAAGTAAGAATGTGGAGAGATCGATAGGTAAGATAGTAGAGAAGGAATTTTAATGGCAGGTGTTGTCATTGCAATTCCCCTGATCATGGGGCCTTCATGAAACCCACATAGAGGGTTTTTCAGATATTCTCAGGATCTTATGGAAAGAGATGGTAGGGAAGGATCAACAGGAAATATGAGTCTACCTGAATCCTGAGCAAAATTTCTAAAAGGTAAGAGGCTCCATGAAGTGTCCTATAGCAACAAAGTCAAGGATTGTAGAAAGGGAGTATTGGTGCTTCCTAGGGAATGGCTGTCTTATCTCAATGAAGAGAAACAAGGAAGAAGAGTAGAGAGAGAGACACTTTCTAGGCATTAAACATGTCCCATAAATGTCTGCCTGACCCAGGATGTGTCTCAGCTAATCACAGTAAATGAGATCTTTTAATCTATCTTTCATTCTTTCAGCTCTTTTTCTTCACTTGGGCTATGGAGGAATGGGTTAGTGGAATGAGTTAATGGAAAGTAAGAAAAGAGCTAACAGATCCAAGAAAGAAACCTATCATACCCTTTGCTCTGTTCCTCCAGATTTACAGGCTCCCTTTTTCCATTTTAAGATCTTGTCTTAAGCAAGTCTAAACTCAAAGGAAGAAAATTCTAATTCTAAATAAAATTTGATAGCTTGGCAATTGTGTTAGAACATTTATTTTAATAATGGAATCTGGAATATCTCTGCATCTTGAAATTTCTATAAAAAATATTCTCATTATCTAGTAGTGATTAAAAAAAAGCCCAGGCTTGCCTCAGATTTCACACAAAGGTCAGGACAGGGTGGATTTGTTTGGACAGAGAATAAAACTGTTTTCTGTCACCTTAGGGATCCCACTCACTTATGATTTTGGTAGCAACTAGCATATTTGAGGATAATGTTAAGTTGCTATTTGGTTCTCAGAAAAACTGAGTAATGTAGTCATTATAATCTTCATGAGAAAAACTGATGGTTGGGAATTTAATGGCCAGTTTTATAGTTCAAGGATCACAAAGACTCAGCCCATGAGTACCCACTGACTCATGTGGCAGAACTGCTCATTAGTTGTGATTTCTGATGCATCCTCTTTGAGCACTACAGGGAGAAAGAACAGATGGCTGGAGCAGTCTCTTGTTTAAGCCTATTTGTATTTACAATTCTTAGCATAATAAATACTATTGTTGTCACTTGGTCAGTCCCTTTTTTTCAGCCTTATCTTTGTAAAATAATAACTTTCTTGAAACCTAAATGTTACATGTTTAAATAAATAATGAATTTTTTAAAAAAGCAAGTTATAAATTTAAAAAATGTATTTTTCTTTAATGTGGTTATTTGGTTTGGAATATTACACCTTTCTCTTGTGTGTTACAGACCTAGTTAATTTGCTTATTTGAATTTTGTTTTATTTTTACAAATAGTTTTCTGTTCGTTTAGTGTGTGCGTGTGTGTGTGTGTGTGTGTGTGTGTAACTTTTCTTCATAAAAGTCTCTCTTCACTTTGTAATTGACCATAACATACTTTTTCTATTAAAGATCATGTATACCTAATAGAAATGTGATTTCCATGTGATATTTAGCCTATAAAATCTCATACATATTTTAGCCAGAGTAACTTCTGTGATGCAATTTTCTGTTAGTCCTTTTGCCTCTTTAAAGTATCCTTCCCAATTTGGTTATATTTCAGTTATTTGAGCAGAAGAAAAACTTTATTTAAAAAGTAGTGGCCAAAGATGAAAGTAGGAGATACCTGGAGCATCACATTTATGCTGATTTACGCTGGGCACACTTGACTTTCATCAGATGTCCTCTGAGCACAGAGACTTGGAAATGTGCCTGGGTGAGAGGCAGAGTTCTGGGAACCAACAGTAAGGTGCTTCTGGGGGCCAGCATTACTCAGAGAGGGAAGCGACCAGTTCTGAAGATTACCTTCTATCTAAGATATTTTGAAAATTATGATGGGTGACATTCCATTTCTTTAAATAATCTTCTCTTTCTTCTTTTGTCTCTTTTATCATTATTTCTCTTATATTTTCACTTTTTAGCATTAATTCATTAGATCTATGTCTTAGGCAAGTCATTAATATTAAGAGGCCTTCAAAGTCATTAAATGCCTGTACCTCTTAATTAAACAGATTACTAGTGTTTTTAAATTTTAAAATTTAATTTTTTTATTTCAATAAAAATGAGTGCTTCAATTTCATTTTGAAACATTTCTGCAGTAACACTTCATTGTGACCATCTTGCTTACTGAATTATGAAATTTCCTTAATTTTACTTATATATATCAATTGTCCAGTAATTTTGATGTTTTATTTGTAATAACAGAAGAGAAGAAAAATAAAAAACACCTTTGTGAAACCTTTTGTTCTGTCAGTTAGTCCTGCCATTTACTTTTGAGGCTTTATATACTTACTTGTCTGTGAGATGAGTTTTTCAAAATGATCTTTGTTAACTTGACTTTTTGAAAAATGTCACATAGATTTTTTGGCTAACATGGCATGAATGCATTCCTACAAGTGAATGATTCTGGAAATTTCCAAACTCATTTTCTATAAACTAATATGTGCAGTTTATTAAATTTTATTAAATACTGAAGACAAATACAAAATATGTTTGTACAAATAAAAGTTTTTAAGAACCAGTGTCAAAAGCTCTCACATAAGCTGTACCTAAATTTCTCTTTATGCATCTTTCACATTTTTAAACTAAAACAACTAGCTTATTTAGCATTAAGAATTTTGACAAAATAAAATCTTTAAAGAAGTACTGTGTGCCATTTTTCTAATGACTATATAAAATCATAAGAATATATACTCTATTTAACTTTTATTGGTAAATACTGAAACAAGGGAAAAGGAATAATACCTGCTCTTTTACATGGGAGATTCAAGTGTATAAGTCTTGCTAAAGTTGTAGGGCTAAAACATGAATAAAGTCGTGACTGGCTCAGCTCTCAGGTACTGGACAACAAAGAAACAGATTTAGCCAACTGGAAAGCTGAAAATCCTTTTCAGATCTTAGCAAACATTTGGGAAAACAGCAACCTACAATAAATTGGCAGGCTTACAAAGACCCTACTGATTGTGTACCTCCAGGAGAAGTGGTTGGAAAGACGTCAATATGTCAGAGTATATTGGCTGCTCCTTGCTGCTTTTAGAAAGGTATTATACAGAGCAATGAGGTGAGAGAATAAGCTAGTTGGTCTGCAACATTTTGGAACAGCCCATAAAGAGAACTCAGAGCTTAAGCTCTTCCTTAGGTTAAAAAAGCTAATTGTTCCTGCAGTCCAAACAGAAAATGAGACTGAGGGGGAAAAAAAAAAAAAAAAGAAAAGAAACAACTCCAAACAAAAAAAGGCTCTTAAGAGACAGTCAAAAGAGAACCCTTCCCCCAATTTTAACCTGGTGTTGTGGCTCGGATCTGCAATCCCACAAGCTTGGGAGACTGAGGGAGGAGGATCACAAGTTGGAGGTCATTGTCAGCAACTTGGTGAGGCCCTAAGCAACTTAGACAGAACCTCTCTTAAAATTAAAAAAAAAAAAAAAAAAAAAAAAAAGGGGGGTAAAGATCTGTTGGGGGAGTGCAAAAAAAAAAAAATAAAAGATTCATGGTAAAGATAATTAAAAAAACTCTATAAAAAAAAAAAAAAAAAAAAAAAAAAAAAAGGCTGGGGATATAGCTCTGTTGGTAGAGTGCAATAACAAAAATCTAATAGCTTCATGGTAGTGATCATTAAATAGAGAGAATCAATGGAACAAGTAAGAAAAGAAAGAAAATAGTTCATGACCTTTAGGAAATAATCATGGGTGTGCTTCCAGTCATATAGAAATGTTTGGGAACAAAGAGTAGAACACTATGTTTTTTTAAAATATAAACTTGAAGTATAGCACACATACATAAAAAATAAAATTGAAGTGTAGCACACAAACATAAAAATTTACCAAATCTGATTTTAAACATGGTAAATTTTAGCAAAGTTAAAATTCCTGTGTAACTAGCACCAATAGCAACAAAAGGGTGTTATCATCACCACGTATATGGGCAAGCCCATGTTTATGTATATGAAATAAACATTATAAAATACTCATATATATTTTATATTGGGTATATTGGACCCAGGGCCACTTAACCACTGAGCCACATTCTACCCCTTTATATATATATATAAAATTTTGAGATGGGGCTTGATATGTTGCTTCAGTCCTCACCAAGTAGCTAAGGCTGGCTTTGAACTCACAATTCTCCTGCCTCAGTCTCCCAAGATACTGGGACTACAAGCATGAGCAATCATGCCCCATTGGATATATTTTTAATAGAACAATTTAAACAGGGAGTTACTTTTATCTCTTTTTCCACAATCATTCTCTAATAGGTATGGAAGGAAAAACTTCAAAAAGTTTCTGTGGTTTGCCTATTTCTACATAGAGACTATTATGTTTCATTTGAAAACAGATTGATTAGGATAAGACCAATCAGACAAACTTTGTCGGCATATATTCTTTTCAATAGACCATGAATTAACTTTTATTTAATATGAAGTAAATATGTCTTCCTTGCTTTTGTTGTTTGTTTTTTTTTTAAACTTCACTCAGAAAAATTCCTGTCCAATTTCTGGAATGTTAGACCGGACAGAACAGAATCAGCATCCACCTTATCTCATCATGAGCTTCCAGTCAATAATCCCTTATGTTTGTCCTGAATAGAAAAAGGGTTACTCCTAAAGACTGCAGAAAATTGCACCTGGAAAAAAATCCAAATTTGAACTAGGAGTTAAATGAAATGGTCTCTAAGACCCACAAGCAAACATAGATTCTATGCTTTTGCATTGGATATATATTTTCCTAACTAGTGCTTTAAAATGTTTATTTCACATTGTGTATTAAAAATACAAAACTGAAAGAAAATAATGTAACATCCATCCTACTAATCTGTTTAGTCAATTCTGTTTTTAATATTTCTTACATGAACAAATTTATGTAAGAAATACTAAAACACTTTTTTTATTTTATTTTATTTTATTTATTTTATTTTTTGGGGTATTGGAAATTGAACTCAGGGCACTCAACCACTGAATGAGCCACGTCCCCAGCCCTATTTTATTTTATATTTAGAGACAGGATTTCATTGAGTTTCTTAGCACCTTGCTTTTGCTGAGGCTGGCTTTGAACTTCCTATCCTCCTGCTTCAGCTTCTGAGCTGCTATAAATACAGGCAGGTGCCACTGAGCCTACCTAATTTTGAGATGGGGCTTGCTATGTTGCTTCAGGCCTCACCAAGTAGCTAAGGATGGCTTTGAACTCACAATCCTCCTGCTTCAGTCTCCCAAGATACTGGGACTACAAGCATAAGCAATCATGCCCCATTGGATATAATTTTATATATCCAATATATAAAATATTTATATAATTAGTTACATAATTATATATTTATAATCAATTAAATAATTATTTACATAATTATAAACTTATTATATTTATATATATATTTTTTAATTTAAGTTGAAGTTAATTAAACCAGGAAGACCAAATTGGGAAATTTAATTTTAAAATCTAAGTTACATCCATTTCCTCAGTTCTAGAGATTTGCTTAATTTACTGAATGTTTTAATAGATTGGGAAACTGATTTTCCTCTCAGCAAGAAAAAATAACTAACACTAAACCAAGATAACATCAAAGTTTTTAAAGATATTTTTCATAGAGTTTCTTGTTGACATTTAGAAATTTCAATAAATTCTTAGCACTATATGCAGTGAAAAGTTAATAATTCTGTATCTCTTATAAAAATGCTGTCCATCCTGAAAATTTATTGTAGCCATTTTCAGGTATCCTAGTGACTACAGTGTCCTTTAGACTTAATAACAAGGCATTACTCCTGTGAGCTCTTTATACATTTTTGGAGAAACAACTGCATATCCTAAAGATTTATAGTCCATGAAGTATCAATTTGTTTTGCTTACTTTGGATAAACCCTCTGTTAAAATCAGAGAATTGGATCAGATGATAATTAGTTAGAGATCATTTAATGTCTATTTTTTACAAGCAGATAATTCTTTTGATGGGAGATTAAAATGTGGGGATAAAAGCTTTGACTGTAGTGTTCAGTTCATCTTTAAGTCTCATATACACCTTTAGTCCAAAGGTAACATTCTAGCTGTGAAAAACATAGTAAGACTTTGCAAATCAGAATGTTTAAAAGGGGTTATCACATATAAAATAATAACAATTAGCAGTTGTCACATTCAAAGTGTCAGAGAAATATTAAAAAGTTAGTGTATTGCTTTGGTGTTCTGTGATGAAATTCATATCAAATACTATCAACAGGATTTTTCCCTCCTTCGAACTACAAAGAAAATTTGTTGCCAGACAATTTTCACAGCTCTAATTACAGTGCTGCCTTTGCAACTCTATAATTAAGAGTGAACTACAATTTTCTTTCCTACACTCAGCTGTAAAAAAAATAAAAATAAATAAATAAATAAAAATAAGAAAGTTCACAAAAGTGTTCCGAATTTACATAGCATTTATTTTGTTAGGTCTTTAGCATATTAGCTTCCAAAATCATGATGAAATAAGATTTAATTAGTATAAAAATAGTTCTAAATGTGATATATGTCAGTCTCTAAAAATGCATATTTATCTCAAAATGTCAGCTTCTGGTAATGCTTATGTTTTCCCTCTCAATTTCTATGTAATAATATTCAGAAGTGCATCGTCTACATGAATTAATATGCCTAATATATTGCTTGATTTCCTACTTTCTTTTCCCCTTTCCAAGGTGTGTGAACATTTCTTTCTTGATTATAATGTGATAGTTCTGTATTTCAGATTACATTCAATTTTTTTAAAATTACATGATGATTTAGATGTTTCTTCACCTGATCTCTTGACTTGTTTTGCAAGTACCTTCTAGAATTATGGCTTCAGATTTAAAACCATTAATAGAATCAGTGATCCTCCCGTAAACTGCATGTTCTTGTAAGTTTTGCATGCCTTCCAAATAAGCAACACTATTTAACAAGGCAGTTTACAATATGTTTAAATATGCAGTTAGATCCATTGCAATTAGTATCCCTAACCATTCAGTTGGTATTTCTTGGTACTGCTTATACATAGCTCATGATTCAGACTGACACACAAAACATCAAAGGGAAGTATTTTAGTAGCCTTAGTTGTAGTCCTGGGAAGTCACAATTTAGCATTGCTTCCTCCAGGGATAGAATCTTGAAGAACTTAGCAATTGTTTAAAGATACAAATGTGAGCCCATATGGATCAAACACATGCTAAAACAGAGAAGCTAAATTTAATTTTTCCATGAACTGAAACTCCAAATAGTCAAACTCTTTCCTTAAAATGGTTGGAAAATGCTATTTGATAATCCTTTTCCTGGCATTGACACCATCCTGACTTCTGCATGCCATATAGGCATCTCCTCTCTCCAATTCTTGCCAGGATTCTTCTTCTTCATACTCAACCCCACCACCACTACTTTTGTCTCCCAATCCCCATCACCATAACTTTCCCCACTACCTCTGCCTCACTCCTCTTAATTCTTCTGTTTATACCTTTACTACCTTCTTCTCTCTCGTCCTTTTTTATACATGTAAGAGAGAATTTATACTTAGAAGAAAATCAAAGTAGAATGACAAAGTAGAATATTCCAGTAACAGTTTTTCAGTCCTGTGAATCCCTGAAAGAAGTACAATAGTAATAGAAAAGTAGTAACACTAAAGGGAATACGAACACTTGAATTATACTTTGCCTGTGCCACGCATTGAACTATAAATCAATTAATCCTTACAACAACCGTATGAGATAGATGTTATCATTACCTCATTTTACAGTTGAGGAGACATATACAGAGAAGTTAAATGACTTGCATGAAGTAAAACACCTGGCACATGCAGAAATGGATTTGGTCCTTTAGTCCATATTTTAAAATAAGAAATAGTCATAAAGGAGTATCTAGCCTCAAATTTCCTATTTGAATCCAGTATTCATATTCTATGTCAATCTTCCAAACTGATAATTATTTGCTGTAGTCTTAAAAAAACTTTTGAAAAGTGGAGTTTATAGCCATTCTTGATAGTATTTATCACCATCCTAGAAATCATGGAATCTAAATATTCACTTAATAGCTATGTTGTTTATTCTTGATAGAAGATAAGCAAATTTTCTTGTGTCTCATGCAAATGTAGAATATTTACTTCTTAGCACTGGGCATCAGCTATTGAAGCAGTCAATGTCAGTCAAAGTCTGTTCTGACTTCCTCTGTATCCTAATGTCTTTTTCCATTTGCCCAATTCTGGCTCAGTAATTTTAAGATGTTCCTCTGGTTTGTGCTCCACTTTACTACTACCTAAAATTATATAATAATATAAAAACTTACTGCAAATACATCTTAAAGACCCAAGCTCTCCTAAGAATTATGTGAAATTGTCACATTAAAAATATCATTAGAGTTTTTGCTTTTCAGCTATTATTTGTGTACAAGGTTCATAAAGATGAACAAGAAATATATAAAATAAATTGAAGTCTTCTGAATTTGTGTAATACATAATTTTATAATATTTGCTGCATGTTATGTTTATTTTATTCCTGAAGAAACTTATAACATAAAGCATCTCAAAATTCTAATATACATGCTAATTGGTAAGCATGGCTTTAAAAATGTGAAAATGGCTTTATAAAAGTAACATATTGAAAATTGAAATAAGCATAAATTATGATATCTTCTGCTGACCTTATTGATGTAATTTATACTTTTAATTCATTTTTTACCTCTACATTGGATGCATTTATTTAAATGTGAATTCTAGCAGAAATATTTGTGTTGGTTATTATGGACAAATTTTATACAAAATCTAAAACCAGTACTTTGATGGCCAAGATGGCATACAATGGCATGTGAAGCACAAAGTAAAAATAAAACATCAACAAATCAAATAAACAAAAGATGATAAATTTACACGTAAAATTTTGGCAGGCAGACCTATATAAATATGAAAAAAAGCCTCAGAATCACTTGAATCAGTAAAACATTTTTAATGTTGGTTTAGTATGCTTCAATCTTTCTAAATTCATTTATTAGTTATTGTAGTTTCTTGGTGGAGTCTTTGGGGTTTTCTCTATATAAAAACATGTCATCTGTAAAGTGATAATTTGACTTTCTCTTTTTCAGTTTGAATGCCTTTTGTTTCTTTTACCTGATTGCTCTGACTAGGATTTCTAGTATCATCTTGAATAAAAGTGGACAAAATGGGCATGCTTACATTATTCTGTATGTTAGAGAAAAAGATTTTAGCTTTTCCTCATTCAGTATGATGTTAGCTATTGGCTTATTTTATATGGCCTTTATTTTGTTAAGGCACATTCCTTTTATACCTAATTTTTTAGAGTATCATAAAAGGATGTTGCATTTTTCTCAAATGCCTTTTCTACATCAACTGAGATGAACATATGGTTTTCATCCTTCATCCTGTTGATATGCTGTGTCACAGTTATTGATTAACATATGTTAAACTTTCTTTGCATCGTTGGGATGAATCCCACTAGATCATGGTGAATAATCTCTTTATTGTGCTGTTAGATTTAGTTTGTTAGTATTTTGTTGAAGATATTTTCATCTATGTTCATCAGGAATTTTGACCTGTAGTATTTTCTTCTCCCACTCCCTTATTTTTTTGTTGTTTTGTCCCCATCTAGTTTGGAATTAGGGTAATGCTAGCCTCATAGAATGAGCTTGAAAAACATCCTTAAAGCTATAAAAAATGAAACAGAAAGGTATTTTCATATAGAAAGATACATAGAAAATTGGAACAGAATGGGGAGTTTAGAAGTAAATCCCTACATCTATGGCCAACTGATTGTCAACAAAGACGTTAAAATCAAGCAGGGGAGAAAAGAGAGTCCTTTATGTAAATGGTGCTGGGAAAACTGGGTGAATGTTACATGCAGAAGAATAAAACTAGAGGCCTATCTCTCCAAGATACAAAATCACTTCACAGTGGATTAAAGATTTAAATGTAAGGCCTGAAACTATGAAATTAGTAGTAGAAAACAGGGGAGATGTTTCAGAACATTTGAATGGGCAAGATTTTTTGAATGACTCCAAAAGTTGAAAAAACAAAAGCCAAACTAGACAAGCAAGATTACATCAAGCTGAAAACTTCTAGAAAAGAAAGATCAGGAGAATGAAGAGATAATCTTTAAAATGTGAGAATACATTTGCAAACTACCCATCTTATAAAGAGTTGATATTCAGACCTATTAGGAACTAAAAAAGTCAACAAAAAGAAAATAATAAGATATTAAAATTGGGCAATAGATTAAATAGAAATTTCTCAAAAAGAAGAAATATAAATTGCCAACATATGCATAAAGAAATGCATATTGCTAATCATCAGAAAAAAGAAAATCAAAAGCATAAGTTATCCCTTTACCCCACTAACAATGGCTATTATAAAAAAGGTTAAAGATAGCGATAACAAGTACTCATGAGTTAAAGAAAGGGAACCCTTGCACACTCTTGGTGACAATGTAAATGAGTATAACCGCTGTGGAAAACAATATAATTTTCTCAAAATATTAAAAATAAAACTACTAAAAAATCCAACAATAATAATGAAATCTTATGTGCACTTCCATGTTCATTACAGTACTATTCACAATAAGAAATGAGAGCCACGTGACCATCCAACACTGATGGATGGCTAAAGAAAAATGTGTATCATACACAATAGAACTCTATTCAGCAACAAAAACAAAAACGAAAATGAAATCCTATCATTAGGGACAACATACATAGAACTGGAGATCATTATTTCAAGTGAAATAAGCCAGGCACATAAAATCAAGTACTGCTTGATCTTCCTTATATACATGAAATATAAAACAATTGATCTCATCAAATTTGAGAATAGAATGTTAGCTACCAGTGGTAGAATGAAGAGAGTAAGGGGAGGGAAAGGAGGATTTGTGGGAGGCCAATCAGTGGGCACTATACTATAGAGAGATAGGAGTAAGAAATTCTGTGAGCTATTGCAGAGTAGAGTAACTGCAGATAATGATTGTGGTCTATTATAAAAAATTAGAGGAAAGAATTTTAAATGAGTATGCCATAAGAGAATGATAAATATTTGAGGAGATGCATATTTATTCTGAATTAAATATTACATAATATACACATATATCAAAACATTACATATCACATGCTACCCCCAAAATAGGAACAGTTATGTATCAGTTAAAAATAAATATAATTAATTCAAAAAATAAACAAAATAATGATTAAAAATACCTCAATATCTAATGAATATAGTCAACAAATATATGCCTACTAAGAAATTTTTGGTTCTACTCAAAGCATAAATACATTGCCATTTCTTCAAGTAGCTCTTATTGTTTAGTTTATTGTGATTTATTATGTTTTTCTGTTTATGCAACCTGCTTTGCCCTTGCCCTTATTTATGTATAACTTTTTAAAATTAATAGAAATTGATTTGTAACTTTATTCTGCATTGGATTGACAATGAGGAACTAACCTGGGCTCTTCCACTAATCTACTGTGTGTCTTTCTTGTCTCTTTAGAGGTCAGTTTCCCTTTCTGGTATTGAGGGCATTTCAGAAAACATCTAGGATCCTTTATGATGAAATAGCATATGAATCTATTTTCCTTATTGGGCGTTAAAAAGTAAATAAATAAAATGTGTGCATATCTTTGAAAATAGTGTGTTTATCCCACTGCATTCATTAGTGTCTGCCTCTCCTTGTTACAAGAGAAGAATGACATTTAAATAATAATCTGCATCTTAGTTGAATGAGTCAGTTTCTTTCTTGTTCTAGTCTAGTATCTGATGTTTATTCTATATCATTTGAAATGCTATCCATAATGTTCAGTAATATTTTATTTTCATGTGTAGAGGGACAGGGTATGAGTATCTTTCCATAAAACACTAACAAATTTTCCAAGGTTCAACTTCTTGCTTTGATTGACTCAAAAGAAGTCCATACATATAATTTTCTTTATTTCATGTCTTGTCTCTGTGCTTGAACACTTATAATATTGTTCCCCAGTGGGGAAATTTCTAGCAGAATAAAATTTTAAAAATTGCTAGCATAGTCTTATACCCCTACGTTGTAAGCCTATTTACATAAAGTTAATAAAAATGATAATAAAAATTTATCAATATCCCTTTTTATAATACACTGTTGTAACGCTTTTGTTCACTCAACCATGGACAACTATTTATTAAGCACCCACTTTCTTCCAGACTGGTTGGGTTTTTAACACAAAACAAATGGACAAATTATTTGCCTTCATGGGTTTGAATTCCAGGAGGAATAAAAATTAACAATGATAACAATAAAACTTTGTTGGATGGTGCATCATGAAGAATAACGAATTAGAATAAGAGAACTAGGGAAGACTGGAGAGTGTGCTTTCAAGTGTGATCAAATAAAGATATCACTAATAAGGGGATTTTTTTTTTTTTTTTACCATAGTCCTGAAGGAAATGAGGAAGCAACTCAAAAGCTCGTATGAAGGAAGAATTACAATTAGTGATGATTTCTAATCCTAGTTAGCATTATTACACATCTATGTGCAGGGACCCTTTAAACCCATTCTACCCATGTATTTGTTATATTTTAAAAAGATCTATCTGTCTGCTAAATTGGGAGAAAAGACTATAATGTCTCAAGAATATAGGCGATCATTTAAGATGGTTCACAAGAAATACAATATCATGGATAGTTCCATGCATATTTATACAGTTGAAAATATAATTTCCACAAAGATAATGTTTTGAAAATCTAGCTGGGTGAATAAATTACTTCAGAAGAGTACAAAATGTAATGTTTTTGAAATTCAATAATGTGTCTGACTCTCAATGATTCATTTTGGTCTAATTTCTGATAAGATCTGTTAATTTTTTGCTTTATGTATTAACATAAATAAAACCACAAAAATTGTACTGTAATGGGGCACTATGTAACATTTGAGATATGAATATATTATATAATGTTTAAGTTAGACTAAACATTTATCTCTTCAAGCATTTATCCTTTATGTATGATGAAAACTTAGATTCATTTCTTGCAGCTTTTTGAAATGTAAATTACATTACTGTTATCCATAGTTACAATAGTGTGCAATAGTACACCAGAGCTGCTGGCTTCTTCTCACTGTAAATTAGTATGCATTGGAGATCAAATAATTAAATTAGGAACCATTTAGGTATGTTTATATGATCACATTTTTTAATAGGCAGGAATTTGGTACATTCTATATGAATTAAAATGTATTTATGGTCAGTCAGTTATACACACATTTTAAAATAATTATAAGCTCTGTGCATATGTTTCCATCCATTTGCATAAATGCACTATGTATTTTGTAGAGCAATTTAAAAATGAGTATACATATATATACGTATATGTATATATTATTATACTCCCCCACGCACACAGATCATTAGAAACATTTATGTATGCATGTGTAAAAGATTTTTAAGAATTTATTAAACAACTTATTTCTCTGGGAAATCACTTTTCTTCTTAAAATACTTTACATGAGGTTCTAAACATGGTGTGACCTCGATGAAGGTAAATGATTAGCATCTAATCATATGTTCTGAATATTTAAGGGATGCTGTCATTCTCAGCATTGTTCAAAAGGGAAATATCTTGGAGAATATTTTACCTACAAACAATTCACATGTCACTCAAAATGTCTTTTACTTAATTTTAGATTTTTTCCTTCACGATTAATAATAGAATCTAAGTCAAAAGGAGGATGACAAATTTTCTACCTTTCAATCATTCTACAAGTTTTCTACCATATACATGATTATTGAATGAAATTATACACACGAAAACTCTTTGAAAGAGCTACTACACAATGCTAATTATAATTTTCAAAAATTCTTCTAAATTTCAGCTCTGCTACTGAACCAGATGCTTGGTTTTAGAACATCCCTAATGTGGTTCCCTGGATCTACAACATTTGCCTCCAATTCCTTGTGTAACTGGGTCCTTCTTGCTCTTCTATATCACCTCTAATGTCACCTCTTCAGGTAAGAGTTCCAGGACTCCCCAAAACAAAATAGTTCCATCATTATTTTCTTTCCTAGAACCCCACTTTTTACCTCAGATGGCGTTATAGCTTTTAAGTGTATAGTTTGTGAGTCTGTTTATGAAATTATAATTTTTTAAGGTTAGGAAGTATGACAATTCTATTTAAAAATGAATCCCCCAAACCAATGCCAAGGCCTGGCTTAGAACATTCGCAAAATGCAGACAGTAATAACTCTCTTATTGACATCCGAATATTGTTATGATGATCAAATGAAACAATCTATAAATCCTTCCCAAACTTATAAAATCCGAGGAAATTAAAGTGTTTGGATTATTTTGAGGAGTTGAAATTTAACATGCTATTTATCTCTACCCGTTCTTCACCAATTACTTTCTATATGAAGAACAAAAAATACAAAGGAATCAAAGAAGAGAATAAATATGCTTTATTATTCTGCTTTTGGGCTTTAAAACCCAGTGTAGAGTCACAGGAGAACACCAGGATTGTGCATAGAATACCTTTCCCAAGATTAAACATAGGCAGATCAAAGAGATGAAATCTATACCCAAAGCCAGACTTGTCACTGTTTCTTGCCTCCCTTGAGGTTTCAGGGCAACCTCAAAGCACAAATAACAGTTAATTTGAGTTTAGGTGTTTTATGAATAAAAGGAGTGCAGACTGGTTCTCTGTAATCTCTTCTAGTTAGCAAATGACTTATTGTACTCTTATTCAGATATGAATAATACATGTGATGTGGATCATCCTCTTTGGTGGACTACTTCTGATAGTTTTTGTGCATTTCATGTTTTTAAAAGATACCAAAAACATAATTAGCAATATACGTCTAGAAATACTTCAAACTTCAACTTTATTACTTTGACCAAAGGTTTGAATTATTTGAATTGTGTATTTTTGTGCATGTGTTTTATTTTTCCTATTAATTACATATTGTTTAAACCAGGTAGGGAAGTTCAAGAACCTCAACTTTCCTTCAATTTTGCCAATTAAGAACTATAGCCATCTCCTAACAACAGAAATGAAAATTTTTCTCTATTTTATTTTCCATAGTAGAAAGAGGGAAAATAAGAGTAATTACACAAAAATATTCTGACTTTTGGAGGCTAAGGAAAAATTTATGCATTAGAATTACAACATTAATGAAGGCTACAGCCTTTTAGGTTTACTCCCTATGTAACAATCATATGTACCATTCTCTATCTGAACATACAGGGAATTGTATTTAAATTTTATTCATATTTTTATGTTGAAAGATACAGACATTTTATTCAAAGTTAAATTTATATTCTATAGCAAGGAAGTATAGTTAAATCCAAGAAAAAGAGATACCATTTTTATAAACAGGCAATTCTTGTTTCTATCTTCTTTTTTTTTTTTTCTTTTTTGGTATAAGGGATTGCACTCAGGGACACTCCACCACTGAGTCACATCTTTACATCCCAGCCCCATTTTTTATTCAATTTAGAGAAGAATCTCACTGAGCTGCGGAGCACCTCACTTTTGCTAGGGCTCTCTTTGAACTTGTGATTCTCCTGCCTCAGCCTACTGAGCTCCTGGGATTCCAGACGTGTGCCACTTAATCTTGGTGGATGGTGGTATTTAATTCAAAATGTCCGGATTATTGAGATCTCAACAAAGACATGATGAGATGAGAAATATTCTAGGTACAAAAAAAGATACATCTGGTGCTATCTTTGAAGTAAATATAACAGTACAACATAATATATAAATACAGGAATAAAGAAGACAATAAGGTAATTTGAGCCCAGTATGGAAGTCCTTTATTAATAAGTTGAAAGCATAATATTTAAAGCAAGGAACAGTGAATCCTTTCAGGTTTGGGGAAATATGTTGAAACAAGTAAGACTTTAGCAAGATTATCCTCATAGCTGTGAATTAAAGTGCAACCAGAAACATAAAACTGATGTTTTGAACTGTCAATAATTTGAGCAATAGGGCCAGGTAAGAATAGCCAAAAGAATAATTGTGGCTGCCCAATAACCTAAGAGAGAGAAGCTCCAGAAAGATTTTTCAGTAGGAACCTGAAAAAAATCAAATGAAAATAGAGACACCATTTCATGAATTTTCTGAAATAAAGATGTGTCTCTAAATAAAGCATTTGATTTTTCTTCAGTTGATCAATTACAGTAAAACTAATATTAATTGAGACAAAATCAATACTAATGTCCAATATTGTGTTCTGAGAAAAGTCTAGTGGGAAATGTGCATGAGTATGATATCATAATTAGTTGAGACCATATGATGATATAAAGACAAATCTATACTGAGAGTGAAACAACACTTTCTCACAGATCAGTAAGCTTCCATGGGTTTTCTTATCTGTCTGCAATGTAAGTGTGAATGTGCTGTCCCACTTGGCCCCTTCCAGCTTCCTTGTTTCCAGCTATGAAATTATACTACTCTATAAATCTAGATTTTACATGTTTTGAAACTTAAAGAATCTGCAATTACATTTATCAACAATTGGATTAAATGCTATTGAATCTTCATTGGTCTTATATGTATATTGGTATAATGCATTGCAGTGATGGTTTTCCATCATTAAGTTCAACCATGACTCCCTCAACAGGTTTATTGTATTATAATTAACATGAAATACATACTTAAATATATAGTTTCATAAGTTTTTACAAATGTACACACTTTTGAAGCCATTGGTATAATCAAGATAATGACACTTCCATCATCTTCAAAAGTTTTCTTGGGATACTTCAAATAATTCCCTTCAGTCCATCATCTGTTCCATCCCTAGGCAACCACTACAATTGAATTGTAAGTGGTAAGTTTCTATTTTCTAGAATTTCTGGAAATTGGAAAATGAACTGCATAATTGTTTTCTCTGGCTTCTTCACTCAGAGTAATTATTTTGAAATTTATCCATGTTGTGGCTTGAATTAATAGTTCATTCTTTTTCTTTGCTAACTAGTTTTCATTGCATTGGTAAATCAAAGTTTGGCATATATTCACTTTCTGATGAATATTTGGGTTGTTTCCAGTTTAGAGATATTAAAAATAAAAATTATATGAATATTTTTGTATAAGTATTTGAACTGACAGGTACTTATAGTCACATTGTTTCTTAATAAGAAATGTGATATCCTTATCTTTGTTCCTCTATCTCCATGACTACATGTAGGAGTCGCTTTGCTTCTGGGTATGAGCAAATTTATTATAATTTACCATGTTGAAGTTTCTTTCCTATTCCTTTTCCTTGGAGTTCATTGGGGTTTTTGGATCTATAGGCTCCGAGTTGTCAAATTTGGAAAAATTGGGTTCATTCATTCTTCAAATATGTTGTTTTCCTGACACTCTTCTCTCTCTTTTACTTCTCTGCCTTGGAGGACTACAAGTACATGTGGTTTAGATTGCTAAATGTTGTCCCACAATTATTGACTATAACATTATGTCCATACTTTATCTATGGTGTCTCAAAGCTCAGTGAACTTTTTCAGTCAAACTGTCTCTAAATCTCACAAATTTAAAGAATATGCAAAGATATTCTGTTTTTATTCTAAATACCTCAGTTTGGTAGTTAAGCATATTGATGTAATCTTCCATCTGCCCAACAGTAGCAAAATATTTATGAGGAAATATTCCTATAAAAAGAACTGGAAGCCATGCTCCTTCTACATACAATGTTCAGGCATCCTTGTCATGAAAGATGGGAAGTACCATCTAGGAAAATATCATTGACAATTGGGAGATATTCACAAGATGGAATTTAACTTGGGAACTCAGTGCTATGTAAGGCCAGCCAGTCCCTTTAACTAAAATAGAAAATGAGTCATGGCATGTGCCTTGAAGTAGGGTAACTGGGATTCTTAGTTTATGCTAAAGAATTATAGAATCCTAGAAAAAATAGAGAGAAAGAAAAAAAGAGGAAACCAAAAGAGATGAAATGAGCATATATGTATGTATATGCATAAAATCATATTCAATTGTTTCATAATAAATAACACTAATCAATATTAACAAACTAAAAACATATCACATATGCATATATCACATGTGTGCATAAAATATATGCACATCATAAATCATATACATCACATATGTGAATATGATAAATATTAATGTTATATATATGATATCATATGAACATACATGCACACCTACTCTATGACAGGCCCTTCTTTTAGATACTGACACTGACATGTCAATATAAAATACACATTTGTGTAAAATGAGAAATGTATTTGTTATGAAGTTCAAATAGTCATTTTGTTCTGATATATTTGCTATCTTTTTATATATGCAAAAATAGGAAACGTTAGCATGTCTCAAAACTAGGAAATTATTGTAGCATATCATAAAATCATTTCAACCAAATTCATTCACTATGATCATGTCCATTCAGAAGAACATATTTCCAAACAGAATAATGTGGGGTATAAATTTGAATATATAAAGATAGATTCAAGTATTGCCTTGAGTTGTTAAACATTCCAGTATATCTTAAAACATGATTTGACTTGAAAACTACTTTCTATATTGGATTCTGAGTGAAATTTCCTTTTGTAAGATAAAAATCATTGCATCTACATTGGGCTTTTAAATAATATTGCATTCTAGCTTCTTTAGAACATTTATAAGTGATTTATGAACTGTTTTAAGAATTCTCAAACATTCTTGTTTAGTTGAGATCTTACTTCACATGCATGGTTTTAGAGGAACAAAGAAAATATTGAATTCGAATGACAGATATTATTATCATATCTTAGTTCCACATTATAATTTATAGCACTCATTCAAATTTTTCTCTATTTGATCCTACAACATTAGGAAACCTCATAATTTTCTTATTCTTTTGGTACTAGGGATTTAACCCAGAGCATTCAATCACTGAGCTACATCTCCAATCCATCTCAATTTTAATTTTGAAACAGCGTCTTGCTGAATTACTTAGGGTCTTGCTAAGTTGCTGAGGCTGGCTTTGAACTCATGATCCTCCTGCCTCAACCTTCTGATTCACTGGGATTACAGGTTTGCATCACTGCACCCAGCCAGGAAACTCCATGTTTTTCTTAGAGAGGTTGCATGCATTTGCAGACTTTAGAAAGACCAGATTGGCTTTCTAATTTTAGAGATAATATTAGTGGATAGTAATGAGATTTCAAAATTTCAAAGTGTTCAGAAATTCCCTTCATACCACCCAGGACTCACTTCTGTCTTTGTGATAGCCACGCAACTGTGACAGAGTAATCTAATATTGCATGAGGAAGTCTGCATTTATGCTGCCGAGAGAAAATTACACTTAACCATCTTGTAGGTTTTTTTTTTGAAAACTTTAACTTCATTTCTAATTGCTATAATATGAAAAGATTATTTGTATATTTTAAGAACAGTTTTAAGTAAGTAATGTAGATATTTACTTGATTAAGGGGAAAAAGGAAAATACACAACATGTGAAAGAAATGAACAGTCTGACATTTCAAATATTTTTGCTAAGAAATGAAACTTTTATAAATAGTTGCCTCTGCTGTTGGATAAAGTTATTGTGTTGTTTCTTCTTACCAGAGAAGTCTTGCAAAAAGACTGAATATTAGGGAAAGTGACCTTATCAAACTGTATTTTAGAGGAAATGGTTTCTACATGAATATAATTATCAATAGCAAAACAATTTATGTTAATATTACTATTTATTCTTTTTTGTGATACTCACAAAGATCTCTGCTAAATGGAAAAACCCACATAAAATTAAGCACATATTGTTATTTTTGACTTAGTTTTTCATTCATAACTTACTTTTTGTACTTTTAGTTTAAAACCTAGGGTTTTATAATTTACATCATTTAATCTACTTATCAAACATAACAGAAGCTATAATCTCCTAGGCAAGGGGTAATCAAACTAGTTCTTAGAGATTGTGTTTTTTATTGAGCTGATTTAGCATGAATCCAATTAAATAACTTATCAATAGGGTATGATGCTCCATTTTTAAAATGTTGCTTCTGCCAGTAACTGGGCAGTACATTTATTAAATGACTCACTTAAGATCATGCAATTTCACTGTGAGAACCACTTTGAACTACCAGGGGAATTAAATTTTTCTTCAAAAATATTTTAAAATAACATTATATCAAGAAAATGGAAGTAGTAATAGAACAATAGAGGCTTTTAGCCTTACTTCTTAGGATGAACCTAAGATTTTAACAGTATTCTAAAGGTAATAAAGGAGAGAAGTATGAAGAATAATATCAATCTAATGCTCATCTTTTAGGAGTCTGTGTTGGAACAGCACCAGTATTGAGGCGAGGAGAGAGGTGGTGTCTGGTAAGCATCCATGATAAAACCTCTCATAAGTTTCCCTGAAAATACTTCCATGGAGAAAAGAAAAGAAATAAATAATGACCATGGAAATTCAGAATTGCTAAGCAAATGAAGATATTTCTTTTTATTACAAAGATAGACCTAGTTGAGAAAAGCATTTTTTAACCAGGTAGAAAGGCATCCCTTTATGCTACTGCTTATAACACTTTATTGATCATTGCATGGTTTACCAAATTCCAAATCCAAGTTGATACTTCTGTTTGTAGAGTGATAATTATTTCAACATTCAGAAGGGGCAAAGAAAAGCATTGTGAATGTTTCTGTGTGTGTAGGTCAGGAGTCTTCTTAATATCCCTGAGGACTGTAGTTTTTCCAGAATCCTAGTATTTCAGTGCTAGATTACCAAACACTTAACAGAGGAAAAGTTCCTCTGCTCAAAGAGAAAGAGAGGGAAATTAGATAAATGTCTATGATACTTGGTAATTTTGCTTGAGTATCTGTACATCAGTCTTTTCTCTATAACCCACAATGCTATTTATAAGAATGAAATTAAACCAGCACATGTGTGTATAGGGTGTAAGGCCCCAAGCAGTCAATCAATATAAACTACCAGAAAGAAATGCAGCAATATCTGGGGAAATATTTTATGTACATATCATTTCATATTCTTCAAGTGATTTTTGTATCTGTGCAAGTAATACCTAGACATTTGCAGAAATGCAAGGATTTTGGAGAATGTAATTACCATATATCCCTCTAGAGAGAGGGAGAGAAAAATATCTCAAGATCTTCACTTTATCAAATTGAATGAATTCTTAAACTTAATAGTTTAAAACTCTATACTAAAACATCATGTAAATTATTAAAGAATTTTTATATGAATTTAACAAGTATGTAGTAACAATACTAGAAAATTAATGCATCATACATACCTTCAAAATCATAGTTGAAGAAAAGTGGCAAGTAGAATAGTCATTAATGGCAAAGAAAAATGGATAAAGTATATATCAGATAGAAAGAGAGAAAAGTTCCAGTAACTCATTTCTATTCCAATTCATAAGAACCTACACAATAAATATTTTTATAACAAAATCATGAGATTTAATAACCACTTGCAAGCAAGAGGGTGAGGATGTTCTAAATGGCAGAAAGTAGAAAACTGCTAAGTGGGAGCCGAACCCACTCAAAAGAACAGAAGAAAATACTACATTAAACAGAAGTCAGAATGTATTTGAAAAAAGAAAAACAAAAGAAAGATTGTATGACTAGTAACTACAACAACAAAACTCCCACATTTCTCTCCTAAGTGAATGAACTATAAACTGAAAAACTGAGGATATAAAGGCTTGAAAATAGAAGATGTGATCAGAATGAAGTTCACTGAATTTTACTTTCACTACTCTCAGAGCAACAACTATAGTAATACAATTAACGCTGCTCTCTGATGTGGAGACTGAAAGGACATGTTTTCTGGGGCCTGAGAATCATAGCAATAATGACTCATCCATTGTCCTCAGCCTCACGTCCAGGCCCTCTCTCAGAAGATGACCCAAAGCTACAACAAGTAAGACCCACTGAGGCTTAATACACTCCATCCTCCCTAAAGCAACAATTTACCTCTTTTTCCACAACTTGTACAGACAAAAAACAATCTCCTTTTAGAAATGTTGCAACAAAATAGACTAATCAATGTCAACAAACTAAAAACCTTCAAAGAAACAGAATTAATGAAAAGATTACATTGAAATGAGTAAAAAGAGCAAAATGTATTCTTATAGTGATTCTAGAATGAATCACATTCTGAAATTAAAACCTGATCTCAAAGTTGAAGGAACAAAACAAGACAGTAAAACAAAAATCTTGAAAACATAAAATTATCCATTTGGATTTTAAAAAATGTTTTATCCAGACCTTATACCACATACAACAAGCACCACCACAACAGATAGAATGTTTATCATCACCTAGAAAAAATAGAGAACGTTAATTAACGCGTACCTATTTTTTCCATTGTTGTGATTTTGTCTAGTAAAGTGTCTGACAAAGAGATATTTGTTAATTAAATGAATTAATGAGTTGGTTGCAAGTTTCAATTTTAGCTCTGTTCTTGTGGACGTTCTAAAAAATTGGAATTATAACTCATCTGAAAATAAATAAAAAGTTATTGAATCTTCACACTGAACTATAAGACCATAAAATTTCCCCTCATTCTTTTCCAGAAATGCCTCTGGTCAAATATTAATATTACCCTCCCCACTATATTGGCATTTGGATGCTTGCCTAAAAGAAATGAGTTTATCTTCTCAACAACCTATTGTGAAGCCCATGACCCACACCAGAGCCTCCAATCAAATTTTCAGTGTTTCTCTACAAATAACACCAGCCAAGGTTCACCAGAATTATGGGGAAATCATTCATGTAAAGGAGATACAAAGGCAATGTGGGAGGCAAAATATAAATAAATTAATAATCTCAAAATCTACAATAGCCTCAGGTCTATCCACAGAATGAAAGAAGGATTCAATGCAAAGGCAGTAAGAACAAAATAAAACTGAAGGCAATGAAACAATTTTAAGAAAATGATTGTAAAAATTTAAAAATGGGATAAAGAGATAGATGGTTGAAGATAAAATTGGCACAGCCACTCTGGAAAGCAGTGCAGAGATTCCTCAGAAAACTTGGAATGGACCCACCATTTGACCCAGTTATCCCACTCCTTAGTTTATACTCAAAGGACCTAAAATTAGCATACTACAGTAACACAGTCACATCAATGTTTATAGCAGCTCAATTCAAAATAGCTAGACTGAGGAACCAGTTGGTTAGATGCTCTTCAACAGACAAATGGATAAAGAAGCTGTGGTATATATACAATGGAATACTACTCAGCCATAAAGAAGAAAAACATTATGGCATTTGCAGATAAATGGATGGAATCGGAAATTATCATGCTAAGGGAAATAAGCCAATCCCCCCAAAAAAACAAAGGCTGAATGATTTCCCTGATAAGTGGATGATGATATAGAATCAGATTTGGGGGGTGGGGGGTGAGAGAAGAATAGAGGAACTTTAAATTATGAAGAGAGAAATGAGAGGGGGAGAGGGGTATGAAAAATGGTGGAATGAGACAGACATCATTATCCTATGTACATGTATGATTACAAGAATGGTATGAATGTACATCATGAACAACCATAGAAATGAAAAGTTGTACCCCATTTATGAATCAAAATGAATCAAAATGAAGTTGTAAAAATTTTTTTAAAAAATTGGTGAATTAGAGAATCAATCCAGAAAGAAAAATACAAGAATGGTTGAGGTATTCTCAAGCCAGCTATATTGCCTGTGTTAAAAATCTTGATCCTCAGTTTACTGGTAGACTTACTAATTAGTTGTGTGGTGCTGGGTGTCATTAGCTTTATCTATAAATTAGAAGACCTAAATGGGTCTTCCACATATGCCACATATGATTGTAAGAGATTAAACACTAATATTTAGAACAGAATTTGATGCATTATAAATACTTTACCAATAGTTTATTGCCACTTGGTGTCCTCTACACCTTCACTGCCCTTATTTTCCTTGAACAGTCTGAGGATTGTAGCATCTACTCTTCTCTTGCTTTTTTTCTTTCAAATTTTTACAATAGTAACTTTTTCACATCATTCATTTATATTTGCATATCACTCTTACAGAGATTACTCACATCTTAATATTAACCTTATATATCCTCCAACACTCTGCCCCACCTTATTTTATTATTTGTAACATTTATTTCAACCTGAAATTATATTACAAAAGTATTCATTTATGTGGTTGCTATTTATTTTCACTACTAGAATAAACATTGCTTGAGACAGGAACTTTGTTTCTATCCCTGTATTCTCAATGCTGAGAAGACCCCACTGTATAGTAGGTGCTCAGGAAATATTTGTTTATCGAACCAAACATAGTAGTTAAGAACTAAAACTTATCTGGGCTCAAATCCCCCCCTTTGTCATTTACTAGCTCTATGCCTTGAGCAATTTCATTAAACTTCTTAATCTCTTTTTGCCAAACTGGAAAAATAGTAGCTCTTGGTGTTACCATTGTCAGGTGTTAGGTGAATCTACCAGTGATTTTAGGATCAAGACATACAACACAGGCAATATGGCTAGACTATGTTGTAGTGATTTGACACATATCAAACTCTCTGAAATCTCTTCGGCACATATTTACAGATGTTAGCAATTATTGTTTAAATCTGATGAAATGAAAACTTGGATGAATTTGTGAATGGACAAATGAATGAAGAGGGCAGATGAAATGGGGCTCTTATTTACATACTGACTTAAGTCGTTTTTTATAACAATCATGTTTTCTTTTTTTACCTTCATGATGCCTGGAAAATTATTTTTGACATTAATGCAAAGAAAGAATATTTGTGCTTTTGACAATAGGAAAGAAAGCACCTGACTTTTTCTTCTCTCACTTCTCCCTGATACCAAATATACTGTCCATATCCTTGAAATTCAGTTTTAGCTATGGAAAAATAAGAATGACTGTAGGGCAAATATGGTAGTAATTCTGTTATTCTCTTTCACCACAAGTCCCTATAATCCAAGGGTGGCCCTGCTTTGCCCTGCTTTATAATGAAAGGCAGATCTTTGTTTACCATGTCACCTTTACTCTTACACTTACAGGGTTCCGGTTGAATTCAACTAGTAGGAAACACTGATAGAAAATCAGAATAAAGAAGAGAGAACTGACTCGGGTTGTTGGCTGTCTCTCCTAGATTTGCTCAGCATACTGACAGTATCTGTCACTTGCATCCATCTATGACCACAGCAACTACAGGGCTTTCCTTGTTCCATAGGTCCATCTTTCACTGGCCTCAATGTCTCTTGCCCCTTAAGGTCTGGGGAAGATAAAGGGCTCCCTGATTTTGCTAATCCCTGACTGTTTCACCATTCCCTCCTTGGTGTCTGTAAATCTGCCAACATGTCCACAAATTATATTTTCATTAAGTTTGTTCCAGTAAAATTGTTTTATATACACCATTTATTTCTTGCCCAATAGTCAGGAAGTTGTTTCCTGAGCTGGCCAGAGCACGTGACAAACCAAAAAGGTCTACATTGCATTTGCTGTTGGCATTTACCAGCACAAAGGTAATGTCCCTCTTAGGAAGAAGGCTATTCATTTTTCACCTTATCATCCTTGTTTGTTTTAGATTTGTCCCTCTTTCATTTCCTGATGCTTTTCATAATTAGAATAAGAGGAATGAGGTTGGAGGAGGAGATGACAATTACCACTGAGCCACTGACAAATAAGACCTTCCTTGATTAAGTCCACAAAATGTTTTGCTAATGATCCCTAGAAAGAAATTAGGTTTTACTGAATTCACAGGAGTCATGTTTTTGGAATTTGGATGACAGTCTGGGATTGAAAATCATAGGGGAAAAATAACTTGGCATAGAAATATTTGAAAATTCTTCTATTGAGAAAAATTATATTAGGTCTCTTAGGCATATTTTTTTAATATGAAAGTAACCATAAAACGAACCAACTTGGGCTTCTAAGAGGACAAATGAGGACATTGTGGTTTGAAGTGATCTTGCTCCTCCTGGTTACCATGTGCATTGTCTTCCCTGCGTGTTTGAATTTTTGAGGGGGGGGAAAAAGTGGCTCTAAGGAAGAACAAAGCCTTTATAAATGATAATGAATATATTCTAAATAAATGCCTTTGCTTCCATTTTTAAAGACACATGCATGGTATGCTTTTGCAGGTAGTAATCTTTAGAAACGTAAAAGTGAATAAAAGTATTTACCTGTTTAATGATTATTTTGATTACTTTGGTTGAGTAGTATTTATTTATGTTTAACATTTCTCTGATGATGTTCTTGAAAAAATTTTAGAATTCTCTAATCATAGATATTGAATTTAATCAATTATCAAACTAGATTGATATATTATTTTATGTTGATAGAAAATTACATATTAATTTTATATTTATGAAGGTTTTAATGAATTCCCACCTTAAACATTTCTCTTGTAATTCTTTTTTTTTCCAGTTTTCTGACCTTTAGCTTAAAAAACAGTATAACTTTGCCTTTTCCACATACAGCTTTCAATTCATTTCAGATGTTGTTTTTCAACCAGTTTTATAAGTTGGGAGGGATATGGAACATTGGAAATGTTCCTTATGAGGCTTTAGAGGATCTATTTGTTGAAACTCCCTCTTGTTGAGCATTGGAAAAGTTCCTTATGAGGCTTCAGAAGCTCTACTTGTTGAAACTCCCTCTTGTTTGTTATTCTTCTTATCAGTTGCATGCTGCTCCATAGAAATGAAATGGAACATTAAGGTGCATTCTAATTTTTTTTTTAATTTAAGGAGACTGGAGTATATGGTGGAAGAAAGAAACAGATTTGGATGGAGAAAAAAGCCCAAAGTTATAGAAGGTTGTAGAACATTTAAAGAGGAAAGTTATACATATTGAATAATTAGGCAGGCAAAAAACCAATTTAAACAAAATACAGGGAAAAGAGCTGACCTAGAATATCCTCACAGGTCATTGGGGTCCTGGATGGAGCAGGAAGTGAGGGGTCAATGTGGATATCTGAGTCACTTTTGGCATACTTGACACTTTTCTAGGTGCAAAAGCAGAAAGGCAAGGAGAGCATCTGTCCTGCAATGCCACTGATTAGTTGGAGCATGGTGATGATACTCAGACACACCAGAGATGGCTAGAATTGTCTCCTTATCACATGCCTTGTTTGCTGGCACCTTTCATTCCCACCCTTATGAACACTTAGTTTCTCTGTCTGAAGAAAAACCTGTTCTGGCAAAAAGGATTAACACTTTATGCCTTAACAGAAATATAATCCATAGTGTGAAGGAGTTTATCCAGTGCCTTCCTGAAAGTTTTGATAGACAAGGTGGGGAACATTTAAAAAGAAGCATAATACTGTATGTCTAGAGAGGTTGGGGTAGGCAGTGTGCCTGTGGAAAAATGCAAGAAAAGTGCAAATTGGATGCCAAAGTTAAATCTGGCTTAGTTCTAATATTGCTGAAAGTGACAGAATGAAACCATGTCCCCAAGCACATGCAGCATCTGATCACCTTCAGATGAAAATTACCTGAGAAACACAGACAGAGTCAAGAACTAAGTAGTGTCAGAAAAGCATTTTTATCTTTCTCGAAGTGTTTAGTTTCTCTATCCCAGAAAACTATGAGATCATTAAATCAGACACGACTAGGCCCTGTTCTAAGTTATACAGTATGTGGTATGCTTCCAAGATCACAACTGGATCAGAAAAGTTTTCTAACCCCAATTACCTGTTGAGATTTAGGAACTGCAATACTCTTGAAAATGCATAAGATTTACTCACTACTCAAAGGGACTTAAGGCAATTGTATTAATCAATTGCCCATTCCCAATGGAAGGAAAGACTATGAAAAATATCATACAAATAAATTCAACTCAGTGACTCCACTATCTATTGCTTCACTGGCTTAATAAATCTCCAACTACAGTCTGCAGTTTATAATCTAGTCAATACTTTGACCAGTATACTGTGAAAGATGTGGTAGATTCTCTAGAATGAATTACTCCTACATTCATTCATTATTCCATCAACCTTCCAATAATTCTCTCAAATAACCTGCTGGGTTCCAATATTCTGTTTGTTGTTGTGTGTTTGTTTGTCTCTTTTTGAGATACTTCAGTCTAATATTTTTGCAATTCCAACCAACAAATTTAATATGCAATAAATGATTGAAAGTTAGCAAGGAAAAAGAAGCAACCACCTTGAAGAGAGAATGATTTAGAAATATGCTCATTAATTCCTTAGAATAATACAGGAAAGTCCAGTATGTTGGAAACAGACTGAAACATAAGTTTAAAATCCTAGAATCCTTATAAATTCTTGAGGGTGTGCCTCAGTTTTCTTCTACAACATGATTTATACAGAGGAGAATGTAAGCCTCTGTAACCACCTTAAATCTGAAGGAATATCCATCCAGTTATCCAAATCATCTCAATATAGGAATCATCTTAAATTTCTTATTTTCTTTTAATTCCCATATACATTCAAAAACAGTTTTGCCACTGCTTACTTCTACACAGCTCTAGAATCCACTTCCTTTTCTATTTTCTTTGCTGCTGCTTTAGTTCATGCCCACCTTGTCTCTTACCTAGATTATCATAATGATTTCTAATTGCACCCCCTTCAAGTCTCAGTCTATGCCTGAATAAACTTCACACCTCTTAACAGAGTGATCTCCCTAAAAACGATATTTCTGGGGGTCCATTTGGGTTGCTACATGAAGTACCATAAAGTAGATAGCTTATAAATGGCAGGAATTTAATGTTTCTTTCAGTTCTGGAGACTGAAAAGTTGAAGATTACTTTGCTGGCAGAGTCCATGTCTGGAAGGGGACACTTCTTCTAAAATGGTCTTCTCACTGTGTCCTCACATGGTGGAAGAGGTGAGGGAATCTCTCCGGACCTCCTTTCTTTGGGAAGTAATCCTATTCACATGGGTTCTGTTCCCATATCCTAGTAACCTCCCAAGTTTCCACCTCTTAATAGCATGACATTGAGGGTGGTGATTTCAGCATATGAATCTGGGGGGGAGCTAGGCATTCAGACCAGAGCAGAAGCTAGTCTGTAAACCTCATAATTTTAGGTGAGCCCCAGATATTAAATTCTAAAATATGGTGAAAAATCTATTCCTTTCAGTGTCTGGTCTGTATCAATCTCCTGTACTCTTCCGTAAATACTTCCATCAGTACGTACATCCTGTAGTTCACTGGATGAGTCATATTTTCTTTTGATGACCTTCCTCCTGGAATGCTTTTCTTTGTCCTTTTCATTTAGCAAACAGCTACTCAAAAAAGTATCACTTCTTCAGACTACCCTATGACCAGTCAGGGAAAAAGGACTCTACTTCTTGGTTTCCCAAGGATCATCACTTGATTCTATTATATAGTTCTTATTTTTCACATGGTCTTTTCTCTCCAATGGAGTCAGACAAAATGAATATAAGGACTACATCTTAACCCTTCCTGAATTCTTTAGGCTTTACTATAGAGCCTCATGTGTAGTAAAGATGCCTTTACAATTAGCAGAAAGTAATGTATGAGCTGTACAAAAACTTCAGGTAGTTAATAAACTCTTAATCTTATTTGTCAGTTGAATTACATTTTAGTATTCCTTATGAATTCCTAAGTTCTAACTTTTTATTGGTATAAACTTCATAGTGATGGTAGTAACTGCTTCTTTTCTTATATTTTTTTACACAAACACCACTGTAGCACCAGATTCTTTTTGACTCTCAGAAAATACTTGCTGAAGCACCTGAATGGGGTAGTGCTAATAATTAACATTTCCAACCATCCTAAATTAGAACTACCTCATGAAAGAGAAAATGAACTTTAAAAAGATGTTTGCTAGAGAATCATCTGGTAAGAAATCATTTCTGGAAAATAATCTGTGCTAATGAGAAAAAAAAGTGAAGAAAAAGTGGGATGTTGGCTTTGCTATTTTCAGCTCTTGCTTGTTTTACTTTCAACAAGGTGTCTCTAATCCTTGCTGTGAATATTGTACATGCTGTCTGTGTCTCATATTAGGAAAAGTGCAAATGAAATCATGGCAAGCCATGGCACATGGCATGTGTGGGAGTAGAAACCTATGTCATTACCTTAATGGCAATTACCTCTGGAGATAGTTCTGCTGAAAACAAAGACACATTAATCTGTTTTACTATTTTGGGTACCCAAAGCTACAAAAGTAACATTGCAGATTGAATAAGCAAGTAAAAATACACTAAATTATGAACACATAATTTCAAATATTAGCCATTTTATAAATGGATTCTAGAAAGAAAAAGTCAGAAAATGTAAGCTCCTGGACAGTCTCTGAAGATAAAATTAGAAACTTGATGTATTCTATACTGAAATTTTAACTTGCATTAATTTATAAAAAATAATAGGAGGAAATTTTCTGCCAAAATGCCATGAATTTGAGTCAACTGGGTTTAACAAAACCCAAACCTCACAGTATTCCCCATTTTTCTCTCCTTTACAATCACAAATAGTTAGATCAATAAGTAGTTATTAAACTTACCCTAATATTTCTGCTGTACTATTTTTTATTCACTGCACATATTTCATGTAAATAATCACTATTAGGATCCTTTTTTCTCTTTTTATGTGATATCTCTCAAGAAAAGGTAAGTATCTCTTTATCAATTCATTTGCGGACATATATTGTGCTATTCATGATACAATTACAGAACACTTTCAAATACAGCTAATAAATTTATATTCAGAGTAGTCTCAGATTCTGAAACAGAGGAGCCAAATTTTTTCAGTCATGTTTTTCCAGAATGCCAGCACTTTACATACTTGCTATAGAACCCTAAAATAAATTGATGAACTTTAGCATTACACACCCAAATTGTTAAGATGAAGGTAGGATTTTTCCAGATGAAGCAATTCGTATTATTTATAGATCTATAATGTCAATGAATCCTTAAGCTGCCCATAAATTGCCACAAACCAGGCTGTCCTTAACTGTCCTTATCTTCCCTCTCAAAGCAAAGCTCAGGTTGGTAATGGTGAATAGGTGTGTAGTAGGTACTATTTTCCTTTCATTTATACCTCATCTTCTTTGAGAAAAAAAGGACTTTCACACAACATAAAATAAATTCTAATGTTTTTTATTAGGCCCATAATCATGATCTCTGTACCAACTAAAAAGCATTTCTGTTCCTTTAAATATTAAGACAGTCTTTTTTATTAAACTCAACTCAGTTAAGCTTGAATATGATGGTAATTTCTTGTTTTAGTCATTCCCAGTAATCAGGATACCACCATATGTATGTCTACATATATCTGGTGTTTTGTAGCTTACAGAGTAATGGGTATAGTACACTTGTAAGGTATATGTTATATATTATTCCCCAAATTTTTCTCATCAGAAAATTGTGACTCAAAAGTTATGCTATTTGCCAGGCATTACTGAACATGTTAAATGGTAAGCACAAGAGTTGAGCACAACTCATTTCTGTTAGAACTGCACAGCCCAGTGTGCTGCAGACATTAGGCATGACAGCTGTATAACTTGATAAAAAACCACTTCAAACTGAGATGTGTTGGAAGTGCAAAATCTATACCAGATTTTGAAATGAAACAAATGATGTGAACTATCTCACCAATACTTTGTATGTTATTTGGATGTTCACATGATAATACTTTGCATATACTAGGTTAAACAACATATAATTAACATTTATATAACTAGCTTATTTTTCTTTTTTTATGATGTGGCTACTAGAAATTTGAAATTCCATATTTGGTTCTCATTTGTGACTCATATTTGTTTTGCAGAGTATTATATTAGAGCATATGGTCTAAATATCTCCAGGGAAATTCTCATTTGATTACTTACCAGCTTCTTAAGGGAAATAAAAACACTTTAAAAAGTGAATTATGATTTCCACCTCCAATTTACATATACACTGCTTCTCTGCATTCACCAATAATGTTAAACACACTAGAAGGAAATTACTTTTCTCAAGAATGTGTGTCCTAATACCAACCTGGCTAGACATGACATCCTGTGCCCTGTGTGGATTCCTTTTTTCTCTAAAACAGTGGTATCCTTCTATATTTTCAAGTATCATATGCTCTAGTGAAGATTATCTGTGCTGAAAAACTCTCAAATACCTGGATGCTGTATATGACTGGCCAGATCTCTAGATAATGAAACATGTCTAGAATTACATTTTCATCCTAGAGGAAGGATGCAATCATTTAGCAGTTATTCTCACACTTTTATCTATATAACAATGATAATGGCAGTTAAAGAAAAAAAAAAAAAACAGTTCCCAGGTTCCCACTTAGGTGGAATTCAACTCAGGAAGTCTGGTAGTCAATATTCATCCTTTTATCAGACTTCAGGTGATTCTAATGTATGAAGCCTATAAATCACTCCTTGTGAGAAAATTCCACATAGAAAGTCCTATGTGGGATTTGGAAGCAGACAAGATACAAATGTCTCAACAAATGGTACAGATGTCACTTATCAAAATTCAGGTCTTATTTTGATGGATTGTATATTACACTATCTACATTGTTATGTAACCCCAACATGAATCAGCATCATGTTCAGAAATAGAAACCAATCAAAGATAGAATGCTTGTATTTAGTTATACAGGTTTTAAAGCCCTGAGTTTGTAAAGCATGCATCTTCTTTAATTCCTCAAATTACTATTTCATCATCCATAAAGTAAAATAAAATTAATTCCTTGCTTTACTGCACTGTGATATAATCTATCTTAAAATACTGTAAAACATTATTAATTTTTAAAACTTTATTCATCAACTAAATGTTGATCTATGCCTTACAACATAATGCCTGGCAAATACAAGGCTACATAGAACATAATCAGCATACATTAAACAACTGATAAATAAGTAAGACATAAGTCAATGAATAAACAAATGAACAAATACAAGTTAGCTAAACAGGTGTGTAGAGATGCAGGCAATGACACATCCCTAACTAGTGTGTGTAGCATTCCTCCTGATGTGGTAACAGCCCCTTTCTCATTACAGGACTAACTCTGAATACTAAGACTGTCATATAAACAGTTGTGCTATAGACAAATTGAAAACTTTTATAGTTTTGCCCCAAAATTTCACTTTCCATATATATGAATGAAGTCTGAGAAATTAGGAGAATGTATGCAGAGATTCATGTCCATGGCAGAAACGATCTTTAGAACACCAAAATATGGAAAAGATGGACTGCAAGTTCTTCAACCAGGTAGATTTTCACAACCAGCAGACAAGTGACTATGCTCAATACTTAAATTCACAAATTAGCTTTAATTAAGAGATAAGGCCAAAACACCAAAATAAGGCCAATGGTATTTGCACAAATATAATGGGGAAATTAAGTTGGGGAGAGTCAACATCCTTTGAGGGCTTGCTATATTCTGGAACCTTTAATTTTGTTTATCTTAATTAATCCTGATACCAATACTGAGATCAAAACACTAAACTAATTTTTCAGGGAAGGAAATTAAACTTCCATTTCTACAACTGCCTACAAAAGCTATACAGTAAGTGATGGGCCTAAAATGTCAATTCTAAGTCACCAATTTCCATCTCCCCCTGCTCACTTTTGGTTTATTGTTTCCTTCATTTCAAGGATTTCTGTTTTTGTTTTTTGTTTTCTTTTCAGAATCTCTATCACTTTATTGCTTCCTGCAGCTGCTCTTTTAACTGTTTATTGGAGTGAAAGCAAGCAATAGGCAGGCTAGAGGCAGGCAAATGCTCAAATGGCAGATGATAGGTAGCAGTCAGTGAGTGTCCCTTCTCACTTTTGAGGAAGGATATTCCTTTGCATCTATCTGAAAAGTTTCCAGGGTGAGTGATCCCAGTTTTAACTTGCATCCTATCCAGAGAGACTTCAGTGTCCTCTAATGTTATGTCATGCAGAAAGAAGAGATGATAATGATTCAGAAAATGTCTTAATATTCAATACAAATGAACTTTGCATTCCTAAATAATGAGGAATGTGGAATGCAATCATGACAGGATTATGAAATCTGCAGAGATTTTTGACTTACACAAACATAATTTGTGACAATCTCTGTGCAGAGCCACCTACCTGCCATGAATCCCCATGCTGATCACGAATTCATTTCAACCTCAACAAATTAGAGAGGTGAGAGGGAAGTAATTAGCACTTCGGGCAGTTTCAATGTGTTTCTCTATCTAGGTATATGTATGTTTTCATTTCACAAGGAGTTTGAAACCGTGAAAATAATCACAGAACTGAAAAGAACTCTGAGTCAAGTACCTTTGAACAGTTCATTTTCTGTGGTCCTTTGTGTAGTTGCTGAAGGTCTTAAAAGAAAGAATCCACTTTGCTTAAATTAAAGAGAATTTTGGAAGAGAATATATTTTTAAAGAAAGAATCTACTTCACTTGAATGAAAGAGAACTTTGAAAAAGAATATATTCATTTATGTTAGAGAGGGAGAGAGGCAACTGCTCAGAGAGGATGAACTCTAAACCAGTTGGGATTTGGGCAGGTGAGAAAAAGCACATGATTGATCATCACTAATAGAACTCCAAGAAATGTGCAAGCCATCTTTGGAAAGAAGACTCTGCTAGGCAACAGATATCAGATCTCCCTGGAAGTGCACCTGGAAATCCTTTAGCTGTGTACTAATTTGAACCCTTTTAGAACTGGTAGGAAATAGTATTTAAGTATTGCCTACTCTGATCAGTTCTCCTTTTCACTTTGTAATATATCTTGTGAACCCAGCTAATCTTACACTTTTCATACTTTATTAGACTCATTTATGTATGTGCTCATGCCCCCCACTCCACATTTGCTTCTGAAACCTGAGAACAGAAACTGATTGATTTATTAAATGTTTGGTCCACTTGAACCTCAAAACCTAAAACATGATGCCTTGAAAATTCAGAACATATTTTCAGTCACCAGCTTTCCTGCATAGATCCAAGAATCGTCTACTGCTTCTATACCTTGGTCTTTGGTGTAGTTCCTCAACCACTTACTTCATTACACTTTGTACCTTTTCATGTCTCCATGAACAAGTTGTCTCCTATTCTTTTGTCTCCCTCATTTTGCCATAATCATATATGTTGTACCCTTACCAACAGCACACTGCTTCCATGATAATAGGTTTTTATTATATTGTACTAAAGTTAGTACTTTTGGTTTGAATTAGGTTAGTTTTCCCACTTATGAGGGCATTCCAGCCTGATCCATTTTAGCCTCTAAGAATATACGTGGGACTTAGCCCATAGAATTAGGTATAACTTATCCATAAGAGATAAATGATACACACTGTAGGCACTCAAAAAATGCCACTGATTGGAAATATTTAAACTGCACAATGCCTTGTAAGAACTAATGGCAACACCATACAAGAAAGAGAAATGAAGATTAATTAAATTATTTGCACCTGATATCCTTAAAGAAATAAAAATTCTCATGCCAAATCACAAAATAATTAAACTATTTTCAAATGTTCAGCTAATTTTATATTAATTTCAAAGAAATGTAAAAACAAACAAAGCAAGACAACAAAATCTATCTGACATTAGTTTTGAAGATTCCCATGTTCAGACACATGGAATTATGATATGAACTGTAGATATAATTTGCATGGGTTCACAAATCCTCAGATGTAATTCCCAGAACTATGTACATAGCATTCCCAGAATGGGAGAATCAAGCTAACTTGGTTTCTAGAATGTCCCAGTGCTTGCTTCAGATTTGTTCACACACAGATTCAGATGCATTTTAATCTCCAGCTCAGTCCATATGGTCACCCCATGAGCATTCAGAATAATTCTCAGGTACATAGTCACTCAGTTCTAAAACAAAAGCATGAGCATGTCAGGCGTGTAACTTACACATCATCTTCAATATAGTAATCCATGAACCTCAAAGAAATGGTACAAACTCTACAGAAGCCTATTAATTTCCATTTCCATTTAATGGCAGGATCAAAAGCTGCTTCTGCTCCCAGTGTGAGGGGCATGCACAATGAGAGAATGGATACTCAAAATGCTTTCACCACTGAGCTGGGCTATGAAGCTTCCATCTGAGTAGGAGTTCAGGATCTGTTCTGTGATTTCTGTTGCTAGGCAACCACTTCCTTTGTCTGCTTTGTTCAGAACAGTTGCTTTATTTATACTTGGTTTAAATGATGCAGATCATAATGTGAAATCATAAAAGAAAATAGGAAAAAATCATATCAAAAATTGTTTCAGGGAATTTGTAATACAGTGTGGAAACTAATGAATGTTGATGAAAATAAAGCTTCTACAAAAACCAAAGAACCATAACCCAGTATGTTCCACCTGCCCGAGACTTTCTGAATAGGGTATATGACAAACTGAGAGACTTTTTTTTTTCTTTGCGGTACTAGGGATTGAACCCAAGGGCACTCTACAACTGAGCTACATCCCCAGCCCTTTTTACTTTCTATTATGATATAGGATCTCACTAAATTGCTCAGGCTGGCCTCAAAGAGCAATTCTCCTGCCCCAGCTTTCTAAGTATCTGGGATTACAGGCATGTACCACCATGTCTGCCAAGAGATAACCTGATATCCTCTACAACCATTTAAAATAAAACCAAGCACCTGGGCAATAGAATAATATTAAATGTATCTCAAGCAATATGTAGGAAAAAAATAACTTTTCATGCCAGATGTTGAAATATGTTTAAAATAAAAACCATGCTTACAAATAAAGAAAATAAAAGAAAGTTAAGAGATACAGAATAAAATGTGTATTTGTAATATTCCAAACTCTGAAAATTCTTGAAATATATTATATAATAAATTCTGTAATTTAATATTAATAATTCAATAATAATTTGCACCTAATATTTATTATGCAATAAATATTTATTACATAAAATAAGTAATTATGTAATCATTTCCAACTCTGACCTGTACATGCTATAAAATTAAACTAGATAAACTTCATGATTGACAAAAACCTCACCTTTATCTCTCACATGTGAAATGCTTTCATGGTTCTGTATCCATTATTTTAAAGATGGTTATTAAGTAAGCAAAAACAATAGATATGCTTTGATCATGTCAATTCACTTTAATTTTGCCTGTGCCTTCTATGTTTATTCTTTTTTTCCTTAGTAATTGGAGTAAGCTCCAATTTATTTCTCAATCCATAAATAACAACCATAAATAAGACTGAACCCTTGTGTGCTCATAAGGACAAGATATATTATTAGCAGTTTAAAGATTTTAACTCAGTTGACCTTCAAGTCATTCTTTGAAGAAAGTATGGTTATTATCACAGTGCCCATTATACAAATGAGAAAAGTGAAATTCAGAGATGTAAAACAGCTTTCCCAGGAGTGTCCCACCAGTAGATGGCAGAACCAAGATTCAAATCCACATTCTAGGACATGGCTCAAACCTTGAACTACTAATCTATTAATTGTTTGGTTATTTTTTCCCACTGTGTCACATTTCTATCATTGATTACTTACTTTATGGACACCCTCCCTCTTGCATTTTTATAAAATAAGCAGCTAAATCATTATCTTCTGTCTTCATCTATTTCAATTCTCCAGTCTGCACACCATCGATTATAAAGCATTTGAACTGTAGCATTCTGATTATAATAAATCCTATTTAAAATGTGTCCTCCTATTGATGTCAATTTTCATGTCTTATCCCTATTGCCTATAGCACTGAAGTTTGATCAATTGTTGTGTTGACTGTCTTGCTTACATACTTCTGAGTGTCTTCAGACCTTCAGTTTCCCCATTATGTAGAAGGTTGTTAAATAAATAAGGACTAAAACTCAGGAGTCTGTCTTCAATGAAGTCTGATCACATGTATTGTGGTTTATGATATTTGGGCTTCTGCTAGTCTAAACTGAGGTCTCAGAATATTTTGAAAATATTCCCCAAAATTAAAAATCTTTCAGTTTTTACACTTATTGTTCCATAAGGAAATTGTTCAACCACATTTTTAAGTAATAGTAATTCTAAAGTCATAAAGGTGCTTGTTATGCTTATTTGTATGAACCCTGAATTTGAGAGAAGTGTGTATTTTATTCCACACAGCAGCATTACTGAATGGAGCAATAAGAGTTGGAAGATCAGAGACTGAGATGCCACTGAACTTGTTCATAGAACAACAAATAAGGCCACACTTCAGTACAGTTCCAATTTGCTTTATATCTCATGCAACTGGCTTCTGATGAAATTCTACGTAGATAGTTCTTGAACCACTGGGTTCCTGACAAACAGGGAACAGTTTCAAGAGTACATTGTTGCTATTTGCTTCTTCATTGAACAGAAACAGAGCAGGAAGGCAAAAATGAACCAAGAAATGCTGGTCACAGTTAACTGGCCTTAAATTTCCTTAAACCTTAAAATTCTTAGAATACAAATTATTTTCTCACTCAACAATATACCCACAAAAATTATTTATTGCTAATTTCATTATTTTCCTTATAAGTAAATTTGTAAGAAATTTTAATATTATTCTTTAAGGCTTTCCTCTGGAGTAATGTGTTTAGATAATAAAGTAGGTTTACTATATAAGGTAATCTTCTTAACGCTTAATACTTTTTTGGGGGTTACTGGGGGTTGAATTCAGGGGCACTCAGCCACTGAGTCACAACTCCAGCCCTATTTAGTATTTTATTTAGAGACAGGATCTCACTGAGTTGCTTAGCACCTCACTGTTGCTGAGGCTCTTTGAACTCATGATCCTCCTGCCTCAGCTTCCTGAGTTGCTCCTATTACAGGTGAAAGCCACCATGCCTATCTTTTTAATACTTTTATATTTCCTAAATAACAATATTTAAAAATATTAATTTTTGGTATTACAATGTAACTTTTGAAATAAATTGTGTATCTTAAAATATGAAATAAAATATTAAAGCTATATGATATAAAATATATAAATAAAATACATATATACAGTATTTATATATATGTATATACACACACACACACACACTACAATGTCATGCCTATGACAGGAAGATCCTTGTGGGAGTCGAGTATGATACAGAAAAATGAGATTATAAAATGCTTATTACATGTATTTTTTTGGTTTATGGTACAGAAAACACATATGATTCAATCATATAAAGGGAGGCATAGTACCAAGACAACTAGCAGATATAAGCAAGTGTTCATATTAACTGACAAGGAGAGAAATATACACAAATTAGAACACATGCAGGACGAAAAAGGTGAGATATTATTAAGAAGGCATTAGAGTTCTGCCTTCATGTAGTGTAAGATTGATTTGTGTAGATGTTTTCTCCAGAGCACTGCATTAAATAACTGAACGGTACACACAATTGTCAAAAATATGTAGATCAGGTTAGGTAATAAATAATAGGAAATGGTAATGCCCTGAATAAAGGGTTCTCACATTTGCAATCTGCAGTTACCCATTGAATATGAACCAGGGACTCATTTTATACAGCAACATGGGAAAATAGTTAACTAAGTAGTAATAACAGCAAGGAGAATCACTCATGTAATGCTAACTTACACCAAGTACTACCCTAAGCTCTTCTATATATGTTAATTAATTTAATTTATAATATAGTATTACTGTTCTATCCCATTTTGTAGATGAGACACAGAACAGATAGGTATTGGCCCAACATGTCCTGTGAAGAAGTATAGGATGAGAAGTCTTGCAGTCTGGGTGGAGGGACCAAGTGTTTATGTTGACTTGTACTTATTAATTTTTACTTTATATTGCATTTTCCTTCAAAGAATTAATGACAGCAATTCTTTAAGAAATCATAATTTTCTGTTTAAAATTTTTTAAATTTTCTTACTCAGTAAAAGAACCAAACTTTATAGGTGAGATCCATGTTTCATAACTATAAATTAATATGAATAAAATCCACTGCAATGCAGATTGCCACTTCTGTTCCTGAGATAGAACCACTTTAACTTTATCAGATACGTCTCTAAATTATTATATATTTTCTTGTTAAATATCAAATTACCTTTAATTTTACAAAACTCAACTGAAGGATAATAATTGTATAAATTTCAAATTATAATTTTTAAGGAAAGCCAAAAAAAATACCAAGAGATTATTATATAGACATTTCAGCAAAATAAATTATTTAAATATTTCCTTCACTTCTGACCTATGTACCCCTCTTATGAGGTCCATGATTAGATTTCCTTTTCTATTTTGGGTGGTGGTTACCATGGATTGAATAAAGGGGCACTCAGCCACTGAGCCATATCCCAAGCCCTATTTTGTATTTTATTTAGAGATAGGGTCTCACTGAGTTGCTTAGCACCTCACTTTTGCTGAGACTGGCTTTGATCTTGTAATCCTCCAGCATCCAGAGCTGCTGGAATTACAGGTGTATGATTAGATTTTGGATCATTGGAAATAAACTATAGAAATGCAATACTTCCTCATATTCATCAGAATGTAATCAATCATGATTTATAGGAATATCTGAGTTTATGCCCTTATTTTATATTTAACCATTTTTACTTAATTTCTCTGTATTTTTTTACTCTGCATCTTTATCCCCTTTCCCCGTCAGTTAAAAGAGAGTTATAGTGAGAGCTTAGAGCACCTTGAGCAGCTGGTGAAGGAATAGCTCAAGCTGTTTTTGGATCTCTGATTAGTATAGGATTCCAGGATGAGGAATTAAAATAAATTAGCCTTAGACTAAAACAATTGTATTCTAAGTAAATAAATGCATGCACTATACCACAACATTGCAAGCTGTTTATGCCTCAAAAAACACAACACAAGAACTGGAATAAATCCAAATTCTCAACAAAATTTTTTGATTAATGTATATTAATTATACTTATCAATGGGTTTCAGTGTGATATTTCAACACATGCATACAACATGCAGGGATTAAATCCAAACATTTTTTATATATCCTTTTCAACAACTATTAACCATCATTCTCCATTTGGGTTTTTTTTTTCCTTCTTGACTTCCACATATGAAATGGAGCATGTACTCATCCTTCTATGTCTGGATTATTCACATAATAAAAATGTCCTCCAGTTCCACACAGGTTGCTGCAAATGACAGGATTTCATTCTGCTTTATAGTGAAATGATATTCCATGGCGTATATATGCACCATAATTTCTTCATCCATTCATCTATTGATGGACACTTAGGTTGAATCTTTATCCTGGCTACTGTTATTAGTGCTGCAGTAAATATGCATATGCAGGTATCTCTTTGGTATGCTGATTTCACTTCCTTTAGATATATACTCAGGAGTTGGATAATGTGGTAGAACTACTTTTAGGTTTTGGAGGAATCTCAGTACCATTTTTCATAATGGTTGTATTAAATTATATCCCCACCAAAAGTGCATGAGATTCCCTATTTCTCCACATGTTCATTAAAACTTCTTTCTTAAAATTGTTGCATTTCTAAATGAAGAGAGATGATAACTCACTGTAGTTTTTATTTGCATTTCCCTGATGACTAATAATCCAGAGCATTTTTCCACATACTTTCTGTAATGACCAATAAATTATGAACCCATCATTCACTAGTTAAAATTACCAATTACATTTTTTAGTCAAGAGTCTTACATTCTAAATAACTGTAAATATTGAATCTAATAAAGTTCTTTTGCCTATGTATATTTGGAGGCATCAAAGAGCACAGAATTATCTGTCATTCATCATCATTTAAAATCATTTTAAGTGTTAGATAATTAATAATATCTTTCTCATACTGAAATGCAACATCTGCCTAATTCTAGATAGGGCATTAAAATGCATGATATGTGTTTAAACTCCATAGTGTTAATTGGGCTATAATTAGACTGTGCTAATAGGAAATGTGTCACTTGAGATGGATAATACATTCATATTAACTGAAATATATGAAAAATCCTATATTGGTGAGAATGATTGAATTTAAAATGTGAGGTGACTATGAAACGTGAACGTTATTCCCTTTGGTTGACTCACATTATCCCTAGTTATGACTATCCCCTTAACTGGGAAAATTAAAGTTTCTTCTGGTTTGAGGTTAAATTTTTTTGCAGTTTGTCAACAGATCTTAGAAATTCATGTTTATTTAGATACATACCAGAAATGCCTATAAAAAAAGTTAAATCTCAATTCAGAAAAATGTGTTTTAAAAATATTCTAATAGAACCAAAGATTTTGAGTACTTACTGACCAATTAGACATAATTACATGGTGAATTTAAGAGGTAACTGGGTTCCCAGTTGGAACACTACTACTTTTCCCATCAGCAAGAATAGCAGGGATGAGCTCTATTAGTTTTGCCACACTTTGCCTATAAAATTCAGGCTGTGCTTAAACATTAGTCCTGATATAGATTGTAAAATTCTTTTCAAAATTTCATGATCTATATTCTTTCCCTGGGTACATAATTTGTTTTAAAGGTCTTACTGCCTTTAAAATTTAGATATTCTCTCTACATACATTTTTCCATCTCATAAACCAATGCAGCTAAATTTAAATCAAAACTATCAGTGTGATTTTGCCCTGTAACAAATTTCTTTACAAATCTTTACAAATTTCTTTAGTTTTAGCTTGCACCTGATAATTACATTTAATCACCCCTTTTTGTCATAATGAAGTTTTTAGGAGATGCTTAAAATGTCTGATGGTAACAATGGACAACATATCTATAAAAATGATTAATTAGATCCACATGGTTTTCTCTTAACTTTTAGATCAATCCGGCCTTTGAAGGCTGTTTGACAGACTCTTGAACATTAATAAGATGGAAGTTTATCTTGGATTTCTGGCGTTAGCTCTTTAGACACTGTTGATTTTCACATCATGATACAAGTCCATAGTACATAAGAGGAGGGTGTTTCTTATTTTTCCTGTGGATCCCTGCTGAAAATTATTGCATGGTTGAGGATTTGTTTTGCAATTTGTAATAGAAAAGCTAGAAGGAAGAATAGTAATAAACTTGTAGCAAGATGCATTTAAATAAAATTTAAAAATTTTACAGTGAAATTTAAGTAAGTTTTTAAACATTGTAAACGCTACAAGGCAAATTACCCAACTATATCTTTCCCAGCATCATTACAAAAAGAATATAGAACTGTAGAGTATTAAAACATCTATTGCCACAAAAGTAGGATTTGGAAGTAGTCTGTTGTTTTATACTCTCATGTTAAGGACCTACATCTTAATAGCACCTATGTGCCAGGGGAGAACTAAGCCTTGGTTTCTAGATTCTTCCCAGGTTTTCCCAGGATCATGGTTCAAATGTCTTAATCTGATTGCTGGTCAAAGAGGATGCTCTCCACTTTTTTTTAACCCTATTGTCATTTTACTTATTGCTTAGTGATAGACCATATTCTGATTCCTTTCATCTCTGCAGGGATACTTGTAATCAAAACAAGTTGATATTTTGCCAGCCTGTTTGGAATTCTTATGTGCTGCTCTCTGGTTTCTGCTCTTCCTTTTACTTAATTTTTCCTCAAGTAACATTGCTTCATGGACCCCAGTTCCGTGTGAGAACTGCCTACTGTGAGAATCAGCAATTATAGAATCTAATTATGATTATTTTTCTGAGACATTCATAAGAAATAGTGATATCATGCTCATGGTTTGTTATAAAATTGTTGGATCTTTTATTTGTATGAGTCATCCTAGGCAAGATAAAGTAACAATAACAGGAAATCCAACATTATTTACACTACTCTTGTAAAGATAATAGGAGTTATGCCCATTGCCTTGAGGAAAATGGACCTATGATTAATTAACAAGTGAGAGTAGCTGGAAAGGTGCCTGAAGGTTACTGATTTATCATTAGAAGATAAGTGATGAATATCTTACCTGGTTCTATGAAATCTTGAGATCTGACCTAATCACTTTGACTTCTCCTGAAAGAATAACCTTGTAAAAGATTCAGGGACATGAACACATGACTAAAAAAAAGGTAAGATGTCGAATCCATCACTATTTTATTCACACAAAGAGGAGAAGCCCGGATCGTGGAGTCAGATGAGCACTTATAACTTTCATGATTTCATTTTAAAGAAGACAGATTTTGCAGTCACATTGCCCTCTTTTCAGCCAAAAGTAAAAGACAAAAGAAGAAAAAAACACCTCAAGGAAAGTATAGTTACACAGAGGGAATACAACTCTAAAGAGAATGGAAGGGAGAATTATCAATGGAACAACACTTGTAAAGCTTCTAAAATAAGCAAACAGGAAGCCACTGCATGAATGATAAAGAGATAAGGAAGTGTTACTGCACGAACTCAGAACAGGACCTAGGTTCTAGTCACCACGTGTTTAGAGTTTGAAGGTAGACATGGATAATGCAGTAAGTTGAAGATATGGCACTGAGTGAATTAGTGGCATTGCTCAGGGAGGATGAAATTACAATGATAGATGTTAACCCAAGTCATTTTAGGAATGAATAATGCTTATCTAATCAAAATGGTAATGAAGCTATTTAAAATGTCACACCCAAAGTATATAAAAGGTAAGAAATATTTTGCGGACAATGAGGATGTACTATAATGCTATTTGCCTTGACAATGTAAAACTAAAACAAATAGAGATGGTATATGAGAAAGAAGAGAAAGAATTTTAGGAGCTCTACTATTCTCATATTTAAAAACAGAGAGGAAATATGTTAAAATGACTAAGACAAGAAATAAAATTTTAATTATGCATTTAAAGATACTTAAACAATACCAATGAAATAAATGATAATATAACTCTGAAATATTGAGAAAATGAGGACAAAGGGAAGCAATTAAATAAGCTAAATCCTTCTTTTAAAAAGAAAGATGCTGGCCCACAAATGCAACTGCCCATTGCTTCCTGACCCTAGACCTCCTACACCTGTGAGAACTCAGTGCCTGGACTGCAGCTCCCCAGAGTGTTTGGAGGCTGGTAAGACATCCTGAAGTATCCCTGAGAGTGTGGCTGCCATCTTTGGATGGGACAGCTCCTGTTGTAAGATACCTGTGGGAGAATGGAGGCACTTTGACAGGTACCTTGGCCTTCATCTGGAAACTGAGAACTGGGAGGTCTGAGTGATGGATGACTGTTGTATTGTAGATTTTTTTTTTTAATTTTTAGTTTTTTCATTTTTTTTCACTCTATTTTCCTTTGATTTACCTGTTTCCTCAGAATCTTGTTCTCTCTTTTCTCATGGTAATGACCAACTACTTTGGATCTCACTCTCTCACTTCCCTTGATCTAGCACCTCTACATGCTCACTTCTTAGCCCATTAACAGTTACATCCTACACTCTTCCCCGTCCTCTTTTTTAACCCCTAGAAATTGTAGAACTCATTGCAAATCTATTAGTTATACTGCAGATAATAATCAAACTCAGCCTCTCTGTTTATTATAATACAGTTAACATCTTTATAGGGGCTATCTGGTTTGGTGCTGCATATTTTTTGTATTGGGTGCTGCTAATATTGATCTCCCCCTCAACGGAGAGGTATTGGAAACCTGCAAGGTCACAATAAGCCTACAAGGGGGAAGTTGCAATACCTCAGATTTTCTCTGCTAGAGGGGAAGTTACAGGAGCAACATGAAAAAACAGGGGAAGAAAGTGGCCTTAACCAACCAGCAAGCTATTTTGATAGAATCCAATGACAGCATAGCAGTAGAAATGACAGAAAAGAAATTTAGAATGTACATAATTAAAATGATCCATGAAGCAAAGGATGAGATAAGAGAGCAAATGCAGGTAATGTATGATCACTCCAATAAGCAGTTAAAAGAGCAAATTCAGGAACCAAAAGAGCACTTCAAATAAAACAAACAAATCAGAAATACTTGAAAGAAAGAATAAACCAAATTAAAAACTCAATAGAAAACATCAACAACAGAATTCTGTCTGGAAGACAGAATCTCAAACAATGAAGACAAAATATTTCATCTTGAAAATAATGTTGACCAAATGGAGAAGACGGTAAGAAATCATGAATGTAAACTCCAAGAATTATAAGATATCATGAAAAGACCAAATTTATTAATTATTGGAACTGAGGAAGCAAAAGAGATACAAACCAAAGGAATGAACAACATGTTCAATGAAATAATATCAGAAAATTTCCCAAACCTGAAGAATGAAATGGAAAATCAAATACAAGAGTCTTACAGAACACCAAATATACAAAATTACAACAGATCCACACCAAGGCACATTTTAATGAAAATGCCTAACATACAAAATACAGGTAGGATTTTAAAGGCTGCAAGAGAAAAGAATCACATCACATATAAGGAGAAACCAATATGGATATCAGCAGATTTCTCAGCCCAGACTCTAAAAGCAAGATGGACATGGAACAATATATTTTAAGCTCTGAAAATTCTTGAATGCAGGCCAAGAATGTTATACCGAGCAAAACTAACCTCAAATTTGAGGATGAAATAAAATCTTTCAATGATAAACAAAAGTTAAAAGAATTTGCAAATAGAAAGCCTGCACCACAGAACATTCTCAGCAAAATAATTCATGAGGAGGAAGTGAAAAACAACTAGTCAGCAAAGGGAGGAATTACCCTTAAGGAAAAGCCAATCAAAGGAGAAACCATGTCTAGTTAAAAATAAAAAATAAGCCAAAATGACCAGGAGTACAAATCATGTCTCAATAATAACTTTGAATGTTAATAGCCTAAACTCATCAATCAAAAGACATAGACTGGCAGGTTGGATTAAAAAGAAAGATCCAACAATATGCTGCTTTCAAGAGACACATCTCATAGAAAAAGATATCCACAGACTAAAGGAAAAAGGATGAGGAAAATTATACCATGTACATGGACCCAGTAAAAAAGCAGGGACTCCATCCTCATATCAGATAGAGTGAACTTCAAACTTAAGTTAGTTAGAAGGGATAAAGAAGGATATTTCACACTACTTCAGGGAACCATAAATCAGCAAGACATATGACTTTAAATAGTTATGGCCCAATCAATGGAACATCTACGTACATCAAATAAACCCTTCTCAATTTCAAGAATCAAATAGACCACAACACAATAATACTGGGTGACTTTAACACACTGCTCTCACCACAGGATCGATCCTCCATACAAAAACTGAACAAAGAAATTACAGGATTAAGTAATACCAAAAATGATATAGACTTAAGAGACATATATATTCATCCATCCTTGAGCGAATATACTTTCTTCTCAGCAGCTCATGGATCCTTGTCCAAAAGAGACCATATGCTGTGCCAAAAAGAAGCCATTAGTAAATACAAAAAAAAAAAAATAGAGATACTACCTTGTATTCTATCAGACCTTAATGGAATAAAATTAGAAATCAATTATAAAATAAAAGACAAAAACTACTCCAACACATGGAGACTAAATAATAAGCTATTGAATGATGCAATGATAACAGAAGACATGAGGGAGGAAATAAAAAAAAAATTTTTAGAGGGAAATGAGAATAATGATACATATCAAAATCTCTGGGACACTTGGAAAGCAGAACTAAGAGGTAAGTTCATTGCATTGATCTTGTATATTAAAAGAATAAAAAATCAAAAATTAAATAACTTAACATTACATCTCAAAGCCCTATAAAAAGAAGAAGAGATCAACACCAAAAGTAGTAGTAGAGAGGAAATAATTAAAATCAGAAGTAAAATTAATGAAACTGAAACACAAAACAATTCAAAAAATTGACAAAACAAAAAGTTAGTTCTTTTAAGAAGTAAACAAAATTGATAAACCTTTAGCCACACTAATGAAGGAGAAAGAGAAAACAGAAATTACTAGAATTCATGATGAAAAAGGAAAGATCACGACAGACACATTGAAACACAAAACATAATTAGAAGCTACTTTGAAAATCCATACCTCACCCAAAATAGAAAATATCAAAGACATTGACAAATTTTTAGAGACATATAGTCCTCCCAAACTGAATCAGGAAGATATACACAATTTAAATAGATCAATTTCAATGACGAAAGTAGAAGAAGCCAGCAAAAGCCTACCAACAAGAAAAGTCCATGATCAGATGGATCCTCAGCTGAATTCTACAAGACCTTTAAAGAAGAACTAAAACCAATACTCTTCAAGTATTCAAGGAAATAGAAAAGGAGGGAACCCTTCCAAATGCATTCTATGAAGCTAGTATTGCTCTGATACCAAAACCAAACAAAGATGCATCAAGGAAAAAAAAACTTTAGACCAATGTCCCTGATGAACATAGATGCAAAAGTCCTTAACAAAATTCTGACAAATTGCATACAAAAACATTAAAAAGATAGTGTTCCATGATCAAATGGGGTTTATCCCAAGGATGCAAGGTTGGTTCAACATCCAGAAATCAATAAAAGCAATTCATCACATAAATAGACTTAAAGTTAAGAAAAATATGATTATTTAAGTAGATTCTGAGAAAGAATTTGGTAAAATATAACACCCTTTCATGCTCAAAACACTAGAAAAAATAAAGATAGTAAGGATAGTAGGAACATACCTCAATATTGTAAGGCTATCTATGCGCAACCCACAGCAAACATCATTCTAAATGGAGAAAAACTGAAAGAATTTCCTCTGAAAACTGGAACAAGGCATCCCTGCCCTCTTTCCCCACTTCTATTCAACATTGTCCTTGAAAAAATAGCCAGAGCGATCAGACAGATCAAAGAAATTAGAAGGGCACAAATTAGAAAATAAGAACTCAAGCTATCACTATTTGCTGATGACATGATTCTATATAGAGAAAGGATTCAAAAAACTCCACCAGAGAACTTCTAGAACTAATAAATGAATTCTACAAAGTAGCAGAATATAAAATCAACATGCATAAAGCTAATGCATATCTATTCATAAGTGATGAATCCTCTAAAAGAGAAAGTGGTTAGGAAAACCACTCCATTCACAATAGCCTCAAAAAAAATTAAAATATTTGTGAATTAATCTAACAAAAGAGGTGAAAGACCTCTACAATGAAAACTACAGAACAATAAAGAAAGAAATTATTGAAAGCCTTAGAAGATGGAAAGATCTCTTGTGTTCTTGGACAGGCAGAATTAATATTGTCAAAATGGCCATACTACCAAAGGAGCTATACAGATTCAATGCAATTCCAATTAAAATCCCAATGACATTCCTCATAGAAATAGAGAAAGCAATCATGAAATTCATCTGGAGGAATAGAGAACTCAAATGGACAAAGCAATCCTGAGCAGAAAGAGTGAAGCAGGAGGTATCACAATACCAGACCTTAAACTATACCACAGAGCAATAGTAACAAAAACAGCATGGTATTGGCACCATAATAGACAGATTGACCAATGGTACAGAATAGAAGTTACAGAGACAAACTCACATAAATAAAGTTACCTCATACTAGACAAAGGAGTCAGAAACACACAATGGAGAAAAGATAGCCTCATCAGAAAATGGTGCTGGGAAAACTGGAAATCC
>JAJEJO010002596.1:276565-288638 GCA_020662805.1 Glaucomys volans
AAAAAAATTTTTAGAGGGAAATGAGAATAATGATACATATCAAAATCTCTGGGACACTTGGAAAGCAGAACTAAGAGGTAAGTTCATTGCATTGATCTTGTATATTAAAAGAATAAAAAATCAAAAATTAAATAACTTAACATTACATCTCAAAGCCCTATAAAAAGAAGAAGAGATCAACACCAAAAGTAGTAGTAGAGAGGAAATAATTAAAATCAGAAGTAAAATTAATGAAACTGAAACACAAAACAATTCAAAAAATTGACAAAACAAAAAGTTAGTTCTTTTAAGAAGTAAACAAAATTGATAAACCTTTAGCCACACTAATGAAGGAGAAAGAGAAAACAGAAATTACTAGAATTCATGATGAAAAAGGAAAGATCACGACAGACACATTGAAACACAAAACATAATTAGAAGCTACTTTGAAAATCCATACCTCACCCAAAATAGAAAATATCAAAGACATTGACAAATTTTTAGAGACATATAGTCCTCCCAAACTGAATCAGGAAGATATACACAATTTAAATAGATTAATTTCAATGACGAAAGTAGAAGAAGCCAGCAAAAGCCTACCAACAAGAAAAGTCCATGATCAGATGGATCCTCAGCTGAATTCTACAAGACCTTTAAAGAAGAACTAAAACCAATACTCTTCAAGTATTCAAGGAAATAGAAAAGGAGGGAACCCTTCCAAATGCATTCTATGAAGCTAGTATTGCTCTGATACCAAAACCAAACAAAGATGCATCAAGGAAAAAAAAACTTTAGACCAATGTCCCTGATGAACATAGATGCAAAAGTCCTTAACAAAATTCTGACAAATTGCATACAAAAACATTAAAAAGATAGTGTTCCATGATCAAATGGGGTTTATCCCAAGGATGCAAGGTTGGTTCAACATCCAGAAATCAATAAAAGCAATTCATCACATAAATAGACTTAAAGTTAAGAAAAATATGATTATTTAAGTAGATTCTGAGAAAGAATTTGGTAAAATATAACACCCTTTCATGCTCAAAACACTAGAAAAAATAAAGATAGTAAGGATAGTAGGAACATACCTCAATATTGTAAGGCTATCTATGCGCAACCCACAGCAAACATCATTCTAAATGGAGAAAAACTGAAAGAATTTCCTCTGAAAACTGGAACAAGGCATCCCTGCCCTCTTTCCCCACTTCTATTCAACATTGTCCTTGAAAAAATAGCCAGAGCGATCAGACAGATCAAAGAAATTAGAAGGGCACAAATTAGAAAATAAGAACTCAAGCTATCACTATTTGCTGATGACATGATTCTATATAGAGAAAGGATTCAAAAAACTCCACCAGAGAACTTCTAGAACTAATAAATGAATTCTACAAAGTAGCAGAATATAAAATCAACATGCATAAAGCTAATGCATATCTATTCATAAGTGATGAATCCTCTGAAAGAGAAAGTGGTTAGGAAAACCACTCCATTCACAATAGCCTCAAAAAAATTAAAATATTTGTGAATTAATCTAACAAAAGAGGTGAAAGACCTCTACAATGAAAACTACAGAACAATAAAGAAAGAAATTATTGAAAGCCTTAGAAGATGGAAAGATCTCTCGTGTTCTTGGATAGGCAGAATTAATATTGTCAAAATGGCCATACTACCAAAGGAGCTATACAGATTCAATGCAATTCCAATTAAAATCCCAATGACATTCCTCATAGAAATAGAGAAAGCAATCATGAAATTCATCTGGAGGAATAGAGAACTCAAATGGACAAAGCAATCCTGAGCAGAAAGAGTGAAGCAGGAGGTATCACAATACCAGACCTTAAACTATACCACAGAGCAATAGTAACAAAAACAGCATGGTATTGGCACCATAATAGACAGATTGACCAATGGTACAGAATAGAAGTTACAGAGACAAACTCACATAAATAAAGTTACCTCATACTAGACAAAGGAGTCAGAAACACACAATGGAGAAAAGATAGCCTCATCAGAAAATGGTGCTGGGAAAACTGGAAATCCATATGTAGTAAAATGAAATTAAACCTCTGTATCTCACCGTGTACAAAACTCAACTCAAAATGGATCGAGGACCTAGGAATTAGATCAGAAAAAGTAGACCTGAATCTTCATCATGTTGACTTAGGACCAGACCTCCTTAACAAGACTCCCAAAGCACAAGAAATCATAGCAAGAATCAATAAATTGGATGGATTCAACTAAAAAGCTTTTTCTCAGCAAAGGATACAATCAATAATGTGAAAAGGGAGCCTACAGAGTGGGAGAAAATCTTTTCACATACACTTCAGAAACAGTACAAGTCTCCAAAATTTAAGAAGAACTTACAAAACTTTACGCCAAAAATACAAAGAACCCAATCAATAAATAGGCCAAGGAACTGGAGAGACACATTACAGAAAAGCTACACAAGCAATTAATTTATATATAAAAATGTTCAACATCTCTAGTAATTAGAGAAATTCAAATTAAAGCAACTCTAAGATTTCATCTTACTCCAATTTGAATGGTTATTGTGAAGAACACAAACAATAACAGTTGTTGACATGGATGTGGGTAAAAAGACTCACTTGTATACTGCTGTGGAGTTGCAAATTAGTGCAGTCACTCTGGAAAGCCATATGGAGATTCCTCAGAAAACTTGGAATGGCCCTACTTTTTGACCCAGTTATCCTACTCCTCAGTTTATGCCCAAAGGACTTAAAATCAGCATACCACAGTAATGCAGTCACATCAATGTTTATAGCAGCTGAATTCTCAATAGCTAAATTGTGGAACCAATCTAGGTGTACTTCAACAATGAATGCATAAAGAAACTGTGAAGAATATACACAATGGAATATTATTCAGCCACAAAGAAGAATAATATTATGGCATTTGCATATAAATGGATGGAATTGGAGAATATCATGCTAAGTGAAATAAGCCATTCCCCCAAAACCAAAGGTTGAATGTTTTCCCTGTTAAATGCATGATGATACATAATGGGTTTGGAGGGGTGGTGAGTAAGAGAAGAATGGAGGACCTTTAGATTATGTAGAGGGAAATGAGAAGGGGGAAGGTACCGGGCTATGAAAGATGGGAGAATGAGACAGACATCATTACCCTGTATACATGTGTAATTACACAAACGGTATGAATCTACAACATGCACAACCATAGAAATGAATAGTTGTGCTCCATTTGTGTACAATGAATCAAAGTGCAGTCTGTAAAAATAAAAATAAAATTTGACTAAAGAAAAAAAAACAAAAGAAACAACATAAATATTAATAGAGGGCTACTTAAATTATGGTAAAATTATCTGCACAATGAGGTTAATGCAGCCATTAAAAATTAAGACATTCTTTGTGAACAGGTTTGTAAAAATGTCCAAGATATATTGAGTGAAAAACACAGTCAAGACACAGGACAATACACATAGAAGTGTCTCAACTTATTATTAGGGAATACTTTCCAAGATCCCCAGTGATGCCTCAAACTGCTAATGGTACCAAACTCAGTATGTACTATGTGGTTCCTGTGTATAAATAGCAATGATAAAGTGCAATCCATAGGTTAGGCACAGTAAAAGATTAATAACAATAACTCCTAATAATATGGGACTATTATAACATTTACTATGATAAAATGTACATGGAGGCAGTAAAAAAATGAAATATATAGTTCAATACTAAAAAAACAAAGATTCCATCAATAAATATGACTTGGAGTTGATAAAATATGAAGTTGAGATGATATAATTTTATCTACAATTATCTACAGAGAAAATCACTATAAACTCAAACAGAAAACTATTCATATGTTGCCTCAGGATAGGAACACTTGTATTGGAAAGGCTATTAAAGATATGATTTTAGCCATAAACTCCTCTATAATATTTTGTTGATATTATCTTTTTATGACAGGCTGACAAAATCAGATTTATTTGATTCCTAAATGTAGATATCAGCTGGGCGTGGTGGTGCACGCCTGTAATTGCAGCACTTGGGAGGCTGAGACAGCAGGATCTTGAGTTCAAAGCCAGCCACAGCAACTTAGCGAGGCTCTAAGCAACTCAGTGAGACCCTGTCTCTAAATAAAATACAAAATAGGGCTGGGGATGTGGCTCAGTAGTGGAGTGCCCCTGGGTTCAATCCCTAGTAACAAAAAAAAAAAAAAAAAAAGAAAAGAAAAAAAAATGTAGATATCGCTACATTTATTCTTTCTCGATCAATATTTTCTTAGGTCTAAACAAGAAAATGAAGGTAAGTTGCTTAGCATAATGCCTCTTGCACAATTAGTGCTCAGTGAAAGTTTCATTATCAATTATTAGTTTGCCCTTCATTCACATGATTTTCATTTTTGGCTGACAGGGTGGTTGGTAGAGAAAAATCAACATTCAATAATAAATCATATTATTACATATTCTTATTTTCTTAATTGGAAACTGAAACTCACCGCTCGAAAGTAAATTCCAGAGAATAGAAACCACCAAAGAATAGGAAAGGTCACATTTCTACGGCTTTGTGTAAAAATTTTCCAAAAAATCTAAGCATCCTGCTTTTGGATTTCTATTCCTACCATTAATATCATGGCAAGGTTTTGGTTTGCTCCAGGCAGAGACTTGAGCTGGAAGTCAGCATTAACAGAATGGTTTTGAAGTTGTTTTCCTCCTTTAGTGTCTAAGCTGTTTAACATGTGGAGGACCCAAGCTACTCTCATTAATTTCATTAAATTTTTATCCAACATACAAGCAGGAAGTAGTATTCTGCATACTCTTTCAAATTTCAACTTGAAGTGTTTTTCTGTTTTTTCTTATATTGTTCTACTTAAATGTAGGATGTTTTCATTGGCACTGAGGTTCATTTCCCCACATTTTTATTGGTACATTATAGTTAATAAAGCTAATTTAACAAAAAGTTGATAATGACACACATTGGACCGTTGATTGAGAGAAAAGTACACACACAAGAGAAATGACAATCACTATTCACTGGTCCTTTGTAAGTTTGCAGTCAATATTTTATTTATAATATTAAATTAAATTTATATTTATCTGAACATAAAAATATAATGGGATATTATATGGATATTTTCATACTTGTATACCATTACATAAGGTTTAAATCAGTTTAAACATATTCATCTTTTCCAACATTTATTATTTTCTTATCGTGAAAACTTTCAAACATACTTCCTTCTAGCTTTTTAAAATATACAGTACATGCTAATTATGTTTTGTCGCCCTAATGTGCAATAGCATGCCAAAACTTCCTTCTCTTATGTAACTATAACTTGGTACTCATTGATCAGCTTTTCCCCAGCCCTCCCTCCACCCCTTATTCTCCCAGCCTCTGGTTACCACCTCTCTACACTCAACTTCCTTGAGAACAATTTTTGTAGATTCCACGTGGGTGAAACCATGCAGTACTTGTCTTTCTGTGCCTGGTTTTGCCATTTAAGGTAAATTTATTTTTAGATATGAGATGTCCCCCAAAAGCTCATGTGTGAAAAAATGTAAGATTTTCCTGAGGTGAAATGATCAGATTATGAGAGGTGTTATCTAATCAGTGGACTAGTCCACTGATATGGATTAACTTTGTGGTAACTCAAGGCAGGTAGGGTGTGACTGCAGGCAGAAGGTCATGGGAGGAGGCCTTTGGGGTTTATATTTTGTTTTTGGTGATTGGAGCTCTCTCTCTGCTTCCTAATTGTCATGTCCTGAGCTGCTTCTTTCGGCCATGCTCTTCCACCAAGATGTTCTACTATGAAGTCAGCTGACCTTGAACTAAACCTCAGAAACCATGAACCAAAAGAAACTTTTTCCCCTCTGTATTGTTCTTTTCAGGACATTGGTCACAGTGATGCAAAAACTGACTAAAATACCAAATCATCTTCAGTTCCATCTATAAGGTTGTAAATGACAAATTCTTTTCTTTTTTATAGCTGTGTTCATGTTCTATTTGGTACATGTACCACATTTGTCTTTATACATATTATCAGTTGATGGACTCAGAGGCTGTTTCCATTTCTTAGTTATTGTAAACAGTGTTACAATAATCATGGGAGTACAGATGCTTTTTGACATACTAATTTAATTTTATTTGGATATACACATGTAAGTGGAATTACTGGATCACATTGTAGTTCTATTTTTAATTTTATGAGGAATGTTAGGGTTTAAATATTAGTTGTCCCCCAAAAGTGCATGTGTGAGACAATGCAAGAAAATTTAGAGGTGAAATGATTGGGCTGTAAGAGTCTTAACCTAAGAGTGTATTAGTCTCCTGAGAGGTATTAACTGGGTAGTAACTGTAGGCAGGTAGGGTGTGGCTGGAGGAGGAGGGTCCCTGGGGGCATGATTTGGGGATATATATTTTGTCCATGTTGAGCAGAGAGCTCTCTCTCTCTCTCTCTCTGTTTCCGGATTGCCATGTTCTGAGCTGCTTTATCTACCACATTCAGAGACCTCTGAAACTGTGAGCCCCCAAATAAACTTTCCCTCCTCTAAAATTTTTTGGTCAGGTCTTTTGGTCACAGCAACAAAAAAGCTAACTAAAACAAAGAAAGTAATACTGTTTTCCATAGTGACTGTAATAATTTATATTGACACAGAGTGCAAAGGTTCCCTTTCCTTCACATCCTTGCCAGTATGTGCTATCTTTAGTCTTTTTGATAATAGCCATCCTTATTGAGAATGATATCTCATTGTGAGATAATATTTTACTGTAGTTTGAATTTTCATTTCTCTGATATGATTAGTGATTTTAAACATTTTTTCATATACCTGCTGGGCATCACATATTTTAAATGATGAGATTCATAAATCTGTTACCTATAGTATGTACTATATGTGTATCAGTAAGGTGAGATAAGCTTATATAAACTGTAAAATTTCAGTGATGTAAAAGAGCATATATATATATATATTACATATATATATATGCTATATATATACATATATATATGCTATATATATATACATATATATATATGCTATATATATATACATATATATATGCTATATATATATAGCATATATATATGCTATATATATATATATAGCATAAATATAGGTTTGGTTAGGAATAGGACAAAAGTAGAGGCTACAATTCTATTTCCACAGCATTTCCTCTCTAAGTTCTGTATTAACATTTAAATTTAACTTAAATTTAACACCATAAGATCATATTGTTTAAATATGAAAAGGTTGCATAAATTTTTTGAAACATTGTATAAGCATATAACATATGTGCTATAAATCTGGTTATGAGGTATCCTCTAAAAAATTTTATTGATGCAGGAATATTCTGCAAAATTCTATGTTTCCTTTTATATTATGTTCAAGAATAGGCAAAACATACATATGGTTTTAGAAACCCCAATAATTTTTATAGTTTTATAGTTGCGTGTAGAGCTATATTATTGTCTGGCATAGGACTAAATGAGTTTTCTGCAGTGCTCATTTCATACTTTGACCAGGACGATGTTTAAATGGGTTTATCCCTATGTATTTTATCAGGACATGCTCTTATACTTAATACTTAAGTCATTATTCAATAAAGTAAAATTAATGTTAGAATTAAAAGGTGACTTAACTAATGGCAGTAGGTATATGGAAGTACTACAAACTGCATTATAAAAATAAATTTGGAAAAAACTATTGCTTACTAGGAAGCTAATGCAATTAGTGAAAGAAATGAGGTTTAAAGATTGAAAGAAAAAAAAAACTATGATCTTGTTTTCTGGGTCCCACAATGGGCATATTCAGTATCTCCTGGGGACAGTGAATCCCACCACCACTTTATTGTTCTCTAGATGTTTTATCAGCAGATGTTGACTGGTACAGAAGGGTGATGCATCCGCACTTTGGTGATGTGAATTGTGCCTAGCTTTCCATTCCTCAAGCCTTGTTTTAGTTAGTGCTATTGCTGCTGTGATCAAAAGATCTGTCAAGAACAGTTTCAGAGGAGGAAAGGTTTTTTAGGAGATCAAGGTTTCAGGGGTCTCGGTCCATAGAAAGCGAACTCCATAGCTCTGGTGTATAATCTGTTTCATTGAAGTTCATATCTTTTACTTTTTTCAAAATAACACTGCCTTGAATTCCTTGAGGAAAAACATCATGGTGAAAGGGTGTGGAGGAGGAAAGCAGCCCAGGACATGGCAGTCAGAAACTGAGAGACAGTGTTCTGCTCACCTGGGACAAAGTATATACTGCAAAAGCACATCCCCAGTGACCTATCTCCTGCAGTTACTTCCTACCTGCGTAGAGTTACTACCCAGTTAATACCTATCAGTGGATTAACTCATTGATTAGGTTAATATTCTCAAATCCAATAATTTCACTTCAGAACTTTCTTGCATTGCCTCACACATGAGTTTTTGTGGGACACCCATATCCTAACCATAACAAACTTCCTTCTAATAAGAAATACCTTCTGCATCTCAATAGGTAGTAAGTTTTCTGAACCAAAGGACTAGAGATTATTTCAAAACAGTAGGATGTGGAGGAGTTTGTGAAGTGTATTCACAGCATGTACTTTTTCTGTTCTTCCCTTTCTCCGGGGCTTAAATGAGTTTATTTATGACGTGGTTATTCCCAGACTTTACTAAGATCACCCCCAAGTATTCCCTAATTCCTTCTCTCTCTCCCTCCCAATTCTGGTTTATGTTAGAAGTGAATAATTTGTTTGTTCATATAGGTTTAACTGTCTGTCTTCAAGAGAAAGTTCTAATGCTTTGTCTCTGAAGCAAGATTCTCTGGGTTGGAATATGAATTCAGTTCTAGCTGCACAACCTCAGGTCATTTGTTACATTCTTCAATTCTTAGATTTTACATTTTAATAAAAGATTTGTCTCATAATATTTTTTCAGAATATTAAGTACTATAATTATAAAACACTTAAAGTAGAGGCCTAGTACTTAGTAAGGGTGCAAAAAAGCTATTGGCATTTTTTCATAACAGGATCAAAATTAAGACTGTCTGATTATACGTGCTTTTTTTTTTCCTACTCTGAGTTGAATTTCTTGTCACTGCAACAAATATTCTAAATTACATATCAAACTTAATAGGCTAAGAAGAGACCATCAATCTACATAGGAAATAACACTAAGCTGAATAAACATCTCTTCACAGTTATAAAAATAATGTATATCAAGTAGGATTGACTTGAATAACTATAACCTCCCATGTATTACAATAATTATGGATTTGATCATTCAAATTACTGTCACATATCAGTGAGCTAATATACGTGGGTTTATTTCTATACTTTATAATCTGTTTTATTGATGTTCGTGTCTTTTACCTTTTTCAAAATAACACTGCCTTGAATTCCTTCAGCTTTTATTCTTCTTAAATGTCTATTCATAGGAAGCCTTGAAATCCAGGAGTCCATGTCTTCCACTTAATTTATACTTTTTCAAAATTTTTTTCACTATTCTGTTGTATTTCCATATAGATTTTATAAGTATGTGTTCAATTTCTACTTTAAAAAAAAAGCTGCTAAGATTTTGATTGGGATTGTATTGTTTCTAAGAATTATTTTGGGAAGATTTTGATAACCTAACATATTTTTTCTTCCAATCCCCAAACATGGTATGTTTCAATTTAGTTAGTTCTTTGATTTTTCTCCACACTACTTGTAATTTTCAGTGTAAAAAATCCTAAGCCATTCATATTTTATATTGTCATAAATGACTTTACATAATTTCAATTTCCATTTTCTCATTTTATACTTCAAATAAAAAGTCTATTTTCTTCCTGTTCAAGTGCAATATTCTTAAGTAGATGGGATGGAGATGGGTAGATGTTAGCACAAGACAATAAGGGCTTAATTAAGTTCATAGAGCATTTATTCATAAAAGCAGGATTAAAAGAATAACATAGAGAGCCTATAATAATTGGTCATGATCTTTTATAAGTCTACTTTCACAATGAACTCAAAATGGAAATTATTACAGTTTACATGATGGTCCTACTTCTTATATGACAAGATGGCAAAATAGTCAGAAGTGGTAGGTTACTATGAAAAAGGAAAAAAAGAAAAAGAAAAAACAAATCTGCATTATCCCTGATTTAAACATCAGGCTGCCACTAAGTAATTCAGAAAATGCAATTATTTTAACATTTGAGTAATATCACATTTTTAACCTAGCATTTTAGCAATAATAATATGCTGGTTTACATATGTAGAAATAGAAAATGAAATGCCTTGAAAAATTAAATGTTGGAGAAATTATAAAACAATATCAGTACTTTGTTATAAAATATTCATCAATTTATGTATGAAATAAAGTTGAATAAACATCTGTTAAGAGTTATAAAAATAATACATAACAAACATAATTGAGTTCAACAGCTATTATAGAGTACAATAATTATAGATTTGATCATTCACTGTGTAATTTATTTTGCCTATCTACCACAAATATTCTGTTAACTGTGTTTCTTATATCTAATAATATTTGACATTTCTGTAATTTCATGTTTTTGATTAAAAGGAATTAGACTATTCTGAAAGCTATGATACAATTAGATTTCTAATCAAATTTTTGTTTTGATTGAGGAAATGATATGCTAAGGGTTATAAATCTGATTATCACAAAACAGCACATGTTTTTGAAAGAAAATATCACCAAACTCCTGCAGATGTTGAATTTATAAAAAAGTTTTAAAGCATTTAGCCTTAATAATTCTTAAGATTTTCTAAATGCTGTACAGATCATTTTATTATAAAAAATTTTATTACTGGTAAAATTCCAATATTTAATTAACATAATATAGGTTTAGTTTTACTATTCCCTAAATAATAAAAAAAATTAGGGTTATTGATAGATAAAAAGCCATTTATTTTAAAAAAGCATTGATTATCTTCATCCTAAAGAGCATTATTCACTTATGGCTTCTACAATGACATACTGTGTGTTTCTAAAAAGGATTGAGGAATATTTCAACATATTGAGGTGATCTTATGTATACATTAATAAGGAACATTATGAGAAAAACATGTTACCCTTTCTTCAAAAAAAGTAGAGTGTAAGCATATATCTATGTATTTGTTGTTATTTAAAAATGGAAACAAATCTAAAAATCTATATTTAATGATCTTTTGAAGGTAAAGGAAAGAATTAAAATTAAGGGACAATAATAGAAGTTAAATATCCTTAAATATATTTTGAAGTATATTTTTTACTAGGTACAAATATTTTATATGATAATGAAATGCTTAAAATAGCCAATACAAGTCTAAAGTGAAAAAATAAATTTCTATGTTCTGTTAGATGCATAACTAGCATTACACAGAAAGAGTTTTAAATGAATTTAAAATAGTGTTATTGTATGGCTCTCAGAATGTAGTTCAAGCAAAATAAAAACTACTAAAATTTTTTTGAAAGTGTCAGCATTGATATTGAGCACAGATTTTGTGTATGTGTGGGTGTGCATGTTATGAGATACAGCAAAAAAAATAATTATGCCATTATCTTTGGAAAATTGAACATTTTGACAAAAGAGGAAACACAAACTGAATAATATGTGATGCTAAGTCCTGTAGTCCTCAATATTCAGGGTATGAATTAATGATGAAATATATGTGTATACATATGCATATGTGATTACATGTGCAATCATATGTACAAATTTCCAACCCTACCTAATTGAGAAAACTTAATAACAAAGACCAATCATATGGGATAAACAACCCAGAATCTAAATTTATATGCATATATATTATTTAATTATAATTTAATATAATTAAATATTAAGTATTGAATATAATTATTTAATATAATTTAATATAAAAATCTACATATTATATAACATGTATACTATATAATTTATATATATATTTTACACATAATCTATACTATATGCTATATTCATGTATATATATATATAAATCAAAATAAAAGAAAGAACATACTCCTGAGAAGTCTTGAATATCAAGAAGTAAGGATGTCTTCAAAGACCTTGCAGACATGTATATAGTAGCTTACCTACAAAATGGCCACCAATGACTCTCATGTTCTAGTAAACATCAGTTCATGTCATTCCCTCTACTTTGAAGTGGACAGA